>OW203729.1:6802203-7402203 GCA_934045075.1 Yponomeuta sedellus | reverse complement strand
GATTCTGTAACACTGCCTCTTCGGCACTAATTCAGGCAATAATTCACTTTCACTTTTCTTTCAAAAATCTACGTAAATTCACTTTAAAATAAATATGATTTACTATGAACCTATGACTTCGAACCTCTAATAAATTTGTTATATATCTATATTGTATAGTTGAAAGCTGAGCAATCTTCACATTTTTGTGTAAAACCGTCACTTAAGAGTCTTCAAGGAGCAATGATTGCCATAAAAACGTAATTCCGGTTTTTTTTTCACAAACGACTTGCCAACAAACGGCAAAAAAAAAAATATAAACTCATAAGCCTTTTCATAGAAATTATTCTCAAGGCTAGAGGCTTTTTTTGACAAGTTTATTTCAATTCCAAGCCTCATATAAACATCAACCTATAAACGTATTCGCAGAGTTTTATTTCGATCCAGCAAGTCGTTTGTTAGTAAAGCGCACGTCCTATACATTCCCATCCATAACATAATATAACATAACCTGTCAATACAGGCATATACATTGCTTCAGGGTCCCACACTAGAATACCCTGTGTCGTGGGTATGTGTATAGTTATATGGGAATGTATGGGAATGTATGGGAATGGCTCCATAAAGAGCCGCCTGAATGTTGCTTCGTACAGTACGCACGTGTGAAAGTTGATTTGCCGTCATTACACTTAAACGAAATCATCAAATTAATACGAGTACATGTTAAGATCATGTAGTAAGAAATAACCAGTGAGTATGTATCTTAAAAATATTTATTATCTTATAACAGAAAAAAAATTATAACTTAGGTACGTACCATAAATTTACATTATTGGCTAATAAATAGATATTTAACAATAGCAAGGTACTCATTTGGCTCCGATTCCATCTCAACGATTTACTGACGATGATCGAGATATTTTATTTACTTAGGACCGTTCGATTTAGCTCCGTTCAGTGCCAGAGTTGATCGAGTGCCAATTTTCTCAAAGGAGAAAGTGAAAAATCACCTTTGTAATAGGAATATATTTTCCACTTTTGAATTCAGCTACTTTTGAGAACACGCTGTTAGTGTAGACAATACTTTCGAGGGATCAGCAGTTATCACTCATAATAAATTCGGGGATGCAGATCAACAGTGGAACAATAGCGCATATGATCACCATAGCACAGGGTATCCTAGTTTGGGACCAGGAAAAGTGATCGTGTTGTGTGGATGTTGTTATCTGTGGAAGTTATTAGTCTTCGAATGTCTAGTCGTCGCCGCCGGTCATCACTTCCATGAACTCTGTGAAAGAAGACATTTAGATTGAGATTCCGACCAAACTCAGAAACGCTCTTGGCCTAGTGGAACCGAGTGATTGGAATCGATTGGAGTGATTGGGTTGAGAAACAGAAGGCGCGGTCAGGTGCTGGATGGGTGACCATCCCGTGACTACCGATAGTAGCATTTTTTCCAAACGCTTCCGTGCTCTGCAAGGCACATGAAGACATTGGTGCCGGCTGTCATGTGACAGTCGTTAAGCCATGTCAGAGTCCTTATAGGCGGCTTGATAACTTCTGACAGTAAGAGCCACCACCGTCTTATAATCCTCCACCAACTTAGATTTGACCACCGTGGTGGATTATGGCCGAACCTTCCTGCGATACATGAAGCCCCAGAGCTCTCCAGTGGGTTATACAAGGGGTTGATATTAAACTCAGAAAATGTCAAATCTGTATCTGAATCCGTCGCAGTCATTTTATCTCACTCGGCTCGAGCGCACTAAGATTGCAAAAACGCAGCTTAATGGATGCTATCCGTATTTTTTTTAATTATTGTGAAAGATCCCAAAATAACATAAAAAGCGGAGGTTCCTTTTTTGCGCTTACACCTAAGTGATTGTTGGATTGGTTGTCAAAAAACATTGTGGATGTAAGATCATTTTTCGATTTGGGGTTCTGTTTGAGAAATATTAAGCTTTAAATTTCAATACTATGTAATCATATTTCTCTTATCCTATTTCATCTTATTTGTCCCAGAATAATATTCACTATTAACCATTTACTATTTTGTCTATTTATAAAAGTATATTCCTATAAATACGTATACAAATGTATATATTACAGTAATATCAAGTATAAGTATGTATTGTACTATACTGTGCCTGAAATATCAGTTTTATATATGCCCTTTTCTTATTAACACATTTAGGTACTTATAAGTATTTCTATCTATTTCGTTTTTGCACGCCTGCCACAATAAATTATTGCCTTTTCTGTACCTCCTGCAGGTTGACTGATAGAAAATGCAATTTTCACTAGGTCCACCCTTAGTATATTATGTGTTGTGCAATAAAGAATTAATAATAGTTATAATAACTTTACCATCAAAGTCAACGGTGCCGGAACCGTCGGAGTCAATTTCCTCAATCATCATGTCCAATTCCTCGGCGCTGATCTTGTCGTCCAGCTCCCGCAGGATCTCCCGGAGGACGTCTGTCGTGATGTAGCCATTGCCTGGAAAAGTAAATGGTGCGTCCTTATCACCACATGATGATAGAACTGAAAACTAGGTCGACTGTCATGTACCGATGATTTAGTTTTTTTAAGTCATGGACATTTGCGAAATTATAGTAGCAAACTCGCTAATTGTGCAGGAAAACAACGTGAGGAAGCCCGAGATACTGAGTTATTCACCTATCTCAGCGCTTGAAATCGTCAATCTCCGGGGAGCACTTTTATTGAGTTTTACCCTTCAAGAGAAAACCTGTGCCCTGCAGTGTAACCTTTATATGGATACTAGCTGCGCCCCGCGGTGTTATCCGCGGTTTATCGATTTTCCCATGGGAATAAGATATTATACCGCAGTGAAACGTAGCCTATGTGTTAATCGAGGGTATCAGCTAACTCCATACCAAATTTTATTAAAATCGCTCCAAACGCGAAGAAGCAACAAACATACACACTCACAAACTTTCGCCTTTATAATATGAATAAAGCGTGATGTGATGTGACATAATGTGATGCGATATAGTGTGATGTGTCAAGTTGACAGCTTCTGTGGCGCAGCGGTAGCGCATCTGTCTACCATGCAAGAGGTCCCGGGTTCGAATCCCGACTGTGGACAAAAAAAGACCTGGTTTTTTTTGGGAACGATATGTTTGTGATGTCGTTGTTTCTTGTTCCCACGATACTGGGTATCCTAGTGTGGGACTAGAAGCAATGTATGTGCATTGAAGCAATGTGTGTAAATGTTATGTTAAGTGTGATGTGTTGTGATAGTGTGATGTGATAGGTTGCATTATTTTTTATTAGAAGCATGTACTATAAAGGGATGCTCGTCTTGGATGTCGAAAAGAACCAACTTAGTTCCTAATTCTATCCTATTGATGAAATCGAGAACTTTTTTGACAAGCTAGCAAGATAGACTGGCAAGAAGCAAAGAATTTAAATCTTAAAAAAATCACATTTGGATAGAAACAAGTGGGTCGATAAAGGAGGAAACCAGATTTATGCCATGCGAAATCAGTTCAAAATAAGATTATGCAAAGTCTTTGCCAAGACAAATGAATAATTATGACCACCGGAAATTAGGTCAGTGGGATATTGTCAGACACGCCGATTGTGCGACATTAACGTAATGGCTTTGAATTAAATCAGGAGCAAATTGTACATTCGTATTTATAAATCCGCTCAGAAATGTGACAGATTAAGAAGCTATCAAAATAGCTCGTGTTTGGAATCGGATAAAGCATAATTTGCATTGGCACTCAGCAGAATTATAAATACAATATGTTGAGCTGAAAGTAAATACCATTGTCGTACATTACATAAAACTGAATGAATTATTCCGGAAATGGTTTATAGAAATAGTTTCGTGATAATATAAATATCCTTTATTTGTGAACTAAGTGACGGTGGATAGTTATCGACCCTTGTATGTGCCCACTGCTGGGGCACGGGTCTCTTCCTGCATCGCAGGAAGGTTAGGCCATACTCCACCTCGGGGGCCAACTCCGGCTTGGTGGTGAACTAAATGACAAATGATATATTTTATGACAGTAAGAAAAATAATGCGTAGCACTACCCACCTTCTTTGTCGTATAATCTGAAGGCCTCTTTGAGTTCCTGCTGCATGGCCTCGGCGTCTTCCTCAACCATGAACCTGGAGGCTAGGGTCACGAACTCCTCGAATTCCAGCTCGCCAGAACCTGAAATTTTACGTGTCATAAGAAAGTTGGCAGCCTCGAAAAGCAACTTCCTTCCTATGTGGCCCAGGCCTTACATGATTTCAGTAAAGGGTGCTGTAACGTCTGGCATTGGAATTCCCTTAAAACCTTTGCAAAATTGCTGCTATTTCATGAATTTGTTGATTCTAATTTTAATTATGAGATAATGTTTTGTTTTAAATATAGGAATCTGCTTTGTTGTAATTTTTTCATATCTCGGCTATATTAGACCACTGCTGGACATATCTCATATCTCTTAAGTTTGATAAATATATATATAACGAATAGTTTACTATTTCCACACAAATTCAGACTTAAAACATATTCATAATGATGAGAAATGTTTTCGTGTACAGTAATATTGTAAGGAGCGGTGGTAGCTCAGTGGGTAGAACCATGGACTGGCAAGCGACAGCCCCAGGTTCGATCCCGAGTGCGGGCATGTACCAATGACTTTGTTTAATTTCAAAGTTACGTACATTTGCGAATTTGTAGTCGCAATACCACACGCTAACTGTGAAGGAAAACATCGTGAGGAAACCCGCGGCTTGGTTGGCTCCACACGTATTGACTAGTCTTTCCTGTGGGCTAGGCCGACTAGGCTGTCAGGATGGTATAGGTGCTGGGCAAGCCTAAAAACCATCTATAAAACCATGACCCAGGCACTACAGCGTCGGAGTGGTACCTTCAACCATCTAGTGTGAGTGAGGATAACACTGGACGCTGTATAAATCATCTCATTAAGTAGATGCAAAAAGGCCAAATTATTATTATTATTATTAATATGTACAATAGTTCAAAGTTATGATGTAGTTCGGACTTTTTGTTACAAAGTTATTGCCCGAAAAAATATTTCAAACTTTAGTTAATTAGTGACATTGCCCACGCGAGCAAAGTTGCTGACATCTTCGTAATCATCAATGGCGAAGTCCACCTACCATCCTCGTCCACCTCTTTGATGATCTCCTGGAGTGCCTCATCCGAGACCTGGTGTCCCAACATGCCCAGGATGGTGCCCACCATGACTGTGCCGATGCATCCCTTCTTCTCCTGGTCGAAAGCCTCGAAGGCTTTCTTTAGGACTGAAAGAGAAAGATAAAGTTAACTATATAACGATAAAATATAAAACACTAGAGATAGATAGAAAACGTCCCGATCAGCATAATTGTGTCGACCAGTCACTATTCGGGGAGTTTTTTTTTTACCGGGACTCGATCCCCGAACTACTCTATTCCGAATGTGAAGCCGGCGTGTATAAATGACCTTGAGTCGCCGATAAGCTCAGTTGGAAGAGCGCTGGCACGGATAGCCAGAAGTCGAGGGTTCGAATCCCGGCATGGGTGTAATTTTTAGCCTCTAAATAAGTTTAAAAATTATCCTTAGCACGGGTTAGTGTTACGTACATTTGTGAAGTGGTTGTTGCAATACCACACGCTGCCGGTGAGGGAAAACATCGTGACGGAACCTGAGATGTTCTTATCTTTTAATTGCCAATCTGCGGTGGGTACATGTGGTGATTAAGACCATACTCTCTCTCTCCGTCTCTCTCTCTCTCTCCCTCTCTCTCTCGCTAAGAGAAAGCCGGTGTCCTGCAATAGGACGTGTATAGGCTACTTTAAAACCAATAATATTTTTAAGCATTAATGTAGATGGAAGTCACTGGTTTTTTATCTTAGGTCACTGGTGATTGTTTACCACCTCGTACGATTTTATCATTTTTTTGTTAGTAAATGTATACTTGAATGAATGAATAACCATTTATTGCCAAGAACAAAGAATATGTTACACTTATAAGCACTAAATTACTTTTATCAGCTTATAATTTTAAACAAGTACTAAAGAAAGTAAGAGCTTGGCTAGACGCTTGAAGGTCCCTTTTCAGATATCGGGTAAAAATGGGAATTATAACTAGCTAGCTGCTAAAAATAACGAAAGCTAACGGGTTACTTACTGGCTAATTGTTCCTTGGGAAGTTCTTCCTGAAATTCAAGAAAGGAAAATATTAACCTGACAGTCGATGAATTGATCACTAATCCCTGTCATAATTCATAACTATTCGACGAAAATGTTGTGTTCTGAACTGCCTACGACTACTATTGTCATTCTTTAAAAATAAAAAGAAGCGGACTCCGAAAAAAGAAAGCTCTGGGAATCTGCCGCTAATCGTCAACGTCGATGTCAGATATAATCCGGGATTACGCGAGCTGCGTCTATAAATTACAATTAGGCACAATATCTTTCGCTTTAAACACGGCAATCCCCAGGCACTTCATTACAATAAAAAAGCCACTTTTCGAAAAAAAAACCCTTTCGATAAACCGGAAAAAACTTCAAAACCACTCAGTTATTTTCTTTTCTCCAATAATTAAAAAGTGAAAATTCACAAGAGGAAATTCTCACCATTTCTCACAGTGGGCACTGGCACACGTCTGTTCCGCGACTAAAGGAACTGCACGATTGAGTACGCGATACTGAACCAGAGTAACAAAAACACTAGTCCTTTGAGTTGGATTGAGTGGGCGAGTACTCGAATGCGGGCCACGAGTCCGCTGCCCAGGCTGCCGGTAACTCGGGTGTCCCGCACCTCAGGCTCGCTCGAGTCTTCAATTTTGGCTTCGTGAACCACTTTAACTACTACTCTTAAGGTTAACGTTCATTATGTGCAGTCGTTTGACCGCCGCATCGGTGTGCGTCAAGGAGGCGGGGCTAGGTGATTTAAATATCAGAGTTTATGTACTGTCAGAGGTGTAAATTGCTATTGTAAGAGAGTTCTTACCTTGGCAACAGGAAATCGATTGTTTCTAGTTGGGTTACGATTTTGTATCAAGTCGCATAACATTGGCAGCAGTCATGAAATTTAAGAGTTTTAACGAACAAATATTTTGGTGAAATTCACCTGTGATTGTACCGTCAATTGCCTGTAACTGTATGTAATAATTAATGTAATGCTTGGAATGATGCCACCTGTAGGAATGCTATAAAGTATGCTCGTATTTTTTCATCACAACCAACAATAAGGTTGGCAATTTGGCAATAACTACTATTTTTTTATGTGTTATTGAAACTTGTCTATTTCCCAAATTTGCCATGAAACCTTCGTTTAATTAATTCCAAATTTAATATGAAGATGCAGCTGCATTTCTGTCAAAATATTAGTAACCTTTTACCCTAATGCCAATGACTGTGCTAGCCAAACAATAAATGTGAAATCGGTAAATCAATCAATCTTTCGACGCCTTTTGACTTTAATATTATAAAAACTCATTGAATTATCTTTGCCGTTTTATATAATTTCTAGTAGTTACTTCTAAGTATTTCCTGCTATGATCGGTTTACTTTTTTGTTTATTTTTTCTGTAAAAGACGTCATTTGCCGACGTGTTTTTCATGCGCACAACGTCATGGTTTCCCAGACTGCTTCAGTGGTCGCTATCGTGACGCCCATGCCTAGAATGTAAATAAATCTAGAGTTCTAAATGAAGGATGGTCGGACGGCGGGGCAGGTGCTCCCGATCGTGGACAGTGACATATTTGTTACGATCATCGTATTTCTACTGCATTGCCAACAGTTTATACGAGTACACACATACATAAAAGTGGAGACAAGATTCACAGCTAGGAATTTTGACGCCTCGCTTGCATTTAGTGCTGGGCCGTGTTTTGATATAACTCTTCGTAGGTAGTTAATTATGACGATTCGAGGTACATTGCGGGGCAGAGTCTCTTTGTTAATTTATGTGTTAATTGACTTTGAAATCTACACCGAATTGTCATAGCAAAAGATCAAATATCTATAATATAAAATGAATCGCAAATCTCGAGAGCAGCTGAACCGATTTCGCTAATTCTTTTTTTAGAATATTCCTTGAAGTACAAAGATGGATCTTACGGAGAAAAAAAATAAAAAATAACTTAAGAATCGACTTTTAGGCGGTACGAAGTACGCTGGGTCAGCTAGTAGTTCTATAAAACAGGTCCTAGGAATGTGTGTTGGGCGCGATCTACATATTGTGCGTCTCGATGTATATCTCTAGGTATACACAGATTTAGTTCTAATGGTCGATTACGTCTATGTATATGGCTTTTGATGCTTAACACCTGTAATTTATTAATTGTTTTTTTTTTATGATTTACAGGTCTTAAATAGTATGTAAGTTACCAAACCTACACCCTATTAAAATTTTTGCGTAAAAGAATATTGAAATTCCAGTAGTTTGTCCTCCAAATCCGGGAAGATTTTTTTTATATTTAGTACAATTTTTGCTAACGTCACGACAACACGTCACATTAACTGGCAGATGACGTCATCGCGTTGTAAATGACACAGTTGTGTATTACTGACTGACGCTGACAAATTATGCTGGTTTTTGTGATTGTGACTTTTGTAAATAATATTGTTGTCGACATCTAAGACGACTACAAGAATATTATTTACAAAAAGTATTAGACATTATAGCCTTCTGTTTCCAGTCAAACTTGGGGTAATGAGTTTAACGCAATTACTGAAACATACGTTTGGTAGAATTTTGTTATTTTGAACAATTTTCGTTGAGACATTTTTTCTTATATTTCCGGTGTTTTCAATCCTTTTTTACGTGGCTGTTTCTGCGTTGTAATAGCACTGATTGACATAATATATTACTTCCAAACAACATAATTACTTGTCCTGGTCCCAAACTAGCATACCCTGTAGGATAAGAATATTGATTATTGTACACCAGGAAAAAAAACTATCATAAAATGCTATGGCAACCAAACAAGGACATCTCAAACATGGAAATACAACCAGACTGAGGCTATTATTGAACTCACGACCTCTGGCATGACAATCAGACTTGAAACAACTAGGCAAACGCGGCAGATAATGCATAAAAAAAATGTAATAAAATAGACGCACGCTGGTTTCGGGTTTGTCTTGCCGTTAACTAACACATCCCCTATTTGTTCAAAATATGTCCGCCCCAGACGTTCTTTTCCGGGCCTTCCACCCTCGATATACCTATCACATCAATCTTTCTTCCTTCACCCACTCCAAAGACAAGTCATTTCTAAATCAACGCAACTAGAAGAGAATATCATCATCATCAACCCATTATGTCCCCACCGAGGGGCAAGGGTCTCTTCCCTAAGGAAGGTATTGGCTCCAGCACGGGAGCCAAGCTGGTCTTTCTGTCAGAAGTTTTCAAGCCGCTTTAAGGCCTCGGACTTGGCTTAACGACTGCCACTACATGACATCCGGCACCTACGGCTTCACGTACGTTGCGAAGCACAGAAGCGCTCGGAAAAATGCCACTAGCGTTAGTCATAGACGGTCACCCATCCATGCACTGAAAACGCCCTATGTTGCTTAATCGTTTTAAAGTCACTCAGGCAGCCGGGACTACGAGCGATGTGAAGAATTCGAGAAGAGAGTATAGTGATTAGAATTTAGACAGAAATCCCAATTCTAACCACTACACCCTCTTTCACTCCACAACGTATACTAATCACATTGTTGCGTATTCTGTCATTAGAAATAACACCACACATATTTCTGACTGACCTAATTTCGTTTGCGTTAATCCTACTTTCTTGATAATTATGAAGGCTCTTGCGGAATTAGTGAATGGAGACTAATTCCGCAAGAGCCTTGATAATGCTGTAGTATGTATTTTATTAGTGTTTTGAATAAACCTCAGTAAGATTGGTAGGATTTTCTAAGGCTTCACTACTACGTCGTATAAGCTCTTTGGCAACATAAATTGCTCAGTGGTAACAGAAACGCTTAAAACTTACAGTGAGTAAGTACTCTCGGTGCTAACTTATATACATCATTTTCGATATTGCTTTCATTCAGTCCCATCATAATTAAAAGTACGTCATCTATTCTAGATTCCTTTTGAAATTTCACTTGCTACTTTAACTTGGACGATATGATTCCTTACAAATTATCTATAATAATAATAAACGATATATTTAAGTCATTAATGTAACTGTTCTTAGTTAAATATTCTTGTAATATCATTGGTCAATAAACTATTACCTACAATTACTACCTATCTATGCCCCTGCTTATTCTTATTAGTTTTATTTTTACAGTTTTAAAATAAACACAGTGTTCTGAAGTCACACAAATATTTTGCAATTATTTATCGCGAGAAACCTCCCAGTATACTTACTTAAAGTTTTATCTATATTGCTTATATTAGATTTTTTTTTACTTTAAACCATAGTTTGAAACTAGCTATAACTCGGTATAGATGCGTAACCAATGTAAACCAGTGGAAACTAGTCGAACCAATTACTCAGACCTATCTTTTGGTAGCGTCAGCATAATCGAACATGATTTTTGCAACCTGCGGCCCTGATGTACCTACGCGGTGATCATACACAAAAACTCCATCTCTTATTTATACAGGGTGGATTTTTGAGACGGATCCCAAAGAGTCTTTTTATCCCCACACGACATACAATCGGTTTGCATAAAAATTTTTCTTTTTTATTTCGGAATTTTTTTCGTTGACTGTACATTTTCTCCAAAATCTGTGAATGCAGTTCATAATATCTTAAAAAGTTGGGGATGTCCTCCTAGGAAGGTTTTCCTGTAACTATAACGATTAAGGTACCTACTCTTACTGACCCTTCTCAAAAATCCACCCTGTATAATGATGAAGATGAATATCTGGTATCTATAAGGCGAGGTAACTTAACTAAATCAATTTCATCGACAAAATTAATGAGTTGGCTGCTTTCCTAATGAACTAAACTATGACTATAAATAGACCGCTCAGTTTGTAAACAATAGTAAAGCAAAATAGCCACTGCCAGAAAAGTTTCAAATTAACATTCAATTTGAAACTCGACTTCTGTCAAAGCAGGAACACGAGACCGCAGTTTTAATACTCAATTATTGTTCGGTTATTTTGAGAAGCTTTAGGTTTTTGTTTCTCCCGTAGTTGCGTTGTAGCCTATCAGTCTTATTTAAAACAAATTTTAATACGATTCATTAAATCACTCCTTAGACGCAGCTTAAATAGTACCTAAAGGAAAAACACAGATTAAACAAACATCTTCTGAGGAGTGTTCCAGAGGAGAAGGAAGAAAACAGAGGAATGTTTTTATAAATGAGAGCGAATACTTTTACAGGCAATCGTTTGCTGCTAGTAATGAATGCTCTGTACTTCCCGCTGTAGGGCCAATGCCTTCTCTCAGAGAGAGGATGGGCTTAGTCACTGCGCGTGCCCACCGTGGATTGTAAAATTCAAGCGGTGAGGTATATAATACATGAGGTAGGTACTCAAAATTTTTCCGAAAACTTTAGCGCGTCTGTATGTTGATTCGAGTGTGTTGATAGTAAATTCACAAGTGTACGTAAATTTAATAGCAATATCATCAATACTCACATTTTGCAATGAGTACTTTACAAACAAGTCAGATACAAACATAAACTCACGCCTGTTTTCCGTAGGGGTAGGCAGAGACTAGGGTTTGCCATTTGCCGCGATCCTGACAAACCCATGTCACTTCATCACCATTCTAGTTCTAAATTGTATACCTTTGGTTTTAGGTCTCCTTAAAACCACTGATCGCAAGGCTGAGATTGATATAAACCACTTTGTGCAAAATTACCTTTTAAAAAAAATTATTATGTAGCTTATGAAGGTCCCACTGCCTTTTCCCAGAGAGAGAAAAAGTATGGACTTAATTAACACGCGTGCTCGCCGCGGATTGACGATTTCAAGCACTGAAGTATTTAAACACATTCTTACCATCTTCTCTGGACAATCTATTAAGATAAGATAGATAAGATAATTTATTTCTTCATCATAATTAGAGTGACGCGGCTATGGTACAATAACATAGGTTGAGTACATTTTTGACATAAGGTTCCAGGGCTTACACTTAGTAACGAATGCCTGATGTCTAAACTAGGCAGGGCCTGTTGTATAGAGCACCAGTGTTTCTTCCATATTAATATTATAAAAATTTACAATAGAGCAACATTGTTATTCACTAGTTATTACGAAGTACCAAAATTAATTGCGAAACTAACAACTTTAACGTTCATTGAGTAAACATTTTGTTATATCCTTTTTGTTCCACTAACCCGTGCTAAGGACCATTTAAAAAAACTATTTAGAGGCTAAAAAATCCACCCACGCCGGGACCAGAACCCGCGACCTCTGGCTAACCGTGCCAGCGCTCTCCCAACTGAGCCAATGGGCAACTACCGGCATCGCGACTATTTATTAGGTATTTATTTGGTCAGTGAACATCGTCTTTTACTAATTGTTAGCCTTGTTTACCAACACCGGAATTTTCCGCTACACTCCTTTTGTCCGGATACGTAACGAACCGCTTGTTCAGGCTTGAGGTACGAGTCTACTAAGTTATGACAAACCAGTTATGGTCTTAGAATGTCCGATTCCACTTAATCTGTATTACGTAAACCTAAATATATAAATAACTAGTTGACTCAGCGAACTTCGTACCGCCTAACAGTCGATTCTTTATTTTTTTTTATTTTTCTCTCCGTAAGAACCATTCTCGTACTTCAAGGAATACTTATTCTAAAAAAAGAATTAACGAAATCGGTTCAGCTGTTCTTGAGATTTGCGCTTACCAACACATTCAACGATTCATTTTCATATTAAAGAAGATAAATAAGTACAGACTCAATAGAGAGTTATTATCACGGCATCACAAATTATATCACAAATTATAATTTGTGACGTATGTCTCGATATAATTTTGTGAATAAAAGGCTATGTTAATCTAATTATTTCATTATTATCACGGCGATAGACGGTTTTACATTGGAAGGCAATAGTTACATACCGTCGACAGCACATCCTTTACATACGTGAACACTAATCAGTTACGCTAAGGATGACTTTGCAATAAAGAAGAAGAAAAAGAAGAAGACCTTCTTCTTCTTCTTCTACTTTGCAATAAAAAATGTAAAGGATGACCGTCTGTCGACTGTACGTCGTGACATCAAGTTTCATACATTTGCCGATTTGCTTGGTAAGCCACCGCACACGAGACGCATTAGCTAAAGCTAAGTTGAAAGTCGAATTTTATGAATTTTAGAACTTTTGGTCTCTCTTGTAAAGTAGGGAAAAACTACTTGTGCGGTGTTTTTGCCATCAAATGTATCATATACCGAGCGCACAGTCACTGCTGAAGCCTGTTACACCTGAGGCCGTTTTCATAAACCACAAGTCGTAGTATATTATCAAAATTGTATGTACATTGCAAATCCGAATTAACCATACATCAACAAAAAGGAACACTTTGTTAGGAAATCTTACTGTTACGCCCCGTACTGTCATAATAAACTACGAATTCTAGTTTAACGATACTTAGCATGTTGTCTGTCTCACTCGCGTAATCGAACATTTTTAATAATTGTGAAAAAATATAGGCCTAGTATGAGAATTTGCTCTTGATTTTTGATTTCTTTATCAGTGTGTGTGGTTTTTAGGGTGTATGTTGTTTCCTAAATTATTGATTTGCATAACTTACTTTCTCAATCAAAACTAGTAACAAGATAAGATAAATATGTACAAAATGTCCGTGCTTTTATTGTCTAGCAAACCCTTAGGGCCCATTTCTGTATTGAAAATTTCGCTAAGTAAAGAGTTAACTGTAGTGCTGTTTCTTCGAATTTCCCAGAAAAGAGCGTGACAGAACGTTACTTAAGTATTTGATATGATATTTTCCATTCAGAAACCGGTCCTTAGACCACATTTGTGAAAATTATATAATTTTTTACAATGGTCATAACGTTACAAGGTTTTGAATTCGAAAGTCAACCTATCACCATCAATGTAATAAACTTCAACAAGGATCAGTTTACTAGACTCAATACCCTGGTAGCGCCCGCCCATGCATCTATTCCTGTTCTATTAATTGCCAAACACCTGTAGAGACGATTAGAGCCGCCCGCCGCTGGACATTAATTGGATGCGTCTCGTGTGCGGTGGCCTGCACAACATGCCAAGCGCACTGTCGCGAGCTTAAGACTGATGTTGTGTCTGGCATGCTGTCTCCCTCGCACAATCTAACAGTTTTAATTGTTGAAACAAGTGATAGATCTAGTCTTCTGATTTGTATTTGCTTTATTTTCATCATTTTTAAGAATGCTTTACAAAGAAGTAGAATGGCATAGAAACTCCAAAAGCGTACCCGCAAGGAATAGTTTTTTTTTTGGGTTTCCGCGGTGGGAGTAAGTGGTCATTAAGCCCATACTCTTTCTCTCTCTGAAAGAAAGCCTGTGCCTTTATTTTATTCGTATGGTAACCCTATAAAATTTGGTACTCTTTGCCCTTTTGGCGACTCTTCTATTCTTTATACATATATGTCAAGCATGCTTCTTTGTCGTCGTCGTCAGGCTATACTAGTCCACTGCTGGACATAACCCTCCCCTAATGAGCGCCATAGCGCCCTGTCTTCTGAAAGAAAGCCTGTGCCTTTATTTTATTCGTATGGTAACCCTATAAAATTTGCTACTCTTTTCCCTTTTGGCGACTCTTCTATTCTTTATACATATATGTCAAGCATGCTTCTTCGTCGTCATCGTTAGGCTATACTAGTCCACTGCTGGACATAACCCTCCCCTAATGAGCGCCACGTTGTGCTATCATAGGGGGTAATGCCCATAATCCCCACGCTGGGCATGCGGGTTAGGGATCGCAGTTCGGTGGAATTGTACTGCAGGGGGCGCTGCTGCCCATCCCCTGGTTTATGTCCCTTACTCGCCTTTTACGAAACCCGCGGGAAGAATTGGGTTGGTGCTATTCTCTAGGCCGACACCACACAGCAAGCTTAAAAAGCATGAAAATAAAGAAAATCAGTTGTACATTTGTTTTATTCTGCAAAATGTTAATTTGCTCTGCTAGATAATAACATAGCAAAACAGATATTTAAAACTTACTTTTCTTATCCTATAGCTATCAGGGGTTACCACTTGATGCGTTCCTGACAAACCTCTTTTGCTCATCACAAATGTAAAAATGTTTCAAATTAGAAAAGTCAACTTTGCAACATCAATATAATAAAAGCCAGTTAGGACTTAGGCCATATCTCGCGAAGAATCGACAACCGTTGGAGTAAACGTGTTCTTGTGTGGAGACCGCGACTCGGCAAATGTAGTGTAGGACGCCCTCCGACCACGTGGGATGACGATTCAGTGTTAATGTGTTCAGAGTCAGTGTTAATTAAAGAAAGGGACTGGACGATTACTCCCATCTCGCTTGTATAATATCTCCGTCTATACTGTGTAAGAGAGACACAAATAGTAGCTCAGCAGTCCTCTCTTTAATTAACGACTACTTCCAATTGCGCTTGTGTATGTGCCACCGTGCACAAAATCGATGCAAAGAGCATTCCCTGTGTTAAATGTCATTCGACAAGAAATAGTCTTAAATTGTGCTCTAGTTTATTACGAGTATGTGGCGTGATTTTATTGGACAAACCTCCAGCTTTCACGTTAAGAACTGCACTGGGTATAACTTTACGTACTTACTATGTCGTTATCATCGTCGTTATCGTCTGTCCATAGCTAAAGAGAAGAAAGAAAAATATTACACTATTTTTATTTTTAATGCACTAACCCGTGCTAAGAAACAAATTTAAAAACCTATTTAGAGGCTAAAAATTTCACCCATGCCGGGATTCGAACCCGCAACCTCTGGCTATCCGTACCAGCGCTCTACCAATTGAGCCAATGGGCGACTCACGACATCAGTGAAATTTCGAACCTCTTTACAATATTCTCTGTATTACGTACAGGCAGCGACATCTGACTTAAGCAAATTGCATTACTTACAGCCCCGACTACCTACTTTGCAGTTAGGTTTAACATCGGAACGATATCACTGTACCCACATGATTACACTATTTTTATTTTTAATGCACTAACCCGTGCTAAGGAACGTCGCCCATTGGCTCAATTGGTAGAGCGCTGGTACGGATAGCCAGAGGTTGCGGGTTCGAATCCCGGCATGGGTGAAATTTTTAGCCTCTAAATAGGTTTTTAAAGAAAAATATGTACGTTACTTAGTTTGTCCTGTGGTTTCCGCACTTGGCCACGTAATTGGGCCGTTGTACGTAGCAGGGCTGTGAGGTTCATCCAGCCAGCCAATTTATTTCCAAAACGCCAGCAGTGCACCAATGTTACTGCTGGCCTCCCGAAGGGATACCACCTTTCCCTTGGTCGATGTCCATTGCACTTCCACGCTCTGACAACGAATTGTCACGTGGGCGGGTATTGCCTCTTCCTTGAGGCAGCCTTGGCATAGCGGGCTGTCGGTCAGTCCCATAGTGTGGAAGAGTTTATTCAGTGGACAATGACCGATATGTACAGCTTTGCACACATCTCATCTCTTCAGATGCAGCAGGCTGCATGTGAAGAGCTTCTACACTGTTATCGGTATACGATATGCTTATTTAAGATAAGATAAGATAAGAAAAAATAGTTTTATTAATCCGAAAAGCCCTGACATCATTGAATGTTTATTACTAAATACTTGAAAAATTTAATTAATTTTAAATCATTTTAAATTATAATAGAAATTCATATGAAATGAAACAATGAGGACCAGGAAAGTTACATTGTATCTGCGGCACCCAACGGATTCGCACAACACAAGGTTGTCCTGTACCCTGTGTTGTGCAAATCCGGTTTGCTTTGTGGTAGTGACTTTGTTGGAGTGCTTTCTAACGTGAATCATTAATAATTTTGTAAGGGGCGCAACAATCATGTTGGTGTTTATACAAGTTAGGTGGGTGTGTGGGTGAGTGAGTAAGTACGTGAGTGTGTATGAAATAGTTTGAAGGAGGTTAGCTCACAGGCTCACACATTAACAGGTTGACTTAGATTTTTTTATCACATTAGAAATAAAACTACAGTTTTTAAAGACCCCTCGGATATCGTTAAGTCAAATTTATTTAAAGAACTTCCGCAAATCTCCATAAAAGTATACTTTCTTTCTTTTTTACATTACCAATAAACTGCTACTATAATACGCGCACCAAATCCTGAGCGATTAAAAGCTAGAAAGAATTTTAGAATTTTAGTACTAGAAAGCCGAAATTTAGCATTTGCATACAATAATTGTTTAGAATAGAAGTTTGATTTTGGAACGCAGACTACTTGACAGAGTTGACAGTTGTCAGATGAGTCTGTGTACACTTTGACCTCTTGTTTTTTGGTTGGAAAGCGTGTCGAGCGTTTGTTGGCCCAAATTGGTGTGGCAATTAGATTGCCGGTCTTGTATCTTCATGTGAAGTGTGAGATACGTTCCGAGACGGATCCCGTGTTTTGGTTTTGGGCGACGGATCGCCCAAAATAGTGGACAAATATATTGTGGTGAAACGCGGTATCGTGAAAGTGCACTGCAGGTACGTAGCTTTCTGGGAAAAGAGCTCTTGGGGGTAGACGGGGACGTCTAGAGATCCCCAAACCTCAGTGCACCCACCCCGGGCGGCGCCGGCTGCCAAGTCGAGAGGCGTCGACGGGGACCGAGACTGTAAGTTGTTTTTTTTAATTAGTTTTAAGTATTAGTATTTAAGTGGGCCCTTTACCCAAAAATAATAATTAATTTTGTCGGATAGGATAAAATTTTAAAATTAAATCGTGTTTTGCGTAGGTACCTGCACTTCAACTAAATTCGGGATTCGGTTAGCCGTTCGATTTTTTTCTTTAGATCCGTTTGCTTTAATTATTGTAATATATCTTTAGAATTTTTTTTTTTTGTGTTTTTCCTGGTGTACAATAAAGAATATTCTTATCTTATTTTATCTTATCTTTAAAGCGTTTCGGAGCGCTTACTAGTGCCACCAATAGAAAAAAGTCATAACTTGTTATATCATACGTTTTTATCTAAAAGTTAATGTGAGAAATCTTAACAACCGTGATAAGTATTTTTAGAACTTACAGTCTAGAACCTATGTGCAATAGATAAGAATATTGATTTCAGCTAATAACGGCCGTTTTTTGGTAGAAAGTGATTAAAGTCCTTGGGTTTTTGATTCTAGGTTCTAGACTGTAGGTTCTAAAAATAGTTATCACAGTTGTTAAGATTTCTCATGTTAACTTTATCACGTACATGACATTTTTAACCAGTGACCAGGCAAGTACGTCACAAACATGAAAATACACCCAGACTGAGGCCACTTATACAAATATACGGCGGCCCCCAGCGGGAATCGAGCCCACAACCTCTGTTTTGGTACCCAAGCGCCTTAACGACTAGACCAACGAGGCAGTCGACGATAGAAGAAACGAGTAGGTATACAAGGAAAATCACGTACAACTACTAAAGAAAATTACTTTGATGAAGTTGTTCGTTCTGCATAGCAGGTACAGTACTACACATCATAAAAGTCCCTTCGGGAATCTACGTTCGCGCAGACTAGGACGAAGTGTAACGAAAGTACCCGAAGCTATAAGTACATTCAACATGATTTTTAACCGATACGGTTAAAGTGCAGAATTGATTGCCGCAGTAGCGCTACCTATTTCGCTCACGCTAATATTGCCAAACTAATAGTTACCTGCATCGATGACGTTGAATCAACCAATAGCAACAAAGGCGCGCGGTCTGCCATAAAATAAAACTATCTGATTGGTGGATCAACTTGCAGCACATCCAAAATTTGGTCATCTGCGCAGGTACATCCGCGAGACTTATTTCTTGTCTAGCACTGTACCAACACCACCTCCTACGAAACCCTACACTGCACGTGGCCCGACACGCACTTAGCTGTTTTATTTTTGCATGGGCGAGGCGTCCGCACCTTGTAATTTTTAAAAGTCGCGACTTTCTGATGCACAATTTTCGTTCCTGAATGAATGAATGTATGTGTTGCCGACCGGCCAATCAACCTTTTTTTAAGTACTTTACTTTTTGATAGCGTTTTTATACTATTATGTCTACTCTTTAAAAATGGGACAATGTCATTGGAAAACTTTATCTTGTTTCCTAAAGACAGATTAAAAGATTGCTACAAGATATTCGCGTTTTCATAAATTTTACGTGCATTCGTTTGAGAATGAATGAATGAATTAAAATTCCTTACTGCACTAAAAACAAATTTGTACAAAGGCGAGTAAGCTCGCCTAGATAGTATGTTTTTCCAGCTAACCCACGATGATGCGGACAATGGAAACAATATAATATAGGAGTGATTTATTACATAAAGTAAATTAACTAAATAATACAGATACAAGGTGACTTGCACCGTCATGCTAACTTTGATCATCTACAACATTGGTTTTAAATTTTTAGTCACGTAGAACCAAAATTGTCTTGTCAGGGACTACCCAGTTCATTTAATGGCAATATACGGTACTGAAATATAAATAAATAAAGGATTGTTGTTTCTATCTATAAAAATAAGTCACGCGTAAAGGTTTTAATTTTTTTTTTATTATCGTTTTAATTATTATTTTTTTGTTTTTAAGTTTAGTTTGTTGTTCTTTACTTTGTTATAATTTAGTTATCTATTTTTAGTTTTTAAGTTCAATTGGGCCATTATAGCCAAGTAAATAAAAGTTACTCGCTCATTAAATTTTTAATTCTCAAAAAACGGCTTCGCGAACCACTTGGAATGCCTATGCCTCCGAGGACCACCAGAGGTCCGCGGACCATAGGTTAAGAACCACTGACAATAAAGAAAAAAGCAAAGCAAACCTTAAAGAAAAAACTAGCTTATTCTATTCACTAGATAAAGGACAAATTATAAGCCAAAGCAAAGGAACAAGTTGCCGAGCAAAGCAGTTTTCTGACAACATTGTCCCGTCCGACACAATCTTGACAGCTCTGTGGGGCAACAGATGGAATTGGCACACAATGCATGCATTGTCGATACAGGATAGACGCATTTCTATTGCTGCGAACAAGACTACCAGCATACACCCATTGCTAATGACATTTGCGAAGCCGTCTGTCGCACGCATACATAATACATTCGATGTCCAATCTGGACTAGGAGCTGATTCTGCGTTAGTAAATGATAATGATACCTTCCACACGACACAATGTCTTGTCCTGGTTCCAAACTAGGATACCCTTCGCTGAGGTCAACCAGCAAGGGCATCACAAACTGGGAAATACACCCAGACTATTTGTTCTATTTGTCATTTATTCGAATGTACGTTGCCCCCAGTGGAAATCGAACTCATGACCTCCGGCATGGTAGTCAGATGTGATACCTCTAGACCAACGAGGAAGTTAACACCAAGGCCGGTCCTAACTTTAAACTTTTTGTTCCACTTGCACTTTTGTCGATGTACGGTCGACTGTAGGTTCAATTACACACATTTTTTTTAAATGATGAGATTACTTAGATATATTTTTAAGTACTGCAACTTTTAGTACTGTAACGGTACTTCTTTATAACGCCTGGCCGACGCAGCCGTCTAGTCAAGTTTCAAAATTATTTGAAGAAAATCGTTACGTTTTGTTTAGGTTTAGGTGTCAGTATATTCCTAGCTAGGCAAGGCGATGCACAAATAATAAAATTTTATATTTTATCGCTGAAGTGCGCATTTTAATGTCGCGGTCAGGTGCAGTATGGGTGACCGTCCCGTGACTACCGCAGTGAGATTTTTCTGAGCGCTGCCTTGATTCGCAAGGCACGTTAAGCCGTTGGTGCCAACCGTCATATAATGACAGTCGTTAAGCCATGTCAGAGGCCTTATAGGCGGCTTGATAACTTCTGACTACCAACCCGATTTGGCACGATTGGTGGAGTATGGCAGTGGGGACTATAGGGTTGATATCGATCGAACGACGCATTTTAATAATGAAATTGGTACCGTACGTAGGTACAAATCTCTCGCATACGTGTAGGTAAGCGCATCACGAATTCGCTAACACATCAATTGTAAGAAGTTAGTACAAATCTCTCGCATACGAGGAATGAGTACTACGAGTGCGCCAGCACCGCACCATTTGTAAGTACGAAGGTACAAATCGATTGTAAGTTCAAGATTTAATATGCTAGCATTGAATTTAAATTAAATTCAATGATGCTAGAAAAACGTGATGAAACTTAGGTACTATCCATATTTACATGGAGTGTTTTTTAAGGCAGGCAATTTTTAAAACGGCCCATTTTCTTAAATAACAAGGTTTACATAATTTTATTAAGTAAGTGCTTTAAGCGGTTTGCCAATGTCGTAGCTTTCAGTAAACTAAAAGAATGTTCAGTCTATTAAACACTTAATGTATTGTATGGTGTTGTGCGTTATCTATAAAACAGTGCCACTCTACGGGGAGAAAACTCGGCAAAATCTGTATTGTGAATATATAAAAACAGAACAATAAATAAAAAAAATATTAATACTCCTTAAGATTACCAGTTACTGTAAATGACAAACACTAACCGACTTATTTTATAAATATTCAATAATAACCCTGTATTTTATCCACAATACTTCACGTACGGAACACACCTAAAGTAAAACTTAACATTAGGTTAAGCTGAATGAAATCACAAAAAATATGACACTAAAATAATACCCGTCCTCCACTTTCCAAAGTTACTAAATCACACGACACCAAATGCCCTAATTTATTATTTATTAAATTTCGTTCCTTTGAAACGAGAAACGGTATGCGAGTTAACTCAGTAACAGATAATACGATAATACTGAAATCCAATCAGGTTAGTCCGAAATACATTACCTCGTATATAGCGGACGAAACTTGATAAAGTGTTGATTGCGGACATTGACGCCCAACAGCTTGGTGAATCTGGATGAGATTGCAGGTTATTCAAATGAAGATACAAGCGTTTCAAATCGAATTATGGTAATAGCTGTACCTATTCATGCTTCGCAAGACACGTTAAGCCATTAGTGCCGGCTGTCATGCAATGACAGTCATGTAATACTTAGCCTGTCAGAGGCCTTATGGACGACTTGATAACTTCTGAATGTAAGGCTCGCACCTGTCTTACAATCCTCCACCTATTCGGCCTCGTGCTTGAGTATGGTCTATCGTACCTGTGATGCAGGTGGAAACCCGCCCAGCAATGGGGATGTCCCCATTGCTGGGCGGGTTTCTTCCTGCAAGGGTTGATATCAAATAGTAGCCATGTTGTTTGGTATTAAATGTTTGGTTTTCATCCCAGGAAGGAAAGTTTTCATATTAAGGAGTTCTTTGAGCAGCAGTTCTCATACAAACATAGTAGCTGGTTCAGCTGCTCTCGAGATTTGCGCTTACCAACACATTCAGCGATTAATTTTTATATAATAGATTAGGGAAATAAGGTATTAGGTACGTTTTACCTAATAAACAAAGCTATTAGGCCCGTTTAATATATAACTACTTACTACGCTTGAGTAATTACCTACTTAGCGAAATTCTTAATTCAGAAACCCTGGCTCTGAGTATTTAATACTTGGCAGTCTGGTTGTTACTTATTCTTTTACAGTCTTTTTATTCTTACTTGTCCAATTTAGTAAACAAGATTCTAACCTTAAAATTGAGATTATATGCCTAAACTAGACATTTTCTCGCAAATTCTTTAACTATGTTTATAAAATTGGCAACGTGTTATCTAAAAGAGTGTTCCAGGTTACTTCATTTATGGAAATATGGCAGTTTTGGACTAAAAGTCACAGTTTAAGGGTAGATTCTTGTTTACTAAATTGGACAAGTAAGAATAAATAGACTGTATTTTTGTCTTTTACTGATTTATTTATATTTCTCCACCAACCCGCACTTGGCCCACGTGGTGGAGTACCGCCTAACCTTCCTGCGTTGGCTCATCAGTGGGGACATACACCCGTGTATGTCCCCACTGCTGTATGATATCGAATTCAGTTGTTAAAAATGCTGTGACCAATAAGAGTTTCTGTGAGTTATTCTCGACTATTGCTAAACTTATTATGCGCCAAGAATTAAAGAGAGCTTAAACCAGAGCGTTAACTGACATTTATTGCTTCGGACAAACAATTGTATTCAAAGCCATGAACATTGTGAATTATCGTTGACAGCGTAATCCTTGGCGCATTAGTTCATCTTTCAGCGCTTATGTGCGTCCGTTATAGCCGCGAAGTGATGAATATGTGCGAGATACTATAACTGTCTACGTTTGGTCACAAAATAGGTACATTGAAAGCACTTATCCAAGTAGACCTACAGGAACAGAGCTACCTCATTTTAGATCGCCTGGATATTCTATTTAATAACTAAGTTAAGAAGTAAAAAATAAAACTTCGGTCTGCTAAATTCAGACCGGCGCGGCGGCGTCGTTAGTGATTTTTTTAACATTGCCTTCAATTGCAAATCATACTGTTATTAAATCAAGCAAGAAACAATTACAGTCTATTTATTCTTACTTGTCCAATTTAGTAAACAAGATTCTACCCTCAAACTGTGACTTTTTAGTCCAAAACTGCCATATTTCCATAAATGAAGTAACCTGGAACACTCTTTTAGATGACTCGCTACCAATTTTATAAACATAGTTCATGATAGTTCATGAATTTGCGAGAAAATGTCTAGTTTAGGCATCTAATCTCAATTTTAAGGTTAGAATCTTGTTTACTAAATTGGACAAGTAAGAATAAATAGACTGTACAGTCTATGTTTCAGTATTTCTTAGTGATTCGCGACACTCATACATAGTTATATATTAAACGGGGCTCATCGCGATTAGAACCATTTAATATATACCTATATTCTACGGTTTTTAATTCATTTACAGATTTAAATGAGTAATAATACTGTTTTTTTTTTCTTTTAAATATTAATGTAGTGCTTTAAACTGTCACTAGATTTTTGCTTTAATAGCTTGAGTGCTATATTTTTTTTCTATAAGTGGAGACTTATAATTGGCCTTCTGCATGTTTAATGATTTTCTTACTCTTTGTTATGTGCTGTTAGTCTTCCCAATATTAAATTTAAAAATAAAGTAAAGTAAATATTACACTATTTTTATTTTTAATGCACTAACCCGCGCTAAGGAATAAAATTTAAAAACCTATTTAGAGGCTTAAAATTTCACCCATGCCGGGATCCGAACCCGCAACCTCTGGCTATCCGTACCAGCGCTCTACCAATTGAGCCAATGGGCGACTCACGACATCAGTAAAATTTCGAACCTCTTTACAATATTCTCTGTATTACGTACAGGCAGCGACAGCTGACTTAAGCAAATTGCATTACTTACAGCCCCGACTACCTAATTTAAAAAAGACCTAATTTTAAAAAGTTTAGGTCATTCATAGAGTAATGAAAATCTGTGCCAATACTGACGAAAAAGTTTTCAGGGTTTGCGTGATTTTAATTACACCTTGTAATTAGGACCAATAAAACTTCTCCCGTATTGCATAGGGACATAATACGTTATGTTATAAGCGGTCCAATCAGTAAATATATTTTTTGTTTTATTCAAAGCTATACAACATTTTAAATCTTGTTATTACGAAGTGAACTAAAATCGGATCTATTGTAGTTATGTATTGTGTGGACCTTGTACTTCCACTATAGCCAAAGTTCCTTGATCCTTCCCATCTTGTTTTGCATTGCATTGGTAACCGGTAAATCGGTGGGTCTACTAATCGATAAACGACACATGGGACTTCTCCATGCTAGCACAATGTACACGGTGACTTCAATTGCGTAAGATATGTACAGCGATATCATTCCGATGTAAAACCTAACTGCAAAGTAAGTGATGCAAATTACTTCAGCCAGATGTCGCTGCCTGTACGTAATACAGAGAATATTGTAAAGAGGTTCGAAATGTCACTGATGCCGGTGAGTCTTCCATTACCTCAGTTGGAAAGACCGCTGGCACGGATAGCCAGAAATCGCGGATTCGAATCCCGCCATGGGTGGAACTTTTAGCCTCTAAATAGGTTTTTAAAAATGACACTATTGTAAATCATTTCTAATACTGTTTGTCGTTATGAAGAAAGCGTTCGCTCACAATAATGCTAACGATTTTAAAATCACGCTGTAGATTAGATCTCGCTTGACGGTAGCTGAATATGATATGAGCGAGGTCGATATCCAGTGGACTTATGCACGTATGATTGACTGTTGTATTTTGGTAAATAAAAATCAATGCTTTTCTTCTTTTATTAAGGTAATGCTCAATTTGTAAATGCTCTAATTTGTAAAAACCCATCATTGGATTCTATTTCGGTTTTTGATAGATACTTTATTGGTAGGTAGAACACTTTATTGCACAACCAGAAAAAGAATACAACCATGATTTATTTTTCTTAAATGTAGCGGTCTTATCGCTAAGAGCGATCTCTTCCAGACAACCGTTAGATAGAGTGGATTGCATGGAGAATATAGTCGGTACCTGGTTTGAAAAAACGCTTTGGTCAAACGTAGGCTAAAGCAGACCTTTTGCAAAGAGCTACATCTTATACTACAGCACATCTTTTGAACATTATATTTTTTCTAAGGTTAACACAAGCACAAGACATATTAAAAATAAATCCGTGTAAATACAGTTATAAAGTCATAAGTCATACAAATATGTTTTGATTTCAATTAAATTGAAACTAAACAATTCGCATCTTAGGGAGATGCCTAAAATGCGAAAAGTGTTGTCTATGTGGATGTAGACTTGTTAGTCACATAGACAGCGCTATGTGCTTATGTTAACAAGTTGTTAAATAACATGCTAGTATTTCTCATCCCATCCCGTGACTACCGCTAGTGGCATTTTTCCGAGCGCTTCCGTGCTTCGCAAGGCACGTTAAGCCGTTGGTGCCGGCTGTCATATAATGGCAGTCGTTAGGCCATGTCAGAGGCCTTATGGGCGGCTTGATAACTTCTGACAGTAAGGCTCGCCACTGTCATACAATCCTCCACCAACCCGGACTTGGCCCCCGTGGTGGAGTATGGCCTAACCTTCCTGCGATGCAGGAAGAGACCCGTGCCCCAGCAGTGGGGACATACAAGGGTTGATAACGATAACGATTTCTCATCGGGTTTGTACTTCTATTGTTTTATGTGTGTCTAACCGATGACATTATCAATCGCTGCCAAACTCTCACAATGTCACTGCCAAGGCATTGTTAGCCCTGCCACTAGGGCGGAAGTGCCAATGCCAGTGTCTCTTGTTATAGCTAGTTTCGTGTCTAAACTTAGCTCTTAAATGGGTTTGTTGTGAAATGAATTAGGCCATAAATTGTAGTTCAGTGCAAAAATAGTGTTATAACAATACTTTTGACAACCAGACTTAATATTTTCTATGAATAGACAAAAAAATGTACCTATGTGGCGTCTGTATCATAATATGTAGGTATATTCTATAATGTATGTATAAATAGAAGAACAGGTGCTGACTGAAAATCAGTGTTGCAGGCCCAGCCTGCAGCAAATGCTGAGTCAGCTACCTATTTGTGGCTGCGGAGATACAATGCCTTTCTAAATTGTAAATGTTTGTTTTATATCCTATTCTTTGTTTTATAATATTTTTCTTTGTTCTTTCTTCTCATAATTGTCTGTATTATTTTAATATCGTGTTACATTGTGTTATGTGTATTGTATCTTTGTGGCTTCAAATAAATGTCTCTCTCTCTCCCTCTCTCATAATTTTTGTTCTAGACAGAAACATAAAATATTCTTTATTATACAGGGACTGATTTCCTGAAGAAACTGTTCTGCTTTTTCTCTTCTAAGTCGACTTGAAGTCGGCTTCTCTCGAGTCACGCCACAGTTTACCTCATGCAAATACAACTGTTCTGGCTTGCGACCATGTAAACCTTTAATAAACCTCTTATGGTTATCGCCCCCTCGCAGAATATATTTATGATGTGCCAAAATAAAAACAAATTTAAAAAAAAACCTTTATTGTGTGAAGTGGTCTGAATTAGCCTACCTCGAAATGTCAAATACATCAAATGGGTATTTTGAAGTCGAATGCATAACCCGATAAAGTAGAAAGTTATGATAAAAGAGCCGTAGGTAATGTGTTTGAGGAAAGAGATATTGCCGTTATTTGAATCTCTAAGCATCTAATGCCACATCTCTATTTCATAATCCAGAATCTTCATCAAAATGATACACCTTTTGCGTACTGCCTTCCAACAGAAAAGAAAATCTGAAACAAAATGGATAATTACGCATACTACTAGACTAATTAAGGAAGTTGTAATAATTAAAACTGTTTTTATACGGATTTATGCTCGTTTATTACATTTTTACAATTTTCCAACGTTTCGGCACTTTTTCAGGTGCCGTGGTCCCGGATGACTGAGGTGACAGGTGTCTTTTAGAAATCATTAACGGTTAGTTTACTACCCTCGGCAAAAATTACAAAAGTTAATTATGAAGTTACGTTCCAAAATAGACAAACCAATTATTTTTTATATAAAGTCAACAATATTGATTATTAGTAATTGAAGTTCAAATTAAATTTATAAACTAATTACTTTATATGAACTTAAAGATACCGATTATTAATTGAAATTAAATTGATTTTTTATTATTTATTCTACAGTCACACTTCTAGCAAGTTGTAATATTTATAAGTGTTTCGTTAATAGTATTGGGTTGGAAACATGCTCGACGTAAATAGTTAATTTTCCATTATTGTGTTATCGATTGTATTCGTTCCTGTTAATACCGAGTTAAGTGGAAATGAAACAACCAACATCCATTAAAACTTTATCGAACGATTAACAAATATAAATTTACCTGATTAAAAGCAGGTACCATATCAAGTTGATAAATATAGAACTCGGGCGAGCGAAGTATCGCTATGTACTCGTGATATGATATCAACCCTTTGTATGTCTGGGGCACGGGCATTTTCCTGCATCGCAGGAACGTTAGGCCATACTCCACCTCGGTGGCCAAGGCCGGGATGCTGGACGATTGTAAGACAGCGGCTGGCCTTACTGTTAGAAGTTATCAAGCCGACAATAAAGCTCTGACATGGCATAACGACTGCCATTGCATGACAGCCAGCACCAACGGCTTGGCGTGCCTTGGGAAGCACGGAAGTGCTAGAAAAAAATAACACTAGCGGTAGTCACGGGGTGTTCACCCATTCAGCACCTGACCGCGCTATTTGTTGCTTAACCCTTAAGTTGCCTTTATGTACTCTTAAAAAATTATACTATCGTCCAAGAGAAAATCACATGATAATCTCATAAATAACAATATGACTATCTGTGTCAATCGCTTAGCGACGTAATTACAGATAACTTGATTGTAAGCTAGGTACTCTGGTGTTTGGTGTTAGTTATCCGAAAAATACAAGAATCTTGAAAGAGTCCTTATAGTTTCGCCATGTCCATTCATCAGTCCGCGGCTTAGCATAGAGATGACCAGTACTAGAACACTACTTTGAAATTTAGCATAGATTGTATGATAATTACATATTAAGACGCCGTAAAAACGGTAGAATGGAATGGTAAATACTTTTTTGTAGGTACCTCCCCTACATGTAAATTAGGGCTGTAATTTTTTTTTTTCACCTACACCATAGTGTGTGGTATTGTTGGATCGGTCTTTCAAAAATAATTATGGTGAGAGTAGGAAAACCAAAGATCTGAGAAAAGATTTGTGAAATATTTACCTGTAAATTATGTTTAGATTGCAATTAGCACACCCACTAATTACTGGGAAAATCGCGGGAACACGGCGGCGTTTCCCGTGATTCACTAAAACTATGCAATTTTTTGTTACACCCCTTCCAGCTAAAGTGTTGATTGCGGAATCATAAAATGAAAAAATGAGGGCAGTAGCACATAACATAAAAAACTTAAAAAAAAAACTAAAACGGCCAAACAAGCTTCACAAGTCAACGAGTAACAGCCGACCAACTCAAAAAAAGAAAACTTGGTAAAAATTTCGTTGAAAATTACTTTTATAAAGTTGTTAGTACTTTACAGGTAACCTAGGGACAGTAGCAGCAGGTTACAATGCTACTGTCCCTAGCCATGAACAGAGATAGATAAATGGAAAGCCCTTGTGTCAGCCCAGACTCCACGGACGAGTAAAGGGACCAAAGAAGAAGAAAATGAAAACTCAAAGTCAAAGTAAAAAAAAAATTTACCTATTCGCTATAAAAACAAAATATTTCCATAATGAATGTTAAAGCTGTTAGTTTCACCATCAATAGATTATGTGAAGGTGACACTAACAAAGAAACTCTACATTCTTTCCCTAACCTAAGCTAACCTACACCCCTCTATTTTGTTAACACGAGAGATCTTTTGAATTGTTGATTGTTGATACTGTACGGCAGCCAGGAATTGAACCAGCTCCCATGGACTGGCTTACTGTGTAAAATCGGGCCCCCTCTTGGTGTCTGCCCCATGACAGAGGTTTTACGTCAAAACATACAAAAAACTAACTGCAAAGTAGGTACTCGGTCCTATACTCTATCCTATACTCTCCTATAGAGTACCTATACTCGGTGCTGCAAGTGATGCAAATTACTTCAGCCAGACGTCGCTGCCTGTACGTAATACAGAGAGTATTAAAAAGTGGTTCGAAATTACACTGATGCCGGTTAGTCGCCCATTAGCTCAGTTGGAAGAGCGCTGGCACGAATAGCCAGAGGTCGCGGGTTCGAGTCCTGGCATGGGTGGAATTTTTAGCCCCTAAATATGTTTTTAAAATTGTCCTTAGCACGGGTTAGTGCATTAAAAATAATATAATATACCAGACAAGATATTTTAGCGATGAGTAGCAAAGAAGATACGTTTATATAAAAGAACGAATACGGGGCCAGTTTCTGAATTGAGAATTTCGCGAATTAACAGTACAGGTCCAATTTACCAATGCGTTCAAGATTATGTTGCGTTTGCCGCGCTTCTGCAGCGCCTCGACAATGTTTGCCGAGGCCCGAGTAGATGGTTTTGGCGCCATCTGGCGGAAAAAGTCTTGTAATTAAAGAAAATATAATGCGAAAAAACCAACACCTTCGCGAGCCCCGACGCGCACGCGGCCCGTTTTTAATTTTAATTATACGTCAGAGCGAAAACGCAGCGGAAAGTACAGCCGTTTTTAAGACGGGTTACAAAATAGAACAGTGTCGTGATGTCGTCCAATGGATAAAACAATGCAGTGTCGGCGGCTGGCTCTCTGCCGTCGGAAACAGCTGTACAGATGGATTCGCGATGACTGTACTTTTAAGGCGCAACGCGTTACTAGCGCCGCCAATCGAATTAAAATCATAACTTATCTTTTGTCTTTGCCGTATGTCTCCAGTGCTTCTGTGCTTCGCAAGGCACGTTAAGCCGTTGGTGCCGGCTGTCATGTAATGGCAGGTTAAGTCATGTCACAGGCCTTATAGGCGGCTTGATAACTTCGGACAGTTAAGGCCCGTCACTGTCTTACAATCCTCCACCAAACCGGACTTGGCCCCCGTGGTGGAGTATGGCCTAACCTTCCTGCAATGCAGGAAGAGACCGTTGAGTTGATAACGTATGTCTCCATATAGGTACACAAAATTGTATTTATTTCCTCATCGCGTAAATTGTTACTATAACGTATAAAATTTATGTAAGTTTATCATAATTATATAAATGTAACTGTTTATGTAGGTATATTGTTAGTTATATAAGTAGTGTAATAATATATTCATATTTGCACCCCTTCTCTTATTTCCTTCAGCAACTTTCCGTCGTAAGGTTGTCTGGAAGAAATTGCTTCTAGCAATAAGGCCGCCAATTGTAATTTGTATAATTACATGTTTTATAATATGTGCTCTGGTGTACAATAAAGAATATTCTTATCTTGTCTTATCTTATTTTATTTTTAAGCCGTTTTTTTTTCAAAAATTCTTAAGTTGTTAAGATTTATTTGGTTCACGTAAATCTTACCAACTGTGAAAAGTATTTTTAAAACCAACGGTCTAGAACCTAGGACTTACATTATGCTAAAAACGGTCGGTGTTAGCAAAACTGCTCTAAAGTCCTCGATTCTTAGACCTGTCCATTTCAGTGGGATCTAAAAATAGCTATACCTATTTATTAAGTTTTCTGATGTTCACTTTTTCCAAAAATAATAAAAGGAGGTATGATTTTTTTCCATTGGTGGCGGTAGTTGGCACCACCTAGTGGGGGCTACACGAAAATTTAGGGTTCTCAGTAGTCAAAAAAATTAAATTTTCAAGTGGTGTAAAAACCTATTTAGAGGCTTAACATTCCACCCACTCCGGGACTAAAACCCGCGACCTCTGGCTAACCGTGCCAGCGCTCTCCTAACTGAGCTAATGGGCGACCCACTGGCATCAGTGAAATTTCGAACCTCTCCACAATGTTCTCTGTACTCAAGTGTTGGTTGATCATACGGCGTGCGTGCATGCACCGACTAATGAACGTTGATGAAGCGCATGCGATCTCTCATCATAGCGTGGTATTTACTGGTCTCTGCCTACCCCTATCCTATACAGGCGTGATCATATATTATGTTTGGAAGATGAATATCATCATAACAATGCTTACATTTAAGCTAAGCATTTCAGTTCAACTAAAGATAATTTGATGAAATAACAAGACACATGTTTCTTTTATTCTGTATTGAAAATATAGTAATAACGTTGAAGTAGTAATTAATAAACTCAAGGATAATTATATTTGGAAATGTCCAAAAAAAATATAGGGCATTGAATGACATCAGTTAAACGCGTCACCTCACTCCGTTTTCATCATTCGACCAACTAATATTTACATGACAATGACATCACTATTTTATTGCTGTTATAATAATTAAATGAAAATTTTCTGAACTCTAAAATACATTATTTTCAGTCTCCATAGATGTTTAAAATGTAGATAAGTAGATAGAATACTCATAATACTCATAGAATACATGTTTTATAATATGTGCTCTGGTGTACAATAAAGGATATTCTTATCGTATCTTAGTTTTATGTACATCAAGAATATTATGTAAGAAACGAAAATGATAGAAACGTTAAATAACACGTGTGGCAGAACATACAAGAATCCTTTAAATGAACACCTAACATTGTTTTGTATTGAGCAATTTTAAAGAATCTGTCATGCCTACTGCCAATAAACTTGTGCACAAATTACACTATTTTTATTTTTAATACACTAACCCGTGCTAAGGAACAAATTTAAAAACCTATTTAGAGGCTAAAAATTTCACCCATGCCGGGATTCATGCTCAATTGGTAGAGCGCTGGCACGGATAGCCAGAGGTTGCGGGTTCGAATCCCGGCATGGGTGAAATTTTTAGCCTCTAAATAGGTTTTTAAAATTGTGCACAAATGCAGACTAGCGTTATTTGTAACCGCAGGAAAGCGTATAACAAAAATATTCCCGCGTACGGTACTTAATCGCAAGAAAGACCGATAAATAGATAGAGAACATTTTATGGTTGCCTGGAAAAAATGCTTTTAGTAATAAGGCCGCCATTTGCACTATATTTTTATATAGTTTCTGTTACTGTTATTTCTGTGTACAATAAAGAATATTCATCTATCTACCTTTATTGCCTAAAAGAAATTTAGTGTTTTAAAAATAAGTAGTATTAAGGCTGTTGTTAGCTCCATCTCGCTTACATTGTAAAGAAAATTGTATCGTTTTGATAAATATAGCCTACCCCTATGTTGGATAATAAATTGACGGAAATTTTAAATACGCGTGATGATTTTTCTTTTGAGAACTATGAAATTAAAATTAAATTGTAATTTAAATTAGTACCAACCTCTCTTCAACAAACCTAAGCATTTTGGTAGCAAAAGTAATTATTTAAATTGACCGTAATTATCCTATCTAAAAGGTTCTCAGGTTACAATAATTAAAAAAGTTTGCATATACGACTGAGACGGAATTAAACGTAACAGCAGCCTTAATGCTCACTTACTTTATTAACACTTCTTGAAGTACCGTACCCGGGAATATTTTATTTAAGTGTGTTTTAGGCTCACTTGCGTCAGCCAGGGTTAGCTCATTTAACTCGAGTTAACATTTCGCATGCAAAATTATCGATTTTACCGGTTAACTCGAGTTAAATGAGCTAACCCCTGAGGGCTAAGGCTAGTGGACCTAAAAGTTATAAATATATTATTGAGGTCTTGCCTTCCGTTCACTGTCGAAACTCAGCGAATCAAGAAGCTTGTCATGCGCGATGGAAATTCATATAAATCAGCTTGATGACATGTCGTTACATTTAACGGTTACTATGTGAACTAATGACTGTGACACTATTCATCTTGCGGCACGTCAGTGCACTTGGCTGTTTCTTATTGTGGCTATTTATTCTCATAGATGTTCTCAGAGTTGGAAGACATAGAGTAGTAAAAGGAATCGCAGTCGTAGATCCATGATATCTGATTTGACGCACTAACCACCGGTGTCGGTATGGGTGACGACTGCAAATGCTCTCTTAGCCGCCATTCCATTAGCTGATCGTCGGTGGGTTGTATAGCAGACACGTAACTTGGAGTACTGCTTTTGGAACTTCTTATAGAACTAGATCTCGAAAGTATCGGTGTTGTCAGACTGTCAAGCGATTTTGGCACTGACAGGATGTTCTTTACTTCCATCGGTCGCTCTTTGATCGTGTCAAATCGAGGTGGAATTCTTGGTGGCAGAACTAAAGCTTCTGTCAACTTGTGTTTCACAATTAAGATTCTTTTACTGCCTTTTAACAATACAGGATTTGTACGAATCAACCCGTAAATAAGTAGTGCTCCTGTGAGTCCAGCTCCTATAATTGCTAAAGCAAAAAAGTAAATTCGTCTTCTAGCCATGAGTATAAGTCCTCCAAGATCAGTTGATGGATTGAAAGAGATACAACTACCCTCTCTGATAAACCCAGATAAGTGTATGGGGCATATAGTGTACCTTTCATTTATACCACCAACATTATAAAGCCGCAAGTGACTTGGTAGCCTTTCGACGCAATATACCATGCTTGGACAGCTAGATTTGTACCAAAATAATCCGTAGTTTAGGGCTGAAGCTAGGCTTATTTCTACTAAAGAAAAATTTGCATCTTCAACGTAGTACAAGGGTTGCAGTTCAGTTGTGAATTTTTTTGCATTTTTAGCTAAAAATTGTAAAGTAGACGAGTCGAGATACTTCATTCTACTGAAACTGCAGTTGTATGATCGAAAGTTTGTTTGAGGATTCGTTTCGTTATCATTTGTAGTAGTATTCATGAAACAGTTTTCAGTTATATAAATCGATATTGTTTCTATCGTGTTTTCCTGTATTCTGTTCGACTTAGCTTTAATCGCCACAGCCTCTGTAGATTCGTTACAAAATGTTTTAATTTTGGAAAACGGTATATCATATAATTCTTCAGGGCTATGACAGACTGGGTCGGTAATGGCAACACCTTCATTGTACATTTCTATCAATCGCTGGATTTGACAGTTACATTCCCACATGTTATACTGCAAATCAATACTCAACCTCCACCTCCCTCTTTCCAGTATTCTATCGAAAATTCCAGACGGTAAAGTTGTCAATCTGTTATTGTTCAAATATATCGTTTTTATATTCTCCAGTGCATCAAAAGTCCCTTCTTGGATAGCAGTTATACGTGAAAAAGCCAAAGACAGTACTTCACAATTAAGTATTTCTTTAAAACTATTCCTGTTGAGAATAAAGTTAAAATCATTGTTTGAAAAGTTTACATCTCTTAGTGTAACTAGGTTTGAGGATCCAGTAACGTTTTCTGGGTTAAAGTAACCACTGGATCGTATCGTCAGTTTTGTCAAAGTACCGTCAACGGGCCCTAAAGCATTCTCATGGATCTGTTCAAACTTGCAGTCTTCTATGAACAGGTTCTTTAGTTTCGGTAGGCCTAGTAACATTTCTGAGCTCCAGGTAGTAATAGTTAGCCTCTCAAGAACTAGAGTTTTCACTTCGTGGAAGAATGTGCTCTTAAAGGCGTCCGCCGGGATGTGTCTCAGGTTGCCCCCAACTATACCGAGCTCGACCACTCGACCTCGAAAGTTGGCAAACCAGTGAACTGGCAGAGTCGAGTTCAGGAACTCAGGTTGGTCGAGTGTTAAGTATACACCGTCGCACTCCTCGCTTGCTTCCTGAAATTAATTACGATCGTGATAATATTTGTGGGGCGCCAGCAAATTGGGTTAGAAAGGAGTGACTTATTTTTAGCTGCGACAAATGACCTCCTAATTGCGCAACACAAGATTGTTAGTTTAAGCCAGTAGTGAACCTAGTAAAAAAGTCAGTTCCTCATTAAAATCGGCAGGTGCCATTTCGCATCACAGCGGAGTAAAAGTTTTTTGGCGCTCGTCCAAATGATCTACGGCTAGTCTTGCGAATCGCGTCCGTATATTTTACGTTTTGCGCTTTTTTTCACTTTGACGCGCTTGCGATTTAGAAAATACATAATTCAGTTTGCTTTGATTGTAATTAGCAGTTCGAGTTTCCTAGATTCTTTTTTTGTCCGATTATTTTTGGCCTCAGCCGTTGAAAGCATGCTGTTGGACAAAATGTTTAGTTGTCTACAAAAATTTTGCATTTATACTGGTGAATATGCATTGTACTTGTATATTTTTTTTTATATTTTTTATTTTTCGTTGCAGTGCCACACTGCAAAGAAAAATAAAAATAATATAAGCCGGCGAAGTGCGATAGAGACTTGTGGACTGACGATCTCACCCTCCACATACTCGTACTTGCACCATTTTACCAAGCAAAATTTATTAACAAAAAGGCATGTTGTCTCAGCTTGAAATGACTCGTGTTTGGTAGTTATTTATTATTTTTGGGCCACTACCATGAACATTGCAGTTAGAGTTTGTAATTTTTAGTAATTTAGCAATTGCGACGATTTTCTGTTTGTAAAATTTTCCATTTATTAAATTCCTTTCTTCATCCATATAGTTACTGATTTAGTAAGTGACAAATGTAAAAACATATTTAGAGGCTAAAAATTTCACCCATGCCGGGATTCGAACCCGCAACCTCTGGCTATCCGTGCCACGGTAGGCTGGTAGAGCGCTGGCTTTTTTAGCCTCTAAATTTTTAGCCTCTAAATAGGTTTTTAAATTTGTTCTTAGCACGGGTTAGTGCATTGAAAATAAAAATAGTATAATCATGTGGGTACAGTGATATCGTTCCTATGTAAAACCTAACTGCAAAGTAGGTAGTCGGGGCTGTAAGTGATGCAATTTGCTTAAGCCAGATGTCGCTGCCTGTACGTAATACAGAGAATAGTGTAAAGAGGTTCGAAATTTCACTGATGCCGGTGAGTCGCCCATTGGCTCAATTGGTAGAGCGCTGGCACGGATAGCCAGAGGTTGCGGGTTCGAATCCCGGCATGGGTGAAATTTTTAGCCTCTAAATAGGATTTTTATATTTATTTGTTTAAAAGAGATCCTTGGACATAAATGTCCAAGTGCTGGGCAGAGGCCACTCCTTCTGCTTTCCCTCTCTCTTTGACCCCAGCTACCTCGTGCTTTACCGACTGGTTGTTTCGCCATCTTCTTTTGTATGGGCTAAATCACCACTCAGTGGCACAGCGGCTGGGCACGCTGACTGTAAAACCGAAGGTCTCGGGTTCGATCCCCGGCCGGGTTAAACTAAGAAACAATTTTTTCTATTTTTTTTCGGGTTTTGGATGTTGTATATGTATTTATTTTTATAAATATATCGTCAAATTAGCACCTAAACACAAGTCATTTAGTTGTTGTGATGTATGCGCACCGCCACAGAGCGGTACTTTCGGCCAATCAGTAATAAACTATCTACCGACGATAGCGCGCGTTTCATTTGGCACTAAATACCTCAGTGGCGACGAGGATGGGATGTGGTTGTACTTAATATGGGGCTAACCAGATCTGTGCAATATGTCCCTGAATATTTATTATTTCACTACAGTACACTTCTGAGCGGTGGTAGCGGTGCGGTGTAGAACGCCGGCATCTCAATCGGGAGGTCGTGGGTTCGAACCCTGGCATGTACCAACGACTTTGTTTTCTAAGTTATGTACATTTGTGAAATTATAATAGCAATACTACTCGCTGACGGTGAAGGAAAACATCGTAAGGAAACCCTAGTGTCTGAGGTGTTAGCGTACCTCAGCGCTTGCTACGTACAATGGCCCAACTATGAGGCTAAGTGCGGAAATCTCAGGTCTAACTAACTAACTACACTACACTTTGGCGTCGGATTGGTCCCTTCACCCATCTAGTGTGAGTGAAGATGCCACTGGACGCTGTATAAATAATGTAATTACGTAGATGCAAAAAGGCCATTATATATTTATTATTATTAGAATCCTATTCTTCCCGCGGGTGTCGTAAAAGGCGATCAAGGGACAAAAACCGGAGGGTGAGCAGCAGCGCCCCCTGCAGTACAATTCCACCGAACTGCGATCCCAACCCGCCTGCCCAGCGTGGGGATTATGGGCATTACCCCCTATGATAGCACAACGTGGCGCTCTTTAGGGGAGGGCTATGTCCAGCAGTGGACTAGTATAGCCTGAAGACGATTATTATTATTACTCTTTCGGGACATACACGCGTGAGTTTATGTATAAATGTACAGTATAGAATATTCTTAGCTTATTTATATTGTCTCACCATAACAGAGTGCAAAATGTCTTCTTCGTAATGGCCAAAACTTGGAGCCAGCAAGCAGGCCACCCGGCAGCCGGACGTGGCGCATCGCGACCGGTCATCGACCTCAGGGGGCAAAGGGGACCGTCTGTAGGAGAGGTACACGATGATGCAGAAACTCGCGACAATGACCGAACAGAATATGCACTGGACGGTCAACCGGAGCCAGCCGCGGTCGCATGACGTGTTCCTATTGAGACAATAAAGACAGTTATTAGTTAAAAAGTTAGAAGCGCTCGTGGCCTAGGCTAACCGAGTGATTGGAATCAATCACTTGGTTAAGCAACAACAGGCGCGGTCAGATACAGGATGGGTGAGCGTCTCGTGACTACCGCTAGTGGTATTTTTCCGAGCGCTTCCGTGCTTCGCAAGGCACGTTAAGCCGTTGGTGCCGGCTGTCATACAATGATAGTCGTTAAGCCATGTCAGAGGCCTTATGGGCGGCTTGATAACTTCTGACAGTAAGGCCCTAATTAGTTAAAAGACAGTCATTGATAATTGTATTTCTTAATGATTCGCGACACTTATACATAGTTATATATTAAACGGGTCAAATCGCCTACCCGAGACCACGGCAACTAAAAAGCTATCGAAACGTCGGGAAATAAGGTAATTACGTTTTACCTAATAAATAATCGCGATGAGACCCGTTTAATATATAACTAGTTATTGATAAGTGTAAACCAAAGATACTAAAATCGTTACTACTACGTGCTACCTACTGTCAGTATTACAAAGTCGTAAAATCGATTCCAGTTATGACATATGACACTGTTATGACAGAAGTTCCTCTTGAAACCAGCTTGAACCGGCTTCAGAGTTTTGTAAAATAGAGCGACTGATAATCCTATTGGGTTCGACACGCACTTGTCATAAAGATATTTTATTTAACTTTGTCTCAGTTTAAAAGCAATCTCGATTAGCTTTGGTTTCTTGTAATAATATTAGAAACTTAGGGCCAGTTTCTGAACTAAGAATTTCGCTAAGTAAATACTTAATTACAGTGCTGTCTCTTAGAATCTCCCAGAAAAGAGCATGACAGAACGTTACAGTGCTACACAAGAAATAAGTCTCGCAGATGTACCTGCGCAGATGACCAAATTTTGGATGTGCGGCAAGTTGATCGACCAATCAGTTAGTTTCATTTTATGGCAGGCCGCACGCCTTTGTTGCTGTTGGTTGATTCAACGTCATCGATGCGGGAGACTATTAGTTTGGCAATATTAGCGTGAGCGAAATAGGTATACTGTGGCAATCAATTCTGCACCTTAACCGTATCGGTTAAAGATCATGTTGAATGTACTTATAGCTTCGGGTACTTTCGTTACACTTCTTCCTAGTCTGCGCGAACGTAGATTCCCGAAGGGACTTTTATGATGTGTAGTACTGTACTTAAGTATTTACTTGGTGAAATTCTCAATTCAGAAACCGACCCTAAGTGATATTGTTCAAGTATATTCTACAATGTGTTGTGCTTACGAAAGTTTTAGTTCAAAAATTGTTCAAGTATTTTCTTGCCTTGAAAACGTGATTCGTGAGGTAGGTATCCTGAGTGTTTTGTTGCCAAGCCGCGGCGGGCACGCGTGGTAATTAAACCCATACTTTCTCTCTGACATAAGGACCGTGTCTTACAGGGGACGTTTATAGGCTACATAAAAAAAATCTGAAAAATCTTAAAGACTAAATTACACAACTGGTTCGAGTCCCGGCATGGGTGGAATTTTTAGCCTCTACATAGGTTTTTAAAGTTGAACTTAGCACGGGTTAGTGCATTAAAAAGAATATAACAATTAATTAATTTATATTTTTAATTAGTGAAGTATAGCTTACCTAACCTTGCAGGAAGGGACCTGTGCCCCGGCAGTGGGGACATGCATGGGTTGATATCGATATTTTTAATTAAAGGAGGCGTCACTAGTTACAGTTGCATAGAATCAATACCAATAAGTAGGTATGTTAAGTATATTAATTCCTCTTCCTATATATAACTTAAATTTCGGACTTAGAATTCCTCATTTCAATATTTCTAAATTGCACCGACTACCCGTCTCTATTATTTCTTTCTTGTCTCCGTCTATGCTTGCCCGGAAGAAATTACTTATAGTAATTGCTTATAAGGCCGCCAATAATGTACTATATTTTTATATAATTTCTGTTACTGTGGTTTCTGTGTACAACGACTATTTTTCTATATATGTATATCTATGTATCTATACAAATAGTTTCCCTGCTGTCCACTATCAAAACTTTTAATCTACTTTCCTGGAACGGCCAAAGCCAATCTCTGAAATTCATTTTTCCAATTTTACATGACATCCCGGTTCACCACACATACCTCGTTAAAATAACACGCTTTCGTTAGCAACAAGCAACTTTATTTGTTGGTTTTTGGTTATTCATTCGTATTACAAAAAAGCCCATTATATTTTATTCTGCGGCGGCAGCACAGTGGGTAGATCAACAGACTTAGATGTGAGAGACCTAGGTTCAATTCCCAGGTCGGGCAGGTACCTGTCGCTGTCGTCAGGCTATACTAGTCTACTGCTGGACATAGCCCTCCCCTAAAGAGCGCCACGTTGTGCTATCATAGGGGGTAATGCCCATAATCCCGAAGCTGGGCATGTGGGTTGAGGTACGCAGTTCGGTGGAATTGTACTGCAGGGGGCGCTGCTGCCCACCCCCCGGTTTGTGTCCCTTAGTCGCCTTTTACGACACCCGCGGGAAGAATTGTGTTAGTGCTATTCTCTAGGCCGACACCACACAGCAGCATTCCTAGTGTAAACAAAGCAATATTGCAGAAAGCTTCTTACCTCACAGCTGAGTTGATGACGTTATTCGTCTTTGAAACGAAGTCGATCTTGTCCAAGTGAGTCATTGGAGTCTCTGTAGAAACCAAACCAATACGTAAGTTTTTAAAGCCTAGGCTATTAAAACTGAGTAGTAGCCTCCTATTTATTCAACTTATCAATAAGAAATACCTACGTGCGTATTGCGGGCTTAATTAGCAAACGTGCCCACCGCGGGTTGGCAACTTCAAGCGCTGAGGTAACTGAACACCTCTGACAGTCAGGTTTCCTGACGATAGCGCTCGGAATCACTAGTACAGGGTGGTCGCTAATGTATTATTGGTATTACGCGTGGTAATTATTGTGGTATATTTTTTGAGCCACCATGCCTAACTTCAAGTCTCCTGCACATATCGATATTTGTACGAGTATCCATTTTATATTCTTTTATTGAAGTGTAGATTTTCAATCTGAAAAACTGATTTTGTTTGTTTGATTACGTAACGTTAAGCACGTAAAATTATCTATTTTTACAAGTTAGCAATTAATAATGTATGCTGTGTTTCACTATAATTAGTTAAGGTACCTTAATCTTTGTGGATCGTCTTAAGTTTGGTTTGTATATTAGTACTATTGACTGTTGTGAAACCTAATAAATGAATGAATGAACGAACGAACGAACGAACGAACGAACGAACGAAATAAAATAAGGTCACGCTCTCTCTCTGAGAGAAGGCCTAAAACCTGTAATGGGACGTGTATAGGCCACGCAAAAAATAATAGATTCTATTATAGGGGTTTACAATTATTACTTTGGGAATAACAATGAAATATTAGTACGCGAAAAATATCAGCTGTTTCAAATATTCTGATGCCACAAGTGGTAAATTTCGTGGTAAATTAGCAACAATTTTTATTGACATTTCATGCGTATCATAAAGTAAAAATTGTTTTAATTCACTAATAGAACCAACTTTTTCAGATGAATAGGGAGGATTTTAGAGCTTAAACTTACGTACGCAACTTAATTCCGGATTTACTTACTTGTTTTTTTGGCATCATTACCATCATCATCATCAGGCTATATTAATCCACTGCTGGACATAGCCCTCCCCTAATGAGCGCCACAGCGCCCTGTCTTCAGCTTGCTTGCCATAAGCTTCTTGACAACAAAAAACTCAAGTCTCACTTTTACCTTTGAGATCGCTCTGTAGTACCCATGCCACGATGCTATGCGAGACAGTATTTATTATTTATTGATAAAAGACACACCAACAGTACAATTATAAAAATCAATAAAGAAACAAATAATTTGTTAGCGCACTCAAGAACGATCGGTGAGGTAAAAACGCTATATTAATATCGACGTAAGGCTTTTAGCCTTTTAGATTTTAGAACCTCAGAATCTTAAACGATCTCAGAGACCTCAGAGATATGTATCTACATGTCTTTGAGATCGCTTTGTAGTTCAAATTTCAAGATGCTGTTCGAAACAAAAAATTGACAGCGCTTAAGAGCAATCTCAAAGTGCTTTGTTATTACGGACTGAAGGCTTTTATTATAAGCTTTCCCTTACTCCGTAAAATATCTCTGAGATTGATCTGTAGTACCCATTTTAATATGTTGATCGAAGAAATAAATAAACAATTTGACAGCGCACTCAAGAGCGATCTCAAAGTTTAATACAGACCAAATCACTCTATTCTAAGTTTTGCTTTACCTTAACAAAGCTCTGGTACACTAGTTAGCACAGTAATAAGTTCACAAACTAGTGCGAAGCACACAATCAGTTGGTGCTTACCTCTCCTGATAGCCTCGCCGCTCAGCTTTCGAGTGATAATTGCCATCCCGTTATCGCGAGATAACGTCGATTGTCAACAAATTATCGGGCCGTGTTACTGTGTGTTCGGGTCACTCCATTGCGAACCAAATACAAATATTAAAAATAACGCAGTTATGTACGTCCCACTGTCAGGCCTTCTCTCAGACAGAGAATATGGGTTTCTTCTTCGTCTCTTCTTCTTCGCGGGTTTTTTCTTTATAAAATGATTTTATAATCCATTTAATAAATAGGTAGTCAGGATTAGACCGGTATAATAAACCGCTTCGCATTTAGTACATCGCATCGCGTTTAATACATGAGCATCGCGAGTGTTTAAGAAATATTGGGCCCTACCCTCTAGAACCTAGGAGTTAGGCATCCTAGGACTTTAATCGACATAACATAACCTTACGCTTCTATCCCAGAGGGGTAGGCAGAGACTATGAACTGCAACTCGCCACGGTCCTGACAAATCATCCTCGCTACATCAACGTTTATTTGTCGATTTCCGGTAAAAATAGCCGTATTTAGCAAAACTACTTTGGACCATGGTTCTAGTCAGTAGGTTCTAAAAAGAGCTTCTTTATTTATTGAGATTTATAATTGATTAACGCGTCTTTTCCGAAAGATGAGTCAAAAGTAGATAAGTATGTTTTTTTCCATTGGTGGCGCTCGTTAGTCCACCGCGTAGTCAAAGTCACCCTGTAGATTGCGCTACCACGCAGAAGTCCCATGTGGCATTTATCGAGAGCATTTGTATAAAAAGAAGCACTCGTGGCCTAGTGGAATCGAGTGATTAGAATCAATCACTAAGGCGCGGTCAGGTGCATGATGGGTGACCACCCCGTGGTTGCAACTAGTGGCATTATTTTCCGTGCTTCGCAAGGCACGTTAAGCCGTTGGTGCCGGCTGTCATCTAAAGCCATGGCAGAGGTCTTACGGGCGGCTTGATAAGTTCTGACAGTAAGGCCCACCACTGCCTTGCAATCCTCCACCTTGATACCAGTTAATAGTTACTTTTAACTAAATTACACTCCTAGAAGTGTAATCTGCACAATGTAACATGTTAGACTAGCATGTGAAATGACACTCTTATGTAACATAAAAGTGTCATTGGCTTGATGGTGTTATCAATAGTGCATATGAAACTGGGAAAATGCCCCGTCCGATTGTATCGGATAGATAGATAGATAGGTAGGTAGGTAGGTAGGTAGGTAGGTAGGTAGGTAGGTAGATAGATAGATAACACTTTATTGTACATAAAAATGGAAATTACACAGATATTTCTTAACCTAAGAGTACAGACGGCGACCTTATCACTAAAAGTGATCTCTTCCAGACAACCTTCTGATGAACTGGACTAATACATTAGAGAAGGAAGTAGATGTACAAAAAAAACATAGAAAACATTAATTTCAGAGGTTCCAAATACATGCCTCAATAACAGTTAGGATAGGAACAGCCCCACCAGATGTGACTCGATGTAAAACGTTATCGCTCCATTAGATCCACAGGGATGAATGCGTTGATATCAGAATGATTGAGTGCAAAATATTTCAATGGCAAGGGTATATAATCATGCTGCGTTGTTGACATGTCGTTTACGTTTGAAAGCCTAAAGGAATAGGAAGAATAAAATAAATAAATAATTTCCACACAGCATAATCTTCAACACAAAGCGCTCGTGACCTACTCAAACCGAGTGGTTCGTATCAATAACTACATGTGAGGTCAGGTGCTGGATGGATGACCGTTACGTGACTCCCGCTAGTGGAATTTTTCCGAGCGCCTTCTTGCTTTGCAAGGCACGTTACGCCGTTGGTACCGGGTATCATGTAATGGCAGCCGTTAAGCCATGGAAGAGGCCTTATGGGCGGCTTGATAATTTCTGACATTAAGACCCGCCACCCGCCAATAATGCTCAACCAACCCGGATTTGGACCTCGTGGTGGAGTATGGCCTAACCTTCCTGCGATGCAGGAAGAGACCCGTGCAGTGGGGATACAAAAAGGGTTGATATCGATATGTTATCAACCCTTGTATGTCCCCACTGCTGGGGCACGGGTCTCTTTCTGCATCGCAGGAAGGTTAGGCCATACTCCACCACGAGGGCCAAGTCCGGGTTGGTGGAGGATTGTAAGACAGTGGCGGGCCTTACTGTCAGAAGTTATCAAGCCGCCCATAAGGCCTATGACATGGCTTAACGAGTGCCATTATATGACAGCCGGCACCAACGACTTAACGTGCCTTGCAAAGCACGGAAGTGCTCGGAAAAATGCCACTAGCGATAGCACGGGATGCTCACTCTTCTTTACCTCTAATACCGTGGCAGTTCCTATATACTCATCAATAATTTTTGAGACGAGAAGTTGATTACTTTTTACAGATTAGTATTTTCGTGAGATGTCTAAAAATTATGCGACTTTTTGTAAAATTGTTTACTGAAATGCTAAAGGGCAAAAATGTCTATTATTTTTCTTGGAGCCAAAAATAATAGTATTTAAGTAAATACCTAAAATTTGGATTTTCTTTCGTGAACATCATTTTTTAAAGTAAAAAGGACTTCTTGTAACCTTTTACTCCATGTACAATGCAGTAGGTAGTTCCTCTTATACGCCTTCTCAAATTGTATATTCCGGAAGGTGTCAACGGGACCTTATTTAATTTTAAAAAGGCTAAAACGTGTGTCAGTCTTTCAGGCTGGGCTTTTATGTTTGTTTTTTCCTGGTGTACAATAAAGAATACTCTTATGCTTATTTTAAACAGCAATAAAAGTGGAAATTATCACAGAATTTTCCGTTATTCTAGCGGTATGAGAACAAATAATATAACCAAAACAGTAGGTACCTACAAAATGTGTCCAAATACAAGAAAAGTGACTAATTAATACTACATTTAATTAATATTACAAGTGCAATACTTTATTGTACACGAAAACATAATACAGAAAATTTGACATAAGAAAATACATGTACAAAGGCTATATTATCACTGTGTGAGATTTCTTCTAGCAAGAAGTCGGAGTGGTGAATTAGTGTTCTCAATAGCATTTCAATAGCATTAAAATTAATTTGCTAAATTTCGCCAAAAATCCCAGGAGCACCTTACGGTTAGTTAATGCAACTTTTTTAAGCAGAAGCAAGACACGAACACATCACCACCGACAGCAATACTTGTGTGAAAAAATACGCGACGCGCTTTGCCTCTAACACGAGGCATCCTCAGGCGGTGCATTAACTAACCGCATGGTGCTTATGGGATTTATGGCGGAATTTAGCAGAGTAATTTTAACATTTTAATATTTTCTATAAAACTACTGTCAATTACGATTGTGTCCAGTTTGGCACTTGTATTTAATACTGTTTTTTACCTTACGGCAAAAATATTAAAATGCGATATTGTATGGAATCAGGCGTTACTTTGCAGAAATCCATAATAGCATTAACAACGTTCTAAGTCCGAGTCAGATTTTTACAACCTGACAATAGAATCAACGCAAGCATATCAAATACTTGTATTTGCTAATACTGTATTGTAGGCGTTAGTTACTTTTGTTCATCTACCTTGTTTTGTCTCAAGTTCTTTAATCATCATAATCATCAACTCATTACATATGTCCCCACTGAGGGGCAAGAGTCTCTTCACAGAGATACTCCACCACTGGAGCCAAGTCCAGGTTGGTGGTGGTCAGTTCTTTAAAAAAAACGTATTATTTCGCTTTCCAGTCCTTATAGTATTATATCTTCCTATAGTATTATATCGTCCTTATATCTTCAACAAAACCTAATGAACTGACAAATTAAAATACGATAGCACAGAAAATCTGAAAACCAGCGGCTCCTTACCCAAAAGCTAACACACTCACTCCACACCTACACACCCTCTGCACAGTAGCTCAAACTCGAACCCAAGACCCCAGTCATAGCAGAGCAGCGCAGAGCACACACACACACACACATCCACTCATACTCCTCAAAACACACACACACACACACTTAAACACATGATTATTAGTGAACTAAATTATTATTCGTTACTACTTTTCCAATGTTTTCTATTTTATACATAAATTATTTTGTTAGTCTTATACGACCGATAAGAATTACCATGTTAAACTAAGAATTCACATGCTATTCCTAGTCTATTATTGTCGTCCATTAAGAGGATGGGACCAGTTTTTACAACACAGGGAACCCGAGTGTGGAAACTAAAGCTTCATTATCTTGTATGTAATTGTTTTTAGAACAAATAATAATAATAATTATTATAAAATTATCCATGAGTAATATGAGTGATCGAGTGAGTCCCAAAAATGCAATTTTCGGACACCTACTATCAGCTAGATGCGCGAAATAGGAAGAAATATTACTAAATTCTGTTATACATACCTCCATTCCTACAGAAGAACCTTTCGTGATTATATTCTTCTAACAGATAGTGCGGGTTTTCATTATTTGCCAGAAACTATAACATTGTACAGTTTAATGGGCTATTTGATTTGTTAATTCAATTTGATTTGTAATGGGAATTTGCACTAAAAATAATTTATTATAGGAGTTGTCAATTTAAAAGATAAATAAACGTGGTATTTTTTTCTCGATTACTAGCACTTTTTATAATATACCTAACCCGTCAAAAAGTCAATATAGTCACGTGTTACCAAATCGCGGCATAAAAATCTGGTTCAAACTATGGCGTAAAAACTGGCACTTAATGCCTTTTAGTGTACGAAGTGTTTATTGATAATAATTTAAATCGTTCAGAATATGAAATAAAAACGAAATCTTATCTCATGAAATAATATTTTTTTGCCACTAAACTTTTATAAGGAAACGTTCGGAACTACATAATAATAATTTTAAAACCTATTTAGAGGCTAAAAATTTCACCCATGCCGGGATTCGAACCCGCAACCTCTGGCTATCCGTACCAGCGCTCTACCAATTGAGCCAATGGGCGACTCACGGCATCAGTGAAATTTCGAACCTCTTTACAATATTCTCTGTATTACGTACAGGCAGCGACATCTGACTTAAGCAAATTGCATTACTTACAGCCCCGACTACGATGTTAAACCTAACTGCAAAGTAGGTAGTCGGGGCTGTAAGTAATGCAATTTGCTTAAGTCAGATGTCGCTGCCTGTACGTAATACAGAGAATATTGTAAAGAGGTTCGAAATTTCACTGATGCCGTGAGTCGCCCATTGGCTCAATTGGTAGAGCGCTGGTACGGATAGCCAGAGGTTGCGGGTTCGAATCCCGGCATGGGTGAAATTTTTAGCCTCTAAATAGGTTTTAAAATTTGTTCCTTAGCACGGGTTAGTGCATTAAAAATAAAAATAGTGTAATACATAATAATAATATTTTCCACACACCATAATCACTTGCCCTAGTCTTAAACGAGGACTAAGGATGTTTTAAACGTTCTTGACTAGGACCCTGTGCTATGACAACCAGGCAAGAACATCACAAACACGGAAATACACCTAGAAAAAACTAAATAATAAACCAAAAGTTTTTTACTATCAGAGAAACATTATTTGTCTCTATTTTTGTGATCCCGTATTCCTAAGTTTTTATATGACCTCAGTGGTATACTCGTAAAAGCAAAGTCACTTTAATCTAATTTAGATGCAAGTTCCCCATTGCGTAGTAATATAAAACGGTGGTTTTATAACTTCATTACGGACGGACAATACAAAATTTATGCCAGTAACAGGCCATTAAAAGCTTCGATAATTATTCACGTCGAGTTACCTCAGCCTTTGCACTGCTAAATGTCTCTTCCGGAAGCCCCAAAAAACCTCGCTCTGTGATATGGAATTACGATGTCGTATTATGCTTCAATAATTTATACTCTGCGGCAGTAATCTATGAGTCCGCTCCGCTCTGAAGCAAAACCCATAAAAGCGTATGGGTGCTTGCTTGCTTGCACCCATTGTGCTTGACTTTTATCCGACTGTAAAACGACGTTTCTTTTTGTGAAACGTCGTTTCAAGCCTTTGACATTACATTTAGTTAATTAGTAGCTTTTGCCCGCGACCCCGTACGGCTACGTGGACTTTAGTAGCTACAAAATAATGCAACCCCGTTCACTCCCTTAAGGGTTAAATTTATATATAAATAAGGGTTAAATTAAAAAAAAACGGCGAAACACGTGTTCAATCAATTGTGTTGGAGACTACTTATTTTAAGTTTCAAGAAAAGTAGACAACATTCTTTATACTTCCCATACAAATTTCGGCAACCCTATTCGCCACCTTAGGGTTAGAATTTCAAAAAAATCTTCTCCTTCAGTCTTATTCCTTGCCTACATTATTATATAGACCCTCACCAAAATTTCAGCTTCCTAGGTTCAACGGCTTGGGCTGGTTGATGAGTGAGTGAGTCAGTCAGGACTTTGAATTTTATTTATATAAATATATAAGATATCATGGGCTAGCACTATAAACATGGCATAAACTCACGCCTGTATCCCGAGGTGATAGGCAGAAACTAGGGTCTGCCACTTGCCACGATCCTGACAGAGTCTGCCACTTGCCAAGATCCTGACAGATATATCAACATTAAACACTATCACACTATTGTCGCGGGGTAACCCTATAACAGCCGTTGGTGCCGGCTGTCATGTAATGGCAGCCGTTAAGCCATGTCATAGGCCTCATGGGCGGCTTGATAACTTTTGAGAGTAAGGCCCGCCACTGTCTTACAATCCTCCACCATCCCGGAATTGGCTCCAGTGGTGGAGTATGACCTAACCTTCCTGCAATGCAGGACCCGTGCCACAGCAGTGGGGACATGCAAGGGCTGATATCGAAACCCTATAAACATAACTTAAACTCACGCCAGTATTTTGGAAGGGTAGGCAGTCACTAAGTTCTGCCACTGGTCACGATCCTGACAGATATCTTTCGCTTCATCAGCATTAAACTCTATCGCTTACTTTGTCTGTTACATAATAATATTAAGGCTCAGCACGCATTACGATTTTTCGATAACCAAATCAGTACGCTGTGTGGTGTCGGCTTAAAGAATAGCACCAACCCAAATTCTTCCCGCGGGTGTCGTAAAAGGCGACTAAGGGACACAAACCGGGGGGTGGGCAGCAGCGCCCCCTGCAGTACAATGCCACCAATCTGCGATCCCCAACCCGCATGCCCAGCGTGGGGATTATGGGCATTAACCCCCAATGATGGTATAAGACAGGGCGCTATGGTCATCATTAGGGGAGGGCTATGTCCAGCAGTGGACTACATAATATAGCCTGAAGAAGAAGAAGAAATCAGTACGCGATTTATATTGCATCAGAAAAAAATCGCGGCGATATTATTCGCAACGGGTGCTAAGCCTAAGGTCCGGTTTCTGAATTGACAATTTTTCTAAGTAAATACTTAAGTAACGTTCTGTCACGTTCTTTTCTGCAAAATTGGAAGAGATAGCACTACAGCTCTTAGCGATAAGACCGCCAATTGTATAACATTACTTAGATTTAAGAATCATGGTTGTAATATTTTTCTGGTTGTGCAATAAATGTTCTCTATCTATCTATCTACAGTTAATTATTTACTTACCGAAATTCTCAATTCAGAAACTGGCCCTAGAGAGTTTTCGTATTCTAGATAAATATTAATTTTACAACAATATTCTTAGACTATTCTGCTCAGTAATAGAACACCACTACTTGACCTAATCAGTATGAAGTTAGATGTACCTAATAAGATGGCGTTAGATCAACATTGTGAAAATAATCAAGTTATTAAATGGACACTCAAACGTTAACTATTTAAATAAGATAACGTTTTAGAGTAAGTAGATTAGAATTATCTTACTCTGAAACGTTTTCTAACGAAACTCGCACCAGCTGTAGGATCGATCGTGCGGCGAGTTTTAGTGTAAGTAAATGAGATAAACATTGTAAAAATAAAAGAAGTTATTAAAAAGAAACTATCACCAGCCACAGGACAGATCATGCGGCAAGTTTTAGGGTAAGTAAATTAGATAATAAATAATATAGGCCTTTTTGCATCTGCTTAATGAGATGATTTATACAGCGTCCAGTGGTATCTTCACTCACACTAGATGGGTGACGGGACCACTCCGACGCTGTAGTGCCTGGGATATGGTTTTATATATGGTGTAGGCTTGCCCAGCACCTATACCATCCTGACAGCTTAGTCGGCCTAGCCCACAGGAAAGACTAGTCAATACGTGCGGAGCCAACCATGCCGCGGGATTCCTCACGATTTTTTCCTTCACCGTTAGCGTGTGGTATTGCGACTACAAATTCGCATATGTACGTAACTTTGAAATTAAACAAAGTCAAATTAAATTACATAAACATTGTAAAACAAAAATAGTTGTTATAACAAGACTTGCACATACCGCAGATCAGGGAGCCGATTCTCGTCTATGCGAATTGAAAGCGTAGACGCAAAATATTCGAAGGGTTGGACGTTTGTCGCATAAAAATCAGTTTCATGTATTCTCACAAAGTAGTATGTGCAAATTTGCTAATAAATTTCGCTCGCTTCGAGATGTCATAATGTCGCATGGTAATTACCATGCGACTGTTTATGTACAATTCAAGTCATACGCCTTAAAGTCGCATAGGAATTATTTGCTTATTAAGTGAGAATTGGCTCCGAGATCGCGCGGCGAGTTTTAGGGTAGGTAAATTATGCTGTGTGGTGTCGGCCTAGAGAATAGCACCAAGCCAAAATCTTCCCGCGGGTATCGTAAAAGGCGACTAAGGGACACAAACCGGGGGGTGGGCAGCAGCGCCCCCTGCAGTACAATTCCACCAAACTGCGATCCCCGACCCGCATGCCCAGCGTGGGGATTATGGGCACTACCCCCTAAAATTTGGATCCTCAACGCGCTGGCGAGGGAATCAAAGGATCACGCGGTGAAAAATGTCTCGACTCGAGTGCAAGACGCTACTTTTAGTCTCACCTCAGCGATGATTTTGACTAAATGCAAGAAAAAGTTTTGACAATAGGACGTAAAAATGAAATGACGCGCGCAAAGCGCTGTGGCACTCATTGGGGGAGGGCTGTGTCACTAGCAGTGGACTAGTATAGCCTGAAGAAGAAGAAGAAGAGAAAATACGCAGGGTAAGTAAATTAAAAGCTAATCTCGTATGCATTTGTTGTCATGTTTCGCTCTGGCACCAATAAATAATACTCAGTACTTCCCCTTCAAAGCCTTTGTTATGTCGTCACGCTATTCACTTCATCATTAATTATATTGCGCGACTTTACAGTATTATAAAATATTTATGGAAGTGAAGTGACCTGCTTACAGAAAAATGTACCTTCGACGTTTCTTTTAATAAAAAAAGCTTGGAGGTAGGGATGGTAATGGTAAGGTAGGTGGTATAGGTAGCCTAGTACTGGAGATGAATCGTCTAGAGGTTTTATTCGATGTAGGTATTAAACTTAATTGAATATATTTTGAACATATTTGAGATTTTAGACGTCCCACAGTTTGAAAAAATGCGAAAGAAGCTCAAGGCTTGTATAATGTGATATATCACGCTTTACTAGTTAAAGAGTCCACTAAATTGTAGAACAAAATTTCGTACAAATTCATTGAACATTACTTTGATGGTGTTGTTACTTGTGTAAAGTAATCAAGATACCCCTCTTTCTACGGAACCCTATATTATGCGTGATCTGACATGCACTTGAAGGTTTTTATCTTTAAATGCTTGATGATGTGAAGGAAAATATCGTGAGGAAACCTGAGTGTCTGAATTGTTTGTCTGAGAAGCCAATCTTCGGTGAGCACGCGTGGTAAATATGCCCATAATCTCTCCTCAAAGCTAAGGCCTGTGCCCTGCAGTAGGACATATAAAAATTACATTATAAAAAGTAATATAACATAAAAAAATCCTCTCAGATTATATTAATAGTTATTTGTTATACAACAGTGCAAAGTTGCATTTTAACTGCGTGCTCAATTTTGGTTACTGAGCAAGCGAAGGATTTGAATCCTCAACGCGGTGGCGAGGGAATCAAAGGATCACACGGTGAAAAATGTCTGCACTCGAGTGCAAGACGTTACTTTTAGTCTCACCTCAGCGATGATATGACTAAATGCAAGAAAAAGTTTTGACAATAGGACGTAAAAATAAAATGGCACGCGCAAAGCGAATTAAAACAAAAGTACGCCAAGAAGGTTCAAATCTGAGTTTTTAACGAATTAAAAAAGGTACGACGAATTCGGTGCCATAGAGGTAGAATTAAAAAGGTTTAATGTTGTTTTGAATTCATAAACTTAGTGAATACGACGTTCTAAATTAAATTTACTTTATCGTCTAATGAATAAAGAAGGCTTTTGCACTTAGACATCGAAGAGTACTCGTAGCCCAGTAGAACCGAGTGATTGGAATCAATCAGTTTAGTTAAGCAACAATAGGCGCAGTCAGTCGCTGGATGGGTGACCATCCCATTTTTCCGAGCGCTTCCGCGCTTCGTAAGACACTTTAAGCCGTCGGTGCCGGCTGTCACGTAATAGCAGTCGTTAAGCCATGTCAGAGGCCTTATGGGCGGCTTGATGACTTCTGACAGTAAGGCCCGCCACTGTCTTACAATCATCCACAACTCTGGACTAAGCCCCGGTAAACACCCGTGCCGCGGCAGTGGGGACATACCAAGGGATGATATCGATAGCAATATTCTTTTCGTAGTGAAAAACAGTATTGTTATATATAATGGTTTATCAATAATAACTGCATGTTTGTAAGTGTTTATTGATTTCTGACCTTTTGATTTTTAACTGTGAATCCAAACTTAAAGTGGTAGGAAGTACTGTAACGTAGAAAATTATTTTCTAATAATTATGTTTCAGGCCGCCCTAAGGCCTCTGACTTGGCATAACGACTACAATCTATCGACGACAGCTTTCATCAACTGCTTAACGTGCCTAGCGAATAACGGAACAGCTCAGAAAAATGCCGCTAGCGTTAGTCATAGACGTAGTAGTTATAATTATTACCATGGAAAAGAGATAAAAGTCTTGTCTGACCAAAGTGGCTAGACAGACGCCCGCCCGGCCGCCATTATTTTTATTAATAACTTTATTGATCAAGTTATTAATAGTTCCATAAGCACCTACAAAGTTACGGTTTCGGTTACATAGCTGGTTAAGTCCCCGACTCCTAAACTAGGGGACTCTGTATCTTAGGAGACAGTTTCTTCCTTCAGCACATTGGAGACTTTACCATAAAAACTGACACTTATATTAGACTAGGTATCTCTAGTCAACAATACATAACGTAGTAGTTTTTATTATGAATATTCGTTGCATGAAAGGAGCCTTCTGAACGATATACTCATATAAATGTAGAAAATTCCTCGAGTAACTACGTACGATAAAAATAATTCTTGCTGTAAGGTTCTTTAATGAAAGACAATTATCATAAATAATTATTTGCTTTTAAGCATTTATTGTTAATACGAAGCCATTGATGGAAGGATATTATAATCGTGAAACTGACATTTGATAGTTTTATTGAATAAGTTTTATTAATCGACATGCTAACAAGAATGACAATGCGGTGTATACTGCGTCACCAACTCCTTTTTTGTACATCGATTCAAGCAGTCGCAGATGGGAGATCTGCCGCCGGACCGAGTTAATCAGTCTCGGCCATTTGAGGGTATCGCAACGAACTTTGCGGGGCCGTTTTCAGTAAAAACGACCACCCTTCGCAACGCTCGGGTTGTGAAGGCTTACCTATGCGTGTTTGTGTGCTTGGCCACCAAGGCTGTCCATTTGGAATTAGTTTCAGCATTGTCTACTGAGGCCTTCGTCGCCGCGTTGGATCGTTTCGTGTCGCGCAGAGGCTTGCCCTCACTTATTCGCTCTGATAATGGCTCAAACTACAAAGGTACCATAAACTATCTAAAGGATGTTAATGTATTTTTAGAAAATAATGGTGATAGTTTAAGTTAAATCCTCGCCCGGAAAGGGGTAACTTGGCATCACATAGTGAACCATGAATAGCAGGCCACAGGAAGAGAATACACTATTCGTAAACGTAAACCAGCTAGCGGTAATGGAATATCGATCAAACTAATGCGTCGTGGCTTCCCGTCAATTAATTAATCAACACAATGTCGTTATGAAGCTCAACTCTCGAATGTATACAGCCTGGCATGGATGCAAATTGTATTTACGGAAGGAGCGGTGCATCAACCGTGTCATGGGGAGCATGCGTCAAAATTAGATTGGAGTGATTACCAGAAAAGACGTAGGAAAACTCAGAAAAAAAAATTAAGCTTATTGGTTTTTGTCGAGTTTCTGTACGTCTCGAAAAAGCGAAAATCATGTTAGTGTAACAATAAAAAGCCCAATTAAATTAAGTTTCGTGCATTTGATTGATGCATTATAAGCGCTCCTGGCTTAGGCGAATCGAGTGAGAAATCAAACACTTGAGTTAAGCAACAACAGACGCGGTCAGGTGCAGAATGGGTGACCGTCCCGTGACTACTGCTATTTTTGGCATTTTTCCGATCGCACTAAGACACTTTAAGCCGTTGGTGCCGGCTGTCATGTAATGGCAGTAGTTAAGGCATGTCAGAGGCCTTAGGGCGGCTTGATAACTTCTGACAGTAAGGCCCGCCACTGTCTTACGATTCTCCAGCAACCCGGTTTGGCCCCCTTGGTGGAGTATGGCCTAACCTTCCTGCGATGCAGGAAGACACCCGTGCCCCAGCAGTGGGGACATACAAGGGTTGATAACATTATAAGGTATTACTAGCAATTTTTCGTAACTTCACAGTTTGCGTCCGACTTGTATAGAGGGTTTTTGTAACACTTGACAATTTTCTACAGGTTGTATTATGTAAAGTGGCCGACAAAAATCTTTGAAGCGATTCACGTCGCCTCTCTAAAAAAAAACTTGCTGCTGCATAGACTAATTTATAAGTTCTTTTTATTGGGTAATAGATGATTTATACAGCCTCCTGTGGCACCTTTAGGTACTCACATTAAATGGGTAAAGAAACCAATCGGAAGCTGCAGTGCCTGGGACATTATTTTAGATAGAGTAGGCTGCAATGAAATCAATATAATATTATTTTGAGTTCTAATGAGTAGGTATATAAATTTATATTCAGTAGGTATCTGCTACTTATTATGAATTTTATCTACTGGATCAACTTTATTATTATTTGTGTTAAAATGGGTAGAGTTGTTGTGTGTTATAATAAATAATTCGTTTTGTTAATTGGAATGATATGAGAAATTCATCGGAGTGTTTTTTGTGTATATTTTTTTCTATTTTTGTTTTTATAGTTGGAATTTTTGATTCTGATTCGGAGCGCTTCTCCGACGGATGTTTAACTTACCTTAAAAAAATGTTTGCATTTGAAATTATGAGAAACTACAGGTCTATGTATTTAACATAAGATATGATTTATATTGTATTTAAAACACTGTTTGTTTCTCAAATAAATATAATTTATTTTATCTTTATTTTATAATTTAAAATATAATTTTTTGCAACTTCTCTATTTTCTACCTGAAATGGCGTGTGAAATAAAACAATTGTTAGTTATATTTATATTATTACGTTTACTTAAAAGAAATAATTACACCCTTACATTATAGCAATTTTATTAGTACTACGTTAGAATTAATAAACAACAAATGTGACTATAAACTCGTTGTGAACCAACTTTAGAGTAGTGTTTGCAAAACAACGTTTTTAGTTAATATCGTTAATGCGAATAGTCAGTTTTAGAAGTACCCAATACGTTGCTAATAACACGTTCACATCAAGTTTATAAAACGTTAGATTTTGATAAAATTTATTTTCAGAATTTTCAAATTTATTGCTGCCGAAAATGTTACCTTCCTTACGTAAGTGATAATGATAATACAACCTTACATTCTAATATAACAATGATAAACAGTGAATTTCATATATGGCTATACGTCGAATAACACACAACAGCGATATAGGTGTATACTTATGTTTATTAATGAAATTACGTCTATTACATATGTAAATAAATTCTTAGTTGATATGTACGTTCAAAGGTTGGTCGGTCTAGTTATGACACTATCTCTATATTATACCGCCTCCCAGATGTGTTTGATAAAAAATTACTTTCCAAGTCCCCAGTATTAAGGAGCTCCATGCAGTAACACTAGCGCACCAATGGGTAAAAAAACATAATAATATATTGTTGATATATATATATTTTTTAATTCAGTGCGTTTTTCCTTAATAGCCTTACTAATATTGGGTGGTAGTGACTTTAAATTATTATTACGTGATAGATCTGAAAAATAATTTACTTCTCTCATAACATAATACTCATAATGGGAGCTTAACTTGGCCGAAAAGACATCAAAAGAATTTAAAAGTAGTGAATTATAGCCTATTTTTGTAGCCCGAGTTGACGCTTAAGCCATCTTGTTTCATTTACATGCCATATTTGGAAAGAGTGTCAATCTTTTAATGTGTTATTCTGGGCCCAAATCACGGACCAGGGTCTAAATAGCATTTATGCCAAAAACGGCCGTTTTCGGGGGTAATACTTCTTCCCATAGTTTTTGCCTTAGAATCACGATAATGGGTCCTAAAAGTCTTAGGTTTTTTTGCGTTAGGTTCACGATAATAGTTCCTAAAAGTACCTACTAAGTTTTTCACCTTAAATTCAGTATGAAGGAACCTAGTTAGTTTGTCCTGTGGTTTCCGCACTTTGCCTCATAGTTGGGCCATTGTACGTAGATGATGGAACCTAAAAATTACTACTAACGTTATTGAAAGAATGATTTAACACTCTTTTATATGCAAATACGGTCTGTTAAATAAGATATGATGTTTTGTAAAATAACATATGATTGCTGACGCTGGTGAACCCATGGATCCCCTTAAAATACATATTATACGCACACAAAGAGGTTAAGAGTTTTCACGTCCATATAGCACACTGTTAGCATACTTAATTATAAGCCGTTATTACAACATGTAATGTTACTCATCTATTGTGTATGGCAACAAATAAAACCATCTTTTACAAAGCCGTTACTTAAAAGTTAAATATCGTTTTCATATCGTATCTTTTATTAAAAGTCAATGAACCGCAACATTATATTTGTAACTAACATAACGTTAATCGGCTTTATAATAAAATCTCCAAGTTTTGAACGGTCTACGAAAATGACTTTATCGTTTAATTTTACATTGTTCTAAATTCCGAGCCATTTAAACGGAAATTTACACGTTGTTACAATTATAATGACAGTAGTTTGCTCGGCCTAATGGCCATTAAGCAAACCAAGAGGCGCGGTATTCTTGGCAGAATGGGCATGATATTAGCTTACTGGATTACACAACAAAAGGATATATTACTGTAGCAACGGAAAGCTCATATTTTCATGAACCCTTTCGAGTTATTAACGTTGATGAAGGTCGTTTTATAAATATACCATTAGAAACATCAAGCTGAAACATAAGGGAATAAAATGACCTAACGGCCTATGTTACGTATTTAAACTTGCGTCAGATCTTTTTAATTAAAAGCCGAGTTTAAACGTGAAAGTCTATGTCTACGCACATTCAACACAACGAGATTTACCGATTTCATAATCACGATTATTATTTAAAACAACAAGATTGTGAAAGTGAATACGACATCAAAATTCAAAAGACAAAATTTAGTGCATTTTTTTCCTTATGATTCCTTACGTACAACAATGTCTGAGACGGTTCATGAAGTTCCCTTAAGTATCAGGTTTCTTTGACTCTGAGTATCAATACTTTATAACTACTTATTTTACGAGCTAAATTGGTGCGTTTAAATGTTTGATTAACCATTTATAATAAATTGTGCAGATATGAAGTTAAAATTTTAGTTAAAATATTTACGTACCTAACATCAATGTGTTAGCGAAGCTTGTGTCAGAGCTCTATCAAGAATATAGATTTGTTAGATATCTGTCCGTTTTTCTGATATTATCGATTTCGTGAAAACTTTGAGTATCACCTCCTGTAAACATTACAACTAATAATTTTGTAATATGACCATTCCCGAATTTATAAACTAGATAAATATTTTATTTAAATATTCATGGATTATAATTAACAATATTTTATTATACCTACCTAATAAGCCAATGGCAATTGTTAAAATGTTGCTTAGTACTTCTATAGATAGTTAGAAAGACTAACTATTTTTATAATAGCAGTATTAAACATCGCGTCCACATTTTAACAATGTTGTCATCGACCCATACGTATTGTATTTTTGTTGTTGGAAATTTCTTTCTACAAATACACAGATATGTGAGGACTTAGCGTGTGTCTGTTTTCTTTTTCTATCCGTAATAGGAAGAAACATTGCATTGTTTTTTGGTTTGATTTCCAAAATGTTTTTTTAGTAATTCTACAATAACTTTTTCAGACCGCAAATAGATATGTTTTTTTTTTATTTTAAGGTTTCACGTGATATTTTATTTTGTCCCAAGAACTTACTGAACTAAACACAAGTTCAAGCAAACTATGTTTAAAGTCACATTTATTATTTTAATATCTAATCTTTAGCAAACTTTCTAATGGTTTTTATGAGTTAAAAAGTTGAAAAAACTCGGGTAACCGCATATTTAATGGAATAAATGTGTAGTGAGTAAATATGTTTGTTATTATTAACTAAACAGAATTGCAGTTTGGCAAATTACTTATCAATAATTAACCGTTAAGACAAAATTGCATTAAAAACATTATCGGCAAAGTAATAGTATTTATATATTTAAAATTATATCTACAACTTAAATCAATTCAATTATATTAATTACATTCAATAAAATTTTGGGGATCGATAGTGGGTAAATAAAATTTATTGAAATCAAAAGTCAAACGACACATATATTTTATGTTACTCGAAAAGTGTGTAAAAAATGGAAGATAATGACAGAAATATAATACATTGGATTACCACGACAACATGCTTAGTCAAATACTTATATTTTATAAATTCCAAAACAGCGGTTTAATAAAGAGCCATGTTAAATTTACCTACATCTACAGATATAATTTACTTTAATAGTCAACATCTTAAATGCACAAAAGCTTCTCTAATATAGGTGTACATTATAACTTCACAAAGGCAAAGGGTAAAATGATAAAAAATATGAAATGTTTCACTTAGTTTTTAAACATTATAAAAGGCTTTGTAAAATAAAAAATATTGTTATTATGAGTTGTGCCACTTACAGCAACTACATATTTTTAAGGGTTCTTGTTAAAATGCGACATTACAATTTATTACCTCACAATATCTCTTGTTGTCTAAAACTACAAAGTTTCAAAGAGGTTCGCTAACATTTTATTACAATTTATAATTTTCTTTAGTTGATCTACAATCCAATGATTGTTATTTGTTAGTAAGGCAAACTGTCAATTTTTTTTTCTAATGGTTAAAGACCAATTCTCACACCAAATAACTCCGCTACACGAATAAATCGTTTCAAAAAACCTTCCCATATCCTTTATTTTTATCACAAAAATCGCTTCCCGAAAAGGGTTCCTTAACATTTTTTTAACATTATTCAGCCCAATATTGATATGTATCGTAGATTTATCGCATCGCGTTTTACATTTATTTGAAACCAAAGATAACGTATCGAAGAATCCTGCGTCAGACCATCCGGCCACAGTTAGCTTGATTGAGACTCTTCATGAACTGAATGGGGTGAATATTAAATGTTACGTTTTCTTTTACAGATATCTGGCAGCGACGATCAGGCTGGCATGCCAGGCCACGTTCGTGACCGGGCAAGTCGCCGGTGCCAAAGAAGTGCGTCCGTACGCTGGCTTCCTTTTGCAGTTCATTTTCTCAAGCGGCATCTTAGCCACGGAGTACTCCCGGTGCTCGCTCACCATAGTGCAGACTGTGCGTTTCTTCTGCATCATCTCGTCGTCGCGGTCTCTCAGCCCCGCCAACCAGGCTTCGTACCAGCCTAACTCGCAGTCGCATATAAGTGGGTTATCTGTAGAAAGATGTTATCAGGTAAAAATATTGAAGATTTTTTTTGATAAAACAACCTTATTAGTATCAACCAAGCGCAAGTAACCTAACGTAACCACCACAAGATGGATAGACACCACCTGCGTCAAGAAGTTATAAGACGGAATTTGTACCTTTGAACCACAAGCGCAACCTAAGTTACAAGGATATTTACTTGCGTCAAATGTAAAATGTAGTTCAGATGCTATGACTAAATGGTGTCCGAAAAAAACAGCAAGAAATCTCTTCTAGAAAACGCAATGCTGTGATCGGTTAAATATCTTAAGGTGACTCTGGACCGCATACCTCAATAACACTATAAACATGGCACAAATCCTTCTGGCTATGCCAGAGCTTTCGAAGCTTGTTTTATGATAAGGTTGCAGATTTACGTGGTGTATATGAAAGTACTATTGCAGATAGTCGCAATCTTAGCAATTTGAACGCGCCGCAGATTGGTACTCTGCTACCGCTAAAGTTGTCGGGAAGAAATGTTTTGTCTATGTTGGTTACAGCCTACAGCACACACCAGTTATGTATGTTTCACACTCTCTCTCACGTTTGTCAGTAATAAATCATATTCCATCTATCCACTCACCCATAATGTCAACTACACGCAGCGTATCAAGTATCGGCTCCATGATCTCCTCAGGTATGTGCTGCAGCTTGTTGTTCTGCAGATTGAGCGTCTCCAACGAGTTGAGGTTGTCAAAGCCCATGGTCGGCAGTTGGTGCACCCTGTAGAAGTAAAAAATTGTTACCGTTAGAAAAGTGACTGTGATGACTTATATTTCAGTCGTGTTTCCAATCACTCAATAACAGTTTTGACTAACAGATTTTCGATATTATTTTTACCTCATAGTTAGGACAAACCTCTTTAGCTTCATTGGCGCTGCAAGCATGAGTGTCGATTTAGTAACGTCCTTTCTGAAATCTACGTATTATCGGTATGCAATTTTTTCCCAAAACAGGCGAGCCTGGGAAATCACCGGCATATTTTTTTTTTTTTTTTCAGAAATGTATCGGCTATCGGCTATTTCTATTAAACAATGTGAACAATGTGTTTACAGTTAACAATTACAAATCTAAATTAACTGAAAAAAAATCTTAATAACTATATCTGGCAAAAACATGCTCATACCATGCCTCTTACTCAGCCTTAAGAAGTCGTGGAATATGCTCCATTGCCGGCGCCAATTTTCAGTATATGCTCAGATAACATAACATAACATTTACATACAGGCGCATACATTGCAAGTGACCCCACACTAGGATACCCTGTGTCGTGGGAACCAGAAATAACGACAGACAAATGTTAGGTTAAAAAATACAAAACTACTACAGAGCCGCTGAGCAGTAAAACCATTAAAAATTTGAACAGATGAATAATTAAATTATCATTGATCAACATATTCCGATGACAAAACTGCCTTGTAGGCACATCAAACTTAACCCAAAACTGACGTAAAAACAGAATTTAGCCCACCACGAATCTCTACAACAAGCTGAATCAGTAAATATTGTAAATCACGTCTGTAAACCGCTAAATCCGGACAAGTGGAAATATTATATTGGGGTCAACTCTCAAAACCACTTTCGCTGGAATGGTACATTCAGTAGTCAACTTTGGATTTAATTAATCAAGTTGCTGTCAGTAGAGGAATATAGATCTCTCGAGACTCATTTTAGCGTAAGATAACCTGCTACGAAAGGAGTGCGGTAGAACAGAATCTGAAAGTATATCTTTCCCAACAGCTTTTGTCTTCATATTCGCGGTGCTCATGGGTCGTATTCTTTTTTAGTGTTACTTGTCTTATATACCTACTATGTCTTGATATCAGCACTGATTATCAAAAAAATCGTTTGTGTAAGTGAAAGTGTGTGAAAAATCAAGTATTGTTCTGTAAGACATGTTTTACAAAAGTATTTTTTACCATTTGTACTCTACACCTTATTGACACCATTTCAGTAGCTTTGACACGATCGTTGCTTTCCGACCTCTTTTTTGATGTTTACTACTGATCATCTCCTATTTTACACGCACCAAGTCCTGAAAAATTCTAATAGTCTAAATGTCAAATTACTACGGAATTTGACAGAAGATCAGAATCGCTTAAAATTTTATGTACATAATTAGGCCCAACGTCGTACATCGCCCAGATTCCCGAAAGTAGCCTGATCCAATTAAATCCAAAAGATAGGGAGATACGCATACATCTCAATCACTTATTAATATATTAACGTCTATATTCTTATGGGAAAGAAATAAACAAAGAATTAACACTTCACCATTATTTAAATTATTTAATTATTCATTTCTTATTTCCCTCGACACATCGGACCAATTTACAGGACTTATTTTGACTGTGCAAGCTCGGTTTTGTATGAATTTTCTGTAAAAAACTCATTTGCAGGCGCTCGGGTTAGCTGTATACGAAAATATTTATTTTTATACCTGCACTAGTACTACAGCAGAAATAATTCAATCAGGATTCACTCGCAGCGGATAGCTAAGCACTGAAATTTCCATGTATTCAATTAAACTTTAGATACACAGTGCTAAATATTCGGCCAAGACCATTGAAAGCACTTAATCAATCAGCAAATAACTGTACCTTTCTAGTTTCTTAATTTGGATCATAATTTTAAAGTAATTGTTTTTACGGGTATCAGCATGAGCAGTCTATATACACCCAATGCAGGACATAGACCTTATTTTAGAGAGAGAGTATGGACTTAGTCACCACTCGTACTTGCAGCGGATTGGCAATTTCAAGCGGTAAGATATGTAAAAACCTCAGACGCTCGGTTTCGCTCACGAAATTATCTTTCACAGTTGAGCTATCGCTAGTACAAATTTATACATGTATGACACTTAGAAAATAAAGGCATTATTTTCTCGATTTTGAACATCACGGGTTTAAAGTCCGGTAAAAATAATGCCTCTTGAATGAGAGGTCAGAATTCTGCAGTTGCGCTATCACCACAAAGAGCCTTACTTCGTATGTAATTTGTTCTTCTCTTTAGCCTATTTCATTTCCTTATTTTCTCAACCAACTGGGAAACGTCCTCGTATTAATCAAAATAAGGCAACTCGACGGAATTGCACTTTCGTATTAATCTTGAAGCTCAAGCAAAATCTTGAACTTTAAAGAAGTTCAGAGAAGACATCGCAAAGAAAAAGAATCTCTTCTTTGCGATGCTTTTGTACCTTTGTTTTCTAACACGACATTTTAATGAAATATACACAAAGAGATGAAGTATACACAACGAGATGAAAAACACAACGAGATTTTTATCACGTTCATTCAACGTGCACACCGTTCGAACCAAAAACTGTAGATAGATAGATAAGTCATTCTTTATGGTTACACCAGGAATTACATATAGGTTTTTATTTATTTTAGTTTTATTCAAAGCAGCATTTTATGTACCAAAAAATTTTGTAAAAAGAATGACCTGTTGCACTAGTATTCTTATGTGTTGAATGTTACGCGAACATCTATAAACTCATATCAAGTGTCATTAGAGCTATGGACGTTTTTCTGATAACGATAGTGGTATATATGAACGTGTTAGTGTTGAACGATACGTCGTCCTTTGTTCATTAATTTGAAAGCTAACGTTTAACCACTTCAACTTCGATTATCGAAACGGCACGTTTATCCGACTGCCCATTTGATCGAACGTTCAATATATATGCTATAAGGTTTATAGGTTAAGATTAACGTTAATTTTAAGCATTTTACAAATTAATTTAACTATTTTTTTTAGTACGTGATCGTCAAAAATATGCAAATACCTTTTTCTTACCCAATTAAGGTTTAAATTCTTTCCTTATATTCTTTACTAGGAATCCGTAATGTGAGACGAATATGTTTGGGAAACTAGCGCCATCTATCGACGTTCTGAAAGATCAACGATCAAGAACAGCTCCCTCGACGGACAACAGCGGAACTAATTTTTTGACACATTCGAAAAATCCTAACCGATATAGACGTTGCTCAAAATCTGTATTGTTACGAATAAATTAGATTTCTGTTCTCTAAAGTAATTAGAATATTCATTTTTCATCGTGTACGCATTATTTACACCAAAACCCTGAGAACATATAAAATCCAACCAAAGAAAAGGACTAGACGAGACCTGCCTGGCGAACATTGTTCCATCGAGCCGCATCTTCGCTTCAAGATCATCAGCGCAACGACCACGGTCAGGCCTATATCCTTTTCTTTTCCCTTCCTACTCGATTTGTGCTAAAACCGTGCTGAAATATTACATTCCAGCACCATCCACGTCGGTGCAAAGTTCTACCCGCTATCTACCGTCGGAACGAGATTTTTGTTTGTGAGTAGACCTTTGTTTCTTGTATTCCCCCAAAATGAGTACTAATAATGATGATGTGCTACTTAGGGTTCCGTCCCCAAATAAAAATGCTCGTCTTAGTGACTTAAAAAGACAAAGAGGTAGCTTGAAAGCTAGGCTGACTCTCTTCGTAAAGTTCGTGGCGCGATATGTAGATCAACCCTTAAATAAAGCTCAAAAGGCTGAACTTCATGTGCGAATGCAATCGGCTAACGTCTTTTTTGAGAAGTTTAATGATGTTCAGGATGAGATTGAATCAATCGTTAGTGATGACGATGGTAGTCAGTTGGAGTACAGGGAGTCTTTTGAGGAACAGTTTTACAGTTGCATGGCCACTGCACAATGTCTAATTGATGGCGAAGACGAAAGTCCTAAATTAAATTCCTCAACAAATCCAGTTAGGGCCAATGTAAAACTACCCGACATAAAACTGCCTGCCTTTGATGGTTCCTACGATGCTTGGTTAGAGTTCAGGAATTCATACGAGTCCATGATACACAGTCGCACAGACCTTGATCCGATCCATAAATTTCATTATTTAAAATCATCATTATCAGGAAGTGCCCTTCAGGTCATTAGTGCTCTGGAGTTCACCGCTTCTAATTACCAGCACGCATGGGAACTTCTAACGGCTAGGTTCCATAATCATCGCCTCCTAGTACATAATCACGTCAAGTCGTTGTTTGCCATACAATCAGCAAACAAAGAGTCGCCCATTCAAATTAGAAAAATAATTGATTCCGTTTGCCGGAACCTACGCGCACTAAAAACACTAAACGAACCGACTGATACGTGGGATACATTAATTATTTATTTGTTGGTCTCGAAACTCGATTCCTCAACTGAACGCGAATGGGAGAACTTCAAAGGTTCTTTAGCGTCCAACGTTGGTGCTAAATTAGACGAGTTACTCACTTTCCTAAGAAACCGTGCCGACATGTTAGAAATGATAAACTTAAATAGTAATTCGAAAAATAAACAGAACGAATCATCTAGTACTAATAAAAAACCTGTTACGCACTCACATACCCACAGCTACGCAACTACAACAAAACCTAAAGCGAATAAAAACGCGCGTACCTTCAGCTGTGCTATGTGCAAAGGCAATCACGCGTTGTATACGTGTATCTCATTTCTAAACCTACAAATAAAAGATAGGTTAAAGTTCGTAGAGGAAAAATGCCTCTGTCCTAACTGTCTACGAACCGGACACACTATTAACGATTGTTTCTTTGGGCCTTGTTTAAAATGTCAGCATAAACATAACAGTTTACTACACATTGACTTAAACGGAAACAGTAGCGAGGCTTCAACTTCGACTTCACAAACACAGGCGACAACGGCACCGTCAACACACTCTGCCACTGCGCTTCATTCTTTATCGGAAAGTCGAAATTCACAGTGCAACCGTCTCGGTACCGATGCGCCGCTAATGTTTCCTCAACAGGTTTTATTATCAACTGCCCTCATAGAAGTGGCTGATAATAATAACAAATTTCATACAATTCGCGCTCTCCTAGATAACGGAAGCCAACAATGTTTTGTTTCACAAAAACTCGCTAAACGATTAAATTTGAAATTAATACAGTCCACAGCTCAAGTCTCGGGTGTGGGACAATCGGTCACACATTCAACTCAATCATGCGACATACTTATTCGATCAAAACTAAACGATTTTAACACGCGCGTCAAATGTTTGATCTTGCCGTGTATCACGTCTAGTCTGCCTTCCACAGACATAGACGCTGATACTATACGTATACCTGACAATGTTCAGTTGGCAGATCCGACATTTTTCGTTCCCGGAGAAATCGACCTCCTAATAGGTGCTGACAAATTTTGGGAACTATTAAACGAAGGGAATATACGATTATCAAACGGCCCATATTTGCAAAACACCAAGTTAGGATGGTTGATATCTGGGCCACTTTACACTAAAGGCTTGCGCATTAATCAGGTCCAGTGTAATTTCACACGAAATTTAAACGATCAATTGGAACGGTTTTGGGAATTAGAGGAAATTCCTCAAAGAACCGTTCTGACAGAAGATGAGCTTCAGTGCGAAGACATTTTCTTAAAAACGACTAAACGCGAAGATAACGGACGGTTCTCGGTCCGTATGCCTCTTAAAGAATCAGCTGATGCGCTCGGCGATTCGTATAAGATGGCTGAAACTCGTTTCTTATCATTAGAAAAGAAACTGAATCGGTTGCCTCAGTTCAAACAAATGTATACCGAGTTCATAAACGAATATATTGAACTAGGCCACATGAGTCGACTAACCAATACAGGTGCGATTTCTTACTTCTTGCCTCACCACGGAGTGTTCCGCGAGGGTAGTAGTACCACTAAACTACGTGTAGTTTTTGATGCTAGCGCGGTCACTACCTCTGACAAATCACTAAACGACATTCAGTTGCCGGGGCCAAAATTACAAAACGACATATTTTCTATATTGTTGCGATTTCGCCAGTACAAGTACGTGGCTTGTGCTGACGTAGAAAAAATGTTTCATCAAATTTTGATACAATCAGATCAAAGAAATCTGCAGCAGATTATTTGGCGTGAAAGTCCCTCAGAAACAATAAAAATCTATCAACTTAATACCGTCACTTACGGAACAGCATCCGCACCCTTTTTGAGCATGCGTTGTTTACAGCAACTCGCGCGGGAATGCGACGATGACGTAATCGCCCAGGTGATAAGCGAGGACTTTTACGTAGACGATTTGATAACGGGGCATGATGACCAACGGGAACTTTTGAGAATTTGTGAAAAAACTTCGCAAGTTCTCAGATCTGGTTGCTTCCCATTGCGTAAATGGACACTAAATTGGAATGTGTCAACTGAAATTTCAAAAGAACTGTCAGTAGGTGAACATACGCAAAGCAAAATGCTTGGGCTTGGTTGGCTTAACGACAGCGATAAACTACATTTCACTTCAAAGGTAGAATTAAATACGGCTATGTTGACTAAACGAAAAATGCTGTCAATAATCTCACAGATATATGACCCTTTAGGTCTTCTCGCTCCAGCTGTAATTATGTCAAAAATATTGTTGCAGCAATTATGGCTGAGCAAAATTGGATGGGATGACCCTATAGGTGATCATATTCTTGAGAGTTGGAATAAGTTTATAGACACGTTAAAATACCTACATGCGATAAGGATTCCGCGGTACATTAAGGGCGAACATGCACAGTACACAGAACTTCACATTTTTACAGACGCATCCGAGAGCGCTTACGGCGCTTGTGCCTATGTCCGCACTTACAGTAACGATAGTGACATTACTGTCAATCTTCTTTGTGCCAAGAGCAAAGTCTCGCCACTAAAGCGGGGTACAGTTGCCAGGCTGGAACTTTGTGGTGCCCTTACCGGAGCTAAACTATATAAAAGCATTGTAGAATCACTCCGATTAAAATTCGATGATATTTCTGGTCGGATTCGACTATAGTTCTCGGCTGGTTGCGCTTATCGCCCCACTTATTAAATACATTCGTTCAAAACCGAGTAACTTTAATAAACGAAATAACTTGTAAATTAAAATGGTTTCATGTAAAAAGCCAAGACAATCCGGCCGACCTAGTGTCCAGGGGTCTTTATCTCGATTCACTAAAGGATTGTTCATTATGGTGGGAAGGTCCTCCATTTTTACATGAACATGGTTCAGTTTGGTCTAACAGTCATGTAAATGATCAGTTGTGCGACTTACCTGAGCTGAGAACTAAAGCTACAACTAGTTTGGTCTCAGTTCAGCCGACCGATCTAATCGATTTTCAAAGATTTTCATCTTTCACTAAATTGAAACGTGCAGGCGCTTACGTTTTGCGTTTTATATATAATTCCCGTCTCAAAGCGCACGGAAAGCCGGACGACCGCAGAACCGGTTTGTTATAGGCCGATGAGTTGCTATTGTCGCAGCGTATGCTAGTTAGATTCGCACAGCAACAATCATTCCTGGATGTTTATTCTATTTTGCATCAAAATAAATCTTTAAACAACGTAAAAGGCAAAGAAATTAGTAAAGTGTCGGCTTTAAACGTGTTTTTAGATGAACATAAGCTCATTAGAGTGGGTGGTAGATTGTGTAACTCGGAAAATTTTAATTTCAATAAAAAACATCCGATACTTTTGTGCGGTAAACAGCGACTTGCGAAGCTTTTATTCGAATTTGAACATACAAAGTTACTTCATGCTGGACCTCAGCTCCTGTTAGCTAATATTCGCGAGGGTTGGTGGACGCTTGGTGCCAGGAACTTAGCCAGAAAGGTGGTTCGCGAATGTGTGAAGTGTACTCGTATGAGAGGACAAACCTTGACTCCCGTTATGGGAAACTTGCCGCCTGAAAGGTTAGAAGCTACTTTTCCTTTTTACCGTGTTGGAGTAGACTATGCGGGACCTGTTTATATATTGAACCGTAAAGGCAGAGGTGCAGTGCTCGTGAAGGGTTACATTTGCCTTTTTATTTGCTTTGTAACACGCGCTATTCACTTGGAACTTGTAAGTGGTTTATCCAGCGATGACTATTTGTTAGCTTTAAAGCGATTTATTTCTCGTCGCGGCAAACCGCATGAAATATTCTCAGATAACGGAAAAAACTTTGTCGGAGCAGAGAAAGAATTTCCTTTGTCATTGGACGACAACAACATAACGAAAATTGTTGATTTTTCGGCCAATGATGGCATTAAATTTAGATTTATTCCACCTTATGCACCTCATTTTGGGGGTTTATGGGAGGCAGGGGTTAAATCCTGCAAACACCATCTCAGACGAATAGTGGGTAATGCTCATTTAACGTACGAAGAGTTCAGCACGGCGTTGGTACAAATCGAGGCCGTCCTGAACTCCCGTCCTCTATCTCCTATGTCACCAGATCCCAACGATTATTCCCCACTCACTCCCGCCCACTTCCTTATCGGCCGACCGCTGACAGCACCTGCCTGCGGGGACTTGAGAGTGGCGAAATTCACCAAGCTGGCACGATACGATCGCATCGAGCAACTACGTCAGCACTTTTGGCATCGCTGGTCGACAGAATACATCTCTGAGCTGCAACTTCGGATGAAATGGAAGACGAAAGGAGACGACATAACTCTCAACAGTGTGGTACTTATAAAAGACGACAACGCGCCACCACTAAAATGGAGAATGGGGCGCATCATACGTATTTACCCTGGAAAAGACGGTGTCTCCCGGGTCGCCGACGTGCGGACTGCAACGGGCGTTACACAGCGAGTTTTCTCGAAGATCTGCCCGCTACCGCTACAGCCGGAGACCTCAGACGAATCATAAGACGAATCGAATGTCCCTTGGAGGCTCCAAGGCCGGGGGCATGTTTGGGAAACTAGCGCCATCTATCGACGTTCTGAAAGATCAACGATCAAGAACAGCTCCCTCGACGGACAACAGCGGAACTAATTTTTTGACACATTCGAAAAATCCTAACCGATATAGACGTTGCTCAAAATCTGTATTGTTACGAATAAATTAGATTTCTGTTCTCTAAAGTAATTAGAATATTCATTTTTCATCGTGTACGCATTATTTACACCAAAACCCTGAGAACATATAAAATCCAACCAAAGAAAAGGACTAGACGAGACCTGCCTGGCGAACAGAATACTTGTCTGACATTACGCACAAAGTGCTCCATAAATGTGCAGAATATAATCATATTTTATTAAAATCTTAATATTTCAATAAAAATGCTTATTTATTATTTAACCAGCGTGAATCGTACAATTGGCGGGCTTAATATTTAGTTTTGTAAGTGTCTTTTTCTGTACATTAAAGATTATTTTTAACTTATCTTTTCTATAGGATCTGAAAAGGGGGAAAAAATTACGGTAGGTAACTAAATATTAAATCTCAATACCGCCTTCATACTTATTATGGCCCAACTTGTGAGAAAACAATATTAATCATATCATATCCCTGAGGTTGGTTGTTGTTAAAGTGAGCCAGTAGTCCTTGTCTCCGAGAAACTTCAGTAATTAAGGTGGAAAGCTGAATTTAGTTCACGCGGCAACACTTTCAGACACCCCTTTTGTCCAAATAGACTTCCGAGTTTTAGAACCGAAAGAAGACACATTTCTAGCTAGACTATAATTAGTTATTTAGCAACATGACTCAACTTGCGGCAATTCACTGGATAAGTAACTGAATAGGCAAACACTCATTCAGCGAAAAACTTATAAATAGCTGATTGCCTGGCTCCTTAGTCGTATAAATAATCTATGGATCGTTCTGCAAATGTCATCGTGCAAAATATTTTTAAACTGACTTTCTCTATAGACATACTCACGGATAAACGGCGCATGGTACTGTCAGATAGCTTTGGCGCGAGCCAGCTTAAGTCACTTTTGCCGAATTTGCTGTCACTCGATTAGCGAATGAATTCGGGTGGGTGTTAACGGATTGATGATGATTATACTCACATATTCTTCTGCAGGTTCAAAAAGGTGATGGAATCACCGTAGCCAGTGAAGGCGTCCTCGCTGATGTAAGTGATGTTGTTGGAGCGCAGATCCAGGTGTCGCAGGCGGTGGAGGGGGCGGAGCGCCTCGGACGGGATATCGTGGAGACGGTTGTCACCCAATCGCAGGTATTGGAGGTTCTCTGTGTAAGAAATGAAGGTGGTTGTTCACTGCAGTAAGGCCCGCCACTGTCTTACACTCCTCTATCAACCCGGAGTAGGCCCGTGGTAGAAAATGGCCTAATCTTCCTGCGACGCAGGAAGGGAGCCTTGCCCCAGCAATGAGGACTTTCAAAAGGTTGATACCATTCATTTCAGACATTAAATATCACTTTGCTGCAAGGATTTTACGAGTACATAGTCAAATATTTCAGGATCCAATTTTTGAATAATATTTTGTTTGAGGTTATGGCCTAGGTTTCACTTTACCGAATACTGAAATCGGCGTCAAAATTAGGATACCTAGTGTGAATTTAGCAGCACCATTCCTAAGTAGCCAAAAGCTATAACTGCTAAAAATATCGCATTTTCATCCATTACCTTCAAGTCCAGCAAAAGCCTTTTCGTCGATTTTCGAGATCTGATTGCCCTCCAACTCCAGGGAGTTCAAGAAAGTGAGATGTGAGAACACTTGAGGAGGGATCTCGCGAAGTTGGTTGTGTGCTAGACCCAGGGAATCAAGGCTTCTGAGACCTGGAACAAGAACGCTGATGACCATCTGGACCTCGGAATGCTAGTCAATCCGCTATTTGGCTCTCTTTTCAAGTAAGTCTTAAACGGTAAATAACTCTTCCATTAGACCAAAAAATATTTTAGTATATTTTTTGAGGACCTAAAAGCAACATAAAAATATATTTTAAAACTTTGTTTTCCTAAACAGCCAAAAACGCGGTCAGCCATTTTTGTCTATGGTTTGAAGTCCAAAAAATTTTAAACAAAGTTTAACATTTAATTTTCTGTAAGTGATCTCTGAGCATAGTGAAATAACAACAACGCAACCATGATTTCATCAAATTTACATCCAAAATATACCAATTATCTTTATTGCATTGTTCGAGAATGAAAAAACACGTCAATAAAGACCCCCGGGAAGTTGTGGATTCATGTACCCAGTGAAATTAACATTCGAATTATGTGAAGATCACTTTGATGTAAGTCCTATAATAATCAATGTCCACTGGCTCTGGCTGAAAGATGTTTGTTTACATACTTTAGATGGTTTCAAGATGGTGGATAGCGTTTTCGCCGTTACGAATTAACCAAGGAAATTTTTTTTTACTTTGCAAATTTTGCAGCCATCCTGCATACTTACTTCGCAAAATCAATATATTTTGGTTTCCTACGTTAAATACTATAGGAAATATTCATTAATCGCGTCAAATTTGATACGTGTCAAATAGCGGATTGTATGCACTTATCATAAGGTCGGTAATATATAGCGTAGACAAAAATGGCTGACCGCGTTTTTGGCTGTTTAGGAAAATAAAGTTTTAAAATATATTTTTATGTTGCTTTTAGGTCCTCAAAAAATATACTAAAATATTTTTTGGTCTAATGGAAGAGTTATTTACCGTTTAAGACTTACTTGAAAAGAGAGTCAAATAGCGGATTCACATTTCATTCAGTTTTGTTCTTCACGAAGACACTCATGTTGATAGAAATCGTTAAAACACGGAAGCAGTCAAGTCTATCAAGTTGTTTGCTTCTAACCCTAGATACGGATGAGAATCTAAAAGTTATGAGTATTGCTACGCGAGACGCCTTTTTAAAGCGGCCCCTCAAGGAGCAATTCCCATACAAACGTGGATTGATTTTTATTTACGAACGACGTGGATAATGAAACCTTGCCAATACGTTTAGAGAACACAAACATGCATGGCCTTTATCATCATCAACCCACTATGTCCCCTTCGAGGGACACGGGTCTCTTCCCTGAGGAAGTTATAGGCCGTACTCCACGACGGGGCCCAATCCGGGTGGTGTACCTATGGCCTTTGTTCAAGTTATTTCTTATTTAATGTCGTGTTACACGGTACGTGTACAATAAAGTAGGTGTAATTGCACAATTAATCGATGTTTCATAGTGCTTAGCATCCGAAATCAACTTATTAAAAACAAACTTCAGCCTTGAACATAGTATGTATTCTAAAAGACTTATCAGCCATGCCGTTTGTCAATAAAATTAAATTACGTTTATATCGGAAGCAATTCTCACGGAGCAATCCTTTAGCCACCTTAGTGTTTTTGATGAGGCTGTTTACCTGCGAAGTCGCCTTCTGTGATGGTGGTAATACGGTTCTCCTGCATTTCCAACTTCTTCAAGTTCTCGAGCAGCGCCAGAGCCTTCTGTGGGACAGCTGCCAGCTCGTTGCCGCCCAGATTCAGCCTCTTAAGCTTCCTACGAACAAAATTAAAGTTCAGCAAAAACAAAAGTTTTGCATAAAATGAATAAGAAAACAGGTACTTAACACTATTAAGAAATGGAAGCTGGAGTATTTCGGACATATCATGCGTACTAACGTTAAGCCGTTGGTGCCGGCTGTCATGTAATGGCAGTCGTTAAACCATGTCAGAGGCCTTATGGGCGGCTTGATAACTTCTGACAGTAAGGCCCGCCACTGTTTTACAATCCTCCACCAACTCAGATTTGGCCCCCGTGGTGGAGTATGATCTAACCTTCCTGCAATATAGGAATATAGACCCGTGGCCCAACAGTGGGGACATATAAAGGGTTGATTTCGATGCGTACCAACAAATACAGTCTCCTTCAACTTATGATACAAGGAAAGGTTCCAGGAAAAAGGAGACCTGGAAGACCAAAAATATCGTGGCTACACAACCTGCGACAGTGGTTTCGACAGAGTACCAGTTCCTTTTTTGTACTGGCAACCTCGAAAAACAAGACAGTCGAATTGGTTGCCAGCCTCTGATAGGAGACGGCACATAAAGATGAGGAAGAAGAAAAACAAACGGATGAAACGGGCGGTCAAAAAAACGATGCAGGTAGCGTCAATACAGGGCTTTACCTAGACCTCCACACTAGTTACAGATATTATTTGTGGGAGTGTGGTTGTTAGCGCAAAACTTTATGACCGCTGCTAGCCCGATTGCATCTTATGGGGCCTCTAGACGGGCCATACTTTCACAAAAATGTGTAGCAAATGTGTGGCCGATAGCATCAGCCATCATTTACGGCTAGACTATGAAATATTTGGCAATATTTTCGTATGGCCGGGATATATAGTGACATATTTTTTGTGTATCAGATGAGTTTTTAGTAACCCAGCCCTTGTATATGGCCGGAACGATCGTTTTGCAATCGAAATACTGCAATATTTTCTCAGCCTGTGTCACTTTACTGCCTAAGTGCGTCCCTTTTTTATGCTACGTGAAGTGAAGTTTGCTGCGATTTGTTCGACTAGAGCTATGTTCGTGTTTGTTTTGTTTCTCTTTATTTTGGTTCGTTCGTGTTTATGTATGTAGCCCGAGTAAAGACAAAATATTGAGCCACATACTGTTGTAGAAATGTTGCCGGGAATGGCCGGGATATACATTTTCCAGCCATGTGCTGCATTAAAATGTTTTTTTGTATTTTCGGGATATAGTGTAGCCAAATACATCACAAAAAGTGTAGCCCGTCTAGAGGCCCCTTTAGAAAAAAGCGTTGTTAACATTAAAACAAACAATTACACACGAGGTAGTGTGTTCAATTTTTCACCACAGACCACTTTAGTCAGCATTTCTGGATAATTTTATGGAATTGTGTTGTGAAATGAAATGAAATGAAAAGGTTTTATTCAAAGTAGCGCAGATACTGCGGCTTAATGAACGTTACAAGTCAAACTAGCTGTCCATTTTAAAATCTGGATCATTTTGGAGAAAAAATGGACAAAAAAACTCCAAACTTAGTCTTTTGAAATTCCTTAATTAACATAATTTACACAGATTCTATTAAACTCGTGAATTTTATATACTTGAATTCCAGACATCATTGTCATCTAAATAATATTATAGTAGCTCTTTTGGCACAAGGTGTACTTTACACATTTTTTGAACCGCGCTTCACTCAAACTTAATATATCTTCAGGGATTTTATTGTAGAAGCGTATACAATGCCCCATGAAGGATGTATTAACCTTTGCCAGCCTAAATCTTGGGATCAAAAGTTTACGTTTATTTCTAGTATTTACATTGCCCGCAGTTTTAAAGTTGCTAATATTTTTTCTGACATACATAATATTTTCATAGATATACTGGCTGGCAACTGTCAGGATGTTTGTTTCTTTAAAGAATTATCTTAACAAATCTCTACTGCCTAGCTTATAGATGAATCTGATCGCTCTTTTCTGCAAGACGAAGATGATCTCAATGTCCGCTGTCCGTCCCCACAATAGTATGCCGTAGGACATGATACTATGGAAGTAACTAAAATAAACAAGCCTGGCAGTTGCGACGTCAATTAGTTCCCTAATTCTTTTAACAGCATATGCTGCAAAGCTAAGCCTATTTGCCAATTTTTCTACATGAGGACCCCATTGAAACTTTGCATCAATTGTGATACCTAGAAATACAGTCTCTTCGACAAGATCTAGTTTGTCCTTTCCCAATATAACTTTGCTGTCAACCACTTTGACATTTGGTAGGGTGAACTTTATACATTTTGTCTTTTTTGAATTTAACAATAAGTTATTATACGTAAACCAGTTTAGTACCTGAGAAAGAGCATCATTAGTATTGTCAAGGTCATCTTTTTGCCTCTTAATTTTGAAAATAAGTGACGTGTCATCTGCAAATAATACTATCTCTGACATATTTTGAACCATGAACGGCAAATCATTTACATATACGAGGAAGAGGAACGGCCCCAAAATCGATCCCTGTGGTACTCCTATCCTGACCTCTGACCCTGAAGATTTAGTTCTATTTATATCATCTCTTTGAATTCTTCCTTCTAAATATGATGTCATAAGTTTTAGGCTATTCCCGTTTATACCATAGTGCTTTAATTTTAAAAGAAGTCTTATTATCAACGCAATCAAATGCTTTTGACAAGTCACAGAATACGCCTATAGCATCCTTGCGATCTCCCATGCACTAAATATATGTTTAACTAACATGACGCCAGCGTCCTTTGTAGAGCGCCCTTGCGTAAAGCCGAATTGCTGACCATGGAGAAGTTGGTAGTCATTGAAGTGAGTAAGCAGTTGACCTAGAACTATCTTCTCGAATATTTTACTCAAAACGGGTAGAACCAAGACTGGTCTGAAATTTGAGGGATCTTGCTTATCACCACTTTTAAATAAAGGAACGAGCCTACTATATTTCATTAGATCTGGGAATATACCCTCATCTAGACATTTGTTAAAGATTCTGGCTAAATAGGGTGCTAGAGTATCGATTACTGAGCTATAATTGGAACATTTGTAAAGAACTGTTCAAAAGCCGCAGCAATGTCTTCATTTGAGCTTATTAATTTATCATTTATTTTAAGTGCAAATTCGCGATCTCCCAATTTGGATTTACCAGTTTCCTTATTTATAATAGCCCAAATTGTTTTAGATTTATTAGAAGATTGAAGGATTTTTGATTTTATATACTCGCATTTTGCTTTGTGGCAGACGGCCTTAAATAATTTTGAATATAGTTTTACATACTATATAAAACTGGGGTTGTATGTAGTTATATGTTTTTTTCTCATATAGTGAATAAAGTGTGTCCCTACTTTTTCGGATGCTGTGGCCCATTCACTAAATTGTAATTTATTTTGTTTGCAGGATATCTGTTTTAATTTAAAAACTTTTTCAAAACTATCTGAAACAGCCTTGAAGAAATCTCGATAGAGAACATTAGCATCTTGAGATTTTTTTTAATAGGTAATCTTTTTTTTAAGTAAATTTTAAACAGTTATAGTTTTTTATTTGTTATCACCCTGCAAAGTACATCTTGCTCTATTTTTTTTAAATCTGCTTTAAAATGTACAATTTGACCACTGTGGTCTGACTTAAGACAATTCACTGTATAATAATGGGCAAATTCACAGTCACAGTATACGTTGTCAAGGCAGGTGGCGCTGGTTTCGGTATTCTGGTTTCGGTGTTATAAATATGGCCGTAGATGTTGTAAATAAAATTATTGTCACATTGACTCGAAGCATGCATTGCGCACAAGGAAAAAACCTTTTTTTTTCCTCCTATCGTAATCAGTTGCGATGGCGGCCGAAGGGGCATTTTCATAATAATATACCCTAAATTGAACAAAGCCCCCATTCATTTCTGGCACTGATTAAAAATGACAGATACTCGGTCGCGTCACGTGACTTGCTTTTTCGTACCATCGACTAGGTAAATTAGCATACTTTATTGCACGAAAAACATTGAATGGGACATTGCATATAAAATAAAATGTCAGCGAGCGAGCTTATCTCTGTGAGAGATTTTTTCAACAAACCTTCGAGTCGGAGAAGCTGTAATTAAAGGGTAACAAAAACGTCTGTTTATTACTTACATTATTATGTATAAAAAATAAAATGCTCTTAAGACAGAGTAAAAGTCATTTTATGGCAGGATTTCCTCTTATAAACCGACTTAAGAGTGTTTTAGTGGAAGCGTAATTTTGTGGAATAACTATAAAATGCGTTTAGACTTGAAGTGGCTACGAAGTGAAATCGGTGCTTTCACACATTATTGTCATAATTTTACAATGCGTTAGTAAAGTCTAACTTAGAAAACAAAGTCATTGGTATGTCCCCGCGCTGGGAATCGCACCTGAGTCTCTCGCTTCCGACCCCGTTGCCTAACTACTACCGCACTACACTTTACTACATTTTAAATAGAAGAAAAATACAGCGACATACAGCAGCATGAGAGCCGTGGTAGCGGAGCGGTGTAGAACCCCGGATTCTCAGTCGGGAGGTCGTGGGTTCGAACCCCGGCATGTACCAATGACTTTGTTTTCTAAGTTATGTACATTTGTGAAATTTTAGTAGCAATACTACTCGCTGACGGTGAAGGAAAACATCGTAAGGAAACCCTAGTGTCTGAGGTGTTAGCGTACCTCAGCGCTTGCTACGTACAATGGCCCAACTATGAGGCTAAGTGCGGAAATCTCAGGTCTAACTAACTAACTAACTATACAGCAGCATAACTTTGCAGTAGGTATGTTACGGCTTACAACAGAACGTCCCTAGTGGCGTTGATCGAAGGAAACCGTTTAGCAAACCGATCTTCAAAAGGCTTCAGATGACAGCAGTGCCGGGAACCGTTTCCGGCTCAGTTCCGGTTACATTCGAAAACGCTCTGTCAAAGCTCGAGTAGACGAATCAAAGGTGGTTTCCTATTTCTTTCCTTCCTTTGTAACTCGGACCGTTCTAACGGGCGCGTGGGTGGCGCTTTTACGGTAGCAACGTGCAAAATGTACCTATATGTAACTAGATCGATATTTACCCTTGGATGTCCCCACTGCTGAGGCACGGGTCTCTTACAGCACCGCAGGAAAAATAAGGCCATACTCTATCACGGGGGCCAAGTCCGGTTTCGTGGAGGATTGTAAGACAGTGGCGGGCCTTACTGTCAGAAGTTACCAAGCCGCCCATAAGGCCTCTGACATGGCCTAACGACTGCCATTAAATGACAGCCGGCACTGATGGCTTAGCGTGCCTTGCAAAGCACGTAAGCGTTCGGAAAAATGCCACTAGCGGTAGTCACGGGACGGTCACCCCTCCTGCACCTGACCGCGCCTGTTGTTGCTTAACACAAGCGATTGATTCCAATCATTAGGTTCGACTAGGTCACGAGCGCTTCGTAATTAGATATGTAACTAGATACTTAATATAATAAATAACATGTCTTGAGTAATTTTGTAAGGCATAATAATAACAGTTACTTCAAAACACACTTGTATTGCTCCTTGATTATGTAATTTTAACGTACGTATACATCTGTGTGCGAAAAGTATACATCTGTGTTCATTTAGCTCTGCCGCATAGGTATGGGGAGTAATATAATGTAACACACACACGTAACACTTAACATGTGTGAGTGGAAACCGCATTTCAGTGGATGAGACATGACAGTGAGACACATAATTGTAAGATAAAGTCCAATTGATATATCGTTTTTCCACAGATCTAGACGTTAAAATTGTCATATTCAAAGCGTCCATAACCTAGCCTAGGCTCTCTATGGTAGTTCGATTGAACACCGCTCATTAATAGGCTAAAATTGTTGCCAAAAACATCGTGGTTGAAAGCACTATTTCTATATGTGGAATAATGTATAAAGTAAAGAACTTAATTACAACGAAGCTTAAAACATTTAAAAATAAAATGACCCTTGGCGGTTTTCCGCCAACAAATTAATAATAGCACACACACACACACACAAACTTATTCATTCACACTCAAACATACAAAACAAGCATGTTTACATACTAGTTTACGATGTGAATATGTTGAAAGATCGGGTCCCTAAGTATGCAGGTTTTTCCCTAATAATAATAATTTAGAATTTTAAAAACGGCTGCTGTCGTGCTATTCGAAAACTCTTCACAATAGATTTAAGATCTACATTTCCCGTATCGACAACAGCTGGAATACAGGCCCAATACAAAGACGTGGGTAGCAGGGGTCGTTTTGCTCACTTTTCTAATCCCTTGAAAGCCTCGCCGTCCACCAGCGATATTCGATTCTCGTAGAGCGTCAGTATCTCGACCGTGTCCAGCCCGATGAATGCTCGGTTGTGGACCGCGGTCACCTGAAATAGAAATAGTTGATTAAAACATGTACTTGTAAACAAATTGCCACACTACGAATTGCCTACTTGGGACTGAATTATGAAGGGCGGCCTACTGGATACCGCTGGATAGGAGAAGCGGTAAGGGATTTGCGCGAGTTATAAGTACCTAGATGAATGATGATTGAAGTAGATGAATAAAAATTGCGATGCGAATATTTGTTACTATTTTCTGATGCTAGATTTATTTAAAAATGGCCAAAAATGGGTGTTTCGGGGCGGCGTAGATGAATATTGAATGAGATTGAAGAAATTATTCAGCATGCTACATTAGCGACTGCGTGAATTTCGAATAACTTTAATCCTATTTTACTATCCACAATATAGTTTATCTAAGGATATTGTAGACTTTTAGTCCGGATTTACTTACGGGTGTTCGATATAACAACACCCGTAAGTAAATCCGGACTAAAAGTCTACAATGTGTTGTGCTTACGAAAGTTTTAGTTCAAAAATATCTAAGGATATTTGATGAATGAAGAAATTATTTGGGATAGGCGCGATTTCGTTCGTGTCAATTTCGAAGAAAATTAATTCTATATAGGTCTCTGCATTTACGGAGTGAGATGATTTATACAGCGCCCAGTGGCATCTTCACTCACACTAGATGGGTGAAAGGACCAATGGGACACTGCAGTGCAGTGACGTTGTTTTAGATAATGTAGGCTTGCCCAGCACCTATACCATCCTGACAACTTAGTCGGCCTAGCTCACACGAAAGACTACTCAATACGTGCTTAGTTTGCTCCAACTAAACCTCAGGTTTCTTCACGATGTTTTTCTTCATGGTTAGCGTGAATTCCATATTAACATCAACGATATAGTTCATCTAAGGATATGTTGAAGCCTTTTAAAAATTATTGGCCTTAAAAATATTCGTTATCAACCCTTTTATGTCCCCACTGCTGGGGCACGGGTCTCTTTCTGCATCGCAGGAAGGTTAGGCCATACTCCACCACGGGGGCCAAGTCCGGGTTGGTGGAGGATTGTAAGACAGGGGCGGGCCTTACCGTCAGAAGTTATCAAGCCACCTATAAGGCCAATGACATGGCTTAACGACTGCCAATATATGACAGCCGACACCAACGGCTTAGCGTGCCTTGCGAAGCACAGTAGCGCTCGAAAAAAAGGCCACTAGCGGTAGTCACAGGATGCTCACCCATCCTGTACCTGACCGCGCCTGTAGTTGCTTAACTATGTGATTGATTCCAATCACTCGGTTCGCCTAGGCCACGAGCGCTTCTTAAAAATATACAGACGGTTAAATAGACTTTCATGCCATTCAATAATCATCCTTAAACAGTACAGCCTAAGAGATCCTGGTGCCAGTGCCAAGCCACTGAGATTCACCGTACATGCAAACGAGATTCATTTAGGTAGCGTACCTTGTTGTGGTTCATGTTGAGAATAAGGAGGTGATTCAGATGCGTGAAGGATGACGTCGGGATCGTCGCGAGGCTGTTCTGCGACACATCCAACTGGGTCAACTTGTTGCCTGTTGAATAAAGGGTCTGATTGAACATCGGAGATATTTTTTCGGGGCAAAGAGCCCTAAAATTGGCGCTCTTTCTGAACGGTCAATGAAACTCAACAGTCATGCTAGGATAGGTGACGCTGAATGGGCATTGATCAGGGAGGCATCGACTGTCGTAAAGTGAAAACCATTTCGAGGAATAAGGATACTGATTACTATTAGGGGTTTAAATAGGTAAAATAAAAACGGATTATTAATATTTATCGCAAAATAATGTTCACTTCATTTTTCTTTCCATGATGTCATCATTGGCTCTAAAGCGGTAGTTCCATTGCCTACAAATATTTAAAAAAAAGTCGTCAAGAACAACATTTGTCAAACGTCAACTTTTTTTTATCATGAATAAATTCAATGAACGTAGTTCATAATGCCAGTGGTGACGTCATACTTACAAAACTTTAAATAGTTAATAAAAAATAATTACATGAAAAATTAAGAAAATATTCAAATAAGTTTCATATATTAGTCTATATTTTAGATTTATAGAATAAAAAATAGGATTTGACAATGCCCATGGCTATACTTGGCTTCAGTCAGTCGGTGACGATGAAGTTTTTCACTTCCATCGTAGAGTCATAACAATACTCTGGGGTCATGTAGGACTTATACATTCATTCACCGGTCAAGTTAAGTCTAATGGACAAGCTGCTAAAATTTTGTCAGTCCTTCGCATTGGTGGTCTACGATGAATTCTGATGAATTCTAGTTTTCCCTAATGTTCGGTACGCTCGATACAGTTTGCGTCACGCGAGGATGCACATCCCAAGAATCTTAGAATTTAATATTTTGCTAAAGTTTAAACGCAGATGATACTTGGTTCTAAGTATGGAGCCATTAGTGCGGAGCTCGGATCCACAAGGCGTCCTCTTAAAGCTGTTATAATTGCAGAAAAGCTAAGGAGTGCTTCACGAGTTGCACAAGTTACACGAGATTCTACTACAAAAGTTATTTTGCCCTCAATTCGATAACAACCCTTTATATGTCCCCACTTTTGGGGCACGGGTCTCTTCAAGGTTAGGCCATACTCCACCAAGCCAAGTCCGGTCCACTCCGGGGCCAAGTCCGGGTTGGTAGAGGATTGTAAGACAGTGGCGGGCCTTACTCTCAGAAGTTATCAAGCCGTCCATAAGGCCTCTGACATGGTTTAACGACTGTCATTACATGACAGCCGGCACCAACGGCTTAACGTGCCTTGTGAAGCACGGAAGCGCTCGGAAAAATGCCACTAACGGTAGTCTCGAGATGGTCACCCATCCAGTACCTAACCGCGCCTGTTGTTGTTTAACCCAAGTGACTGATTCCAATCAGTCGGTTCCGCTAGGCCACGACCGCTGCCCTTAATTAACTAAATCCAAACGCTTAGGTACACGAGGCTGGATCTCGAGGCTGGATAGGGTGGCTTTAGCTACCCTGCGACCCGTTTTATAAAAGAAATGTCGGGTAATAAGGTTAACCTAATAAACAATCGCCCGCAATTAGACCCGTGCAATGTATAACCTCTATCCAGATTTCGGACATGTCACATATCTCGTGCCTAATTATGCACCCTGGGGGCCTCCGACCCTCGCTTGCAACTTAACCCTTTGAATTATCAGCTTGCAAATGAATAGGCGGATTTCCATAAGCTTTCCTATAATTTCCCAAAACCATATCTCATTTCCAAGGCATCTGGTATGTCCGACCTCATTTCTCTCACACATAAAATTATAGAAGAATTCTTCTTCAGGCTACGCCAGTCCACTGCTGGACATAGCCTTCCCCTAATGAGCGCCATAGCGCAAGGTTGTGCTATAATTGGGGGGTAATGCCCATAATCCCCACGCTAGGCATGCGGGTTGGGGATCGCAGTTTGACGGAATAGTATACTGCAGGGGGCGCTGCTGAACACCCCCCAATCCCGGTTTATGTCCCTTAGTCGCCTTTTGCGTCACCCGCGGGAAGAATTTGGGTTATTGCTATTCTCTAGGCCGACACAACATAGCAAATAGGAGATAGAAGAGTTGAAAAAAAATATTTATTCAATTTTTTACGACCCTGTCATGAGTGTGGTCTATTACTCTGTGAAATAATAAAATAACTGGCATTGTAATTTTTTTATACATCTAAGCCTCAATGTTATAGTGTAATCTTATAGATCTTACAGTGTAAGATTTTGAAGCGCTCGTGGCCTAGGCGAACCGAGTGATTGGAATCAATCACTAGGTTAAGCAACAACAGGCGCGGCCAGGTACGGGATGGGTGAGCGTCCCGTGACTACCGCTAGTGGCATTTTTCCGAGCGCTTCCGTGCTTCGCAAGGCACGCTAAGCCGTTGGTGCCGGCTGTCATATAATGGCAGTCGTTAAGCCATGTCAGAGGCCTTATGGGCGGCTTGATAACTTCTGACAGTGAGGCCCGGCCACTGTCTCACAATCCTCCACCAACCCGGACTTGGCCCCCGTGTTGGAGTATGGCCTAACCTTCCTGCGATGCAGGAAGAGACCCGTGCCCCAGCAGTGGGGGCATATAAGGGTTGATAACGTAAGATTTTGTATGATAAATAAATAAAAAGTAGTAATCTTGCACTCAGTTAAGATATTTGAGGTTATCTAATAAGCAAAAAACTATTTTATTTTAATTTACTATACTACTATTATGAGTAATAAAAAATCTCGTAAAAATATTGACGTTACTGCGGACCCCTGTAGACCCTTGCTCGATGGACCGTTGCAGCTCATACGATTGGATTTCTGAGCCTATATTGCACCACAGCCTATGTATTTTTATCTTTTTTTTTCGACATATGCATTGTACATTGTTTCATGTATCTGCTACATTGTACGAGAATTCGTTGGAAGATCGCCGTTGCTTGAAATTAAATTTACTCGTAGTTTGAATTTCATCTACACAATCGCAATTAGCTTCTGACAGTAAGGCTCGCCACTGTCTTACGATCCTCCACCAACCCGGACTTGGCCCCCGTGGTGGAGTATGGCCTAACCTTTCTGCGATGCAGGAAGAGACCCGTGCCCCAGCAGTAGGGACGTTCAAGGGTTGATATCGATATCGAATGGCAATTAGACACGTTTAAATATAACTACTATTATTATTATTCATAATTTTTTATTGCACAAAAGAAAGTATACAAAGGTGGAATCGATGCTAATTGCATTTTCTATTAATCGAGCCGCCAACCACAATTGTGTTACTTTTACAACTGATTTCAGGGAATTTGTACTATTTGTTTTATTGGAGGAAAAGTCGAAGTTAAATTGCCACCTCGGTATCAGGTTTTTTAAGGGAAATGTGCTTATTCAATAAATCGCCGGAAATATTCCTTGAAAGTATTTGGCGCAAGAGGCAATATGGGTGCTGGAAAACCCAACGTAAAAAACAATATTACTTTAGGAATAAATATTCTTTTTCTGATGTACGTTCTAGTAAATAATTTGCGTCTTAAGAAAAACATAACAAACCTTGCGTTTAGTGCATGTCCTTAAGTGTTTTTGTTTAAAAATGAGAGTCAACTAGAACCATAAAACTTATTGTTTTTCTAGGTAACCAAAACAAGGCTAGTTAAATACACTTTTTTCGCTGCATTAAGGAAACTAATTTTACGAACATTTTATTTATTCATTGAACATCAATACCTCGTAACATAAAAAGTAGTTAAAAATAAAAACCATTTAAGATAAACAAAAATTTAGTTTTTAGCTTTTGTGCGGTCTAAAGGATGTAAATCAAACATTCTACTAAACTTTGACCACGAATATTTTACTTGTATTTGAAAATCTAAAGTAATAATATTATGGCTTAGATGAGAATTTTGTAGCAGGTGGTCAATAATAATTCTAGGTGTTCCTGCTTCAAATACTCAAATATTCGAAGATCGCGCAACGTAAGCTCTCAAGTTTACGTTGTCGTGATGTGGGATTGGGCGTTGCTTAGGACTTATCCTAAGCAACGCCCAATCCCACATCTAAAACTAACCTTTCAATATCTAAATATTGAAAGGTGCAATCATCGCAACATGACCGGTTATCGCCGACTCAAGATACGGCTTTACTGATGATGTTGTACAAGTGCTTTAATTGTAAGTACTTATATTAATATTTGAGTCATTAACGAGTCAGTTTGTACAAAATTACTCAAGACTTGCTTAAAAACGGCACCTGCTATAAAATAAGGCTTTTCTCGTGATATTTATCTACAATTTAAGCAATTCTAGAACGAAATTGAATTACAATTGTTGACTTTACATTCCGTTCAGTGAATTATAAAAACAATACCATAAAGTTACTAAAGACTAGCAATTCTCCTGATTATTAACTAGAAAGTGTGTTTTGAAATCCTTTACTCGGCCAGAAAAAAAGAATTATAACTCGCCAATCCGAATAAACTTTGTTGTAGCATCATAAGATTCACGAACAATATTATCAGCCATTGTTAATATTTTGGCTTGGTAGGACTCTTCTAAGTCTCTCTCACGTAAGAAAAGAGACAATTCTCCAGACAACTAAAGTGACCTAAAGAACTCGGCTTAGAAGAAGCCATTTGAAGTGGTAGTGGTCTAGTTCCGTCTGCCGAAAACCCGGTAGCAGTAGGGTAAAAAGTTTTGACCACCAACTGGGTTATGCAGTTCAGCCTAGGTAGTACGAAGGCACGAATCCCACGTTTTGTGTTCAATATAAAGAAGTTGTATATAAAATATCTATTTAGAGCAAAGAAAAGGTATTACAAAATCAGCTTCGTCTTAAAATTGGCAACAAAAAACATAAAATTAAGATTCTAAATTAATCGAAAATATCGCCCGGGACACATCCGTCCCAACAGTTCCCATGAAGCTAGCGGCGTTACTCCGCTGCACAACTAGAGAAATTATTTGCATAAGTATACCCCGGAAATAAGGTCATACCCACGACTCCTCAGGCGTCGACCGATTTCCGACCGAAAACTTTTCCTCATTTCCCCATATTTCTATACTTCCACAACCCGTGGTATTTCCTAATCTTAAGTTTAGCCGCCGCCGTTTTGGCAGCGACAGCCGCAGTCACAGGTGCAATTAGTTTACTAGAATGTCGTGACTTTTAACATTCAAAACGCGCGACTAGCGTTTTGGTAGGATGCGCCCTAGCTTGTCGGACCGACCTCAGATCTGACGAAGTATGGCAAGTAGCAGGCAGGTAGCCGTGGTTGGATGAGAATGGCTAAAGGCTAAGTTAGTTGTTTTCACCACAATGATCTACATATTTACCAATGATTTAGATGCAGATAGCTTGAATCATTTGTAACGTTCATTAAATCGCATTCTGTGTGACTTAGAATAAAAATATTTTGATTTGCTTTGAAGACCGATAGAAGTGGATTTATTATTATTTTAGAAGTAGCGTGCCGTGGGGAGGCATCATCCACAAATGAAAAGGATCTGCTAGATCAATTCGACCAATTATATTCGACCCATCAATTCGATCAATTATATACCCTATTATGATTCGAATGTGATATCGTATATGACCCATTTTTTTAAGTGCCTCATTTCAATACATGGTTTATAAACTAATCCTTACCGATAGAGCTCAATGAAGAGTCTTCGATGACGGCGAGGCTGCTGTTATGGACGGTCAAGTGGCGGATGTCCAAGCCAAGGAAGATGTAGGACGGCAGCTTGGCCAAGTTGTTGTGCCGCAGTTTCAGGTTGAATATTATGATGCGTATGTGATGATCGTATATGGCCCGTATTTTAAGTGCCTCATTTCAATACATGGTTTTTAAACTAATGCTTACCGATAGAGCTCAATGACGAGTCTTCGATGACGGCGAGGCTGCTGTTATGGACGGTCAAGTGGCGGATGTCCAAGCCAAGGAAGATGTAGGACGGCAGCTTGGCCAAGTTGTTGTGCCGCAGTTTCAGGTAGAATATTATCATCGGCTTTGACCGCAGTGTGTTCATGGCCTGCGAGAAAAGACAGAACTTTAATTTAATGCTCTGGCGGCTGAGGGACACTTACTTACTAAACAAAGAAGAAACATTTTATGGACAGTAAATAAACTTTAGTTTCAGAAGTAGTATCGACCATTAGCTTTACTAACTTCTAAAGTTCTACCTTTACTATTTTTTCCAGGAAATACCTTAATAACACTGGATAAAACCTAGGACCTGTATCTAGTTACCTTAAAACAAGAGCTAAAAAAGCTTTCAGCGCCCATCCAAATATATACGTCTTAAAATCTCCTAGCTTAAAATGCTTGAATATTCTGCTCTATTATGGCAGAATATTCAAGCTCTTAATGTGAAAATGGTGTACCTTATACAATAAATATTAATAATAATTAAAAAACTGAAAACTAAGATGCCAAAAATTAGAACCATAAACATTGATTTTTCAGGGTTGTAAATAATTATGTAAATTTTTTTTCATTGAGGTTTGAGTTTTTTTTATGTTCGTTCATATAATTAAAACTTTTCAAACATTATAAGGTGTTACGAGCAATTTGTGACACCTATTGACTAACCACTTGTCTCGAACATTTTATTTTTTAAAAGCCATAGGTCTTCTCTCGAAGAGAGGCTATGGACTTAATTACCAAGAGTGTCCACCGCGGATTGGCAATTTCAAGGCTGAGGTATTTGAACACCCATACATTCAGGTTTCCTCCCGATGTGTTCCTTACCGAGCAGCGAGTGGTATTACTCGGAAAACAGAGGCATTGGTACATGCCCGCACTAGGTATCTCACTTCCGACTCGCTAAGCTACCGGTGCCGCGAAAAACATTGAAAACTTTTAATCAGTATGATTTAATTTCCAATTCCAACCCGTTCAGCAAACTTCCTGTGAAGTAAATCCTTTCTTACGATATTTTTCAGTTACCCTAGCAGTTACCCTTGAGTTGCCCGCTGAATGGGCGCGGTGAACACGTCTGAGGCAGTTTGGGCTGGCAACTGCAAACTACGGTAAGCCTGTCGACCGCTAGAATTAATTTAGGCGCCCCTGGCTTTGGCGTCGTCAACAAAAAAGGAAGCATAGAAGGTCTACTTAAGAAAGCGCCTTACGAGGCAATTTCTACACTAGTTGTTTGGTTTCAATTTAGTAACGACCGCAATGAAACTTTGCCATTCTGTTGAGAGAACAGAATGTCTCGGAGTCTTCTGATTAATATCGGAATTGAGAATACATACCCCAGATTGCGCATCTGTTTACCAAGCAAGAGAAACCCGGCTGGTTTGAAACAAAAAAAAACCCATGTCTTGGATGTTTACAAGTTTGTGATGTCGTTGTTTCTGGTTCCCACGACACAGGGTATCCTAGTGTGGGGCCAGAAGCAATGTATATGCCTGTATGTAAATGTTATATTATGCTATTGTCGTCGGAAATTAGATTCTCATAAAACTTTTAGATACTTTGTTCTGTCTCAACAGATGTTTTGGAGATTAGTCTGGTACTTACATATTAATTAATGTTATATTGATAATGTGCTGAGTAATATCTGTTTTGTGTGCCTAATAAGTAAAATAAAATATCGTTCAAGTTTTAAAGTGATCCGTTAAGCCGTTTGTGAATAAAAACCTGTACTACTGTAAGAACGGCGGTATCCAAGTGGGTAGAAAAATGGGGTTCCAAAGCGAGAGACCCAAGTTTGATTCCCAGTGCGGGCATTTATTCTAAGTTATGTACACTTGTGAAGTTATTGTAGCAATACCACTCGCTAACTGTGAACCAAAACATCGTGAGGAAACTTCGGTGTCTGAAGTGCTCAAATACCTCAGCACTTGAAGCCCATACCCTCTCTCTAAGAGAAATAGTTAGAATATTTTCGGGGCTTAATCGCTTAGTAGTTTATTGCTATTTTACCTCGACGTTTCGACGACGTTACAGTCATCGTGGTCACGAGAAGACTGATGGCTGGCACCCGTTCGCATCTTCGGCTGATGAGGTTTCAGACTACCCTCAATCAGCTATCACAAAGCACTATTAGGGTTGCGACACACTACACTGACAATGTCGGACGATAACCATGCGACTTTTTTCCACTCGAACACATCTTGATACCGGATCCCACGTTTGCGACAGTTTGAAACCACATTACCGATTAAAATTTTTGTGTTTCTTAATTTCAACCGCTTCACGCACAATTCGGCTATAATAATGGCGTAATGACATTCTCTAAGAGAAAGCCTGTGCTCTGCAGTAGGAAGTTTAAAGGGCTCATAAAAATAAAAAAGCTACTGTACTTTAATACAGTTTAGTTCTTTAATACTTTTGTGTGAGAATTGCGGCTTGACTGCCCCTTTTACAACACGGGTAGGTATTTCGCGGTCACGAGCCAAGCAGGTCCCAGCTAACACTTTGCAAACGCTTCGAGATAAGAAATTCTACTTTTGGCCGCAAACTTCAGGAAGCCAGAAACTTTAATCTTTAGCTATTGCATACATAAGATATGAAATAACAAGGCGAATCAAATGTATGAGACAGTTTTTTCACGATTCCAAGATTTTGCTTTAGTGAAATTCGTTGGTATTGAAATCTGCGTAAAAGTAATGCAGGTTTTGAAACTTCCACTTTTATAGGCTTCTTTATAAAAAGGAATTGTACAAAATACAATATTTACAAAATTTATTCTAGCTTTGAAAATGTTAAAACTTGAACTTAAGTCAAATGCTTGCCCCAGCTTCTTGCTTCTTTGTTTTCTTGCATTACATTATATATTGTTATATTGTATGATCAAGATTTAATAAACCAAAATAAATCAGTTAAACACGCTTTACATTTTGGCTTACAGCAGTTCTTATACCAAAGACGTAAAGTCGAATTCAAATTGCATAGCAAAAGTTGATGAGCTGTCAACCGTACGTGCTACCATTGTCTCTGAAACTAAACATAATATAGAACCAGTTTATCCAGAGCATTCCAACGTTTTGACGGTGAAATGCGGAGGGAGTCAACAAACCTATAGAGCACCAGTTTATCCACAGCATTCCAACGTTTTGACGGTGAAAAACGGAGTCAGCAAATCTTTTTTGACAAAACAATACAATGCGCTTGGAATTGCCAATCCGCGGAAGCCACGCGTGGTAATCAAGCCCATATGGGCTCTATATATACTCTCATATATCTCACTCTGAGAGAAGGCTTATGCCCTGCAGTGGGTCATTTGTAGGCTTCATAAAAATACAATACAAATAAAGAAGATTTATTGCGAAATAATTTGGTGAAAACATCGTGAAACGTCTTTCAGTTCGGTAGTATCGGGTCACTTATCCACTTGATTATATATTTTGAGTATATATTTTGAAACACTTGCTCAACACCTGTCCAAATTTTGGGTTCGTCCACTCGGATCACAGAAATGGATCACAGTCGCAACGGATCACATCAAACAAAGCAAAATATTCCACTCGGATCATGTGATCGGTATGGACTACATTTTTGATTAGATGTTTTTAATACTTTTTGAGCAACTCAAAAAGTGACGTATAGCGTGCGGGATGTGGGCACGTGGGTATTACACACTCGTGCTTTTTTTTACCTTTCCCGCACTCGTGCGTTCTCTTTCCCAACTGTCAAAATAATGTCTATTAAAAAGAAAAACCAAACATGAAGTTTTTGAAAAACCTATTTAGAGGCTAGAAATTCCACCCATGCCGGGACTCGAACCCGCGACCTCTGGCTATCCGTGCCAGCGCTCTATCCAACTGAGCTAATGGGCGACTCACGGCATCAGTGAAATTTCGAACCTCTTTACACTATTCTCTGTATTACGTACAGGCAGCTTTTATGAAGTTTTTACTAAAAAAATCATAGAAGTTTTTATGATTCATGCAAATACGTATATTTCTAAAAAGAAGCTATTAATTTGTTTCAATATCAGATTTAATGATTTGATTGAATGAGTTAGGTTAGGTTTCATTTCATCTCATTAAATTTCATTTTCATTTCATATCAATAAAAAAACTGAAGACTGGCTGTATGGGCTTCCCTTTGCCTACCAGAATAGGTGAAGAAAAAAAAATCTCTGCTTAGGTATATTCTTTTACGGTTGGCGCCATTTTCCAAATATTTTTTCTTTATTAAATTGCTTATTTTTTTCGCAACTGTATTAAAAATAGTCGTTCAGTACACGTGCGGAACCGTCATTGCAACTTGTTCCGACTGTCAACCCTCGTCTTCAGCTGCGCCTCGGCTCGGGTGGGCATTTGTGGGAACTCTTTGGAATGACAGCCTTTCCGCACTTGTAATGAAATATACTATTTCCATTCGGATCACACCAATAATCTTAGGAAGAAGGTTAGCGATATTTTCGAAGACGGATTCTAGATTCTTGGTCTTAGGATCTTGTCAGCAGTCAGTCCTCAAAAGAGTCGATCGATAGCTTCCTGCGTCGCAGAAAGTTAGGCCACTATACTCCACCACGGAGGCCATGTCCGGGTTAGTGGAGGCAGTTGCGGGCCTAAATGTCAGAAGTTATCAAGCCGCCCAAAAGGCCTCTGACACGGCTTAACGGCTGCCATCACATGACAGCCGGCACCAACGGCTTAACGTGCCTTGCGAAGCACGGAAACGATCGGAAAAACTGCCACTAGTGGTAGTCACGGGACGCTCACCCATCCAGCACCTGACCGCGCTTGTTGTTGCTTAACTCAAGTGATTTATTCCAATCACTCGGTTTGGCTAGGCCACGAGCGCTTCACCGAAAAAGCCACGAAAAAGAGTTACCTACTATTTTTATCAAGTTTTATAATTATATTATTTTTAATGCACTAACCCCTGCTAAGGACAATTTTAAAGACCTATTTAGATTCTAAAAATTCCACCCATGCCGGGATTCGAACCTGCGACCTCTGGCTATCGGGCATGGGTGGAATTTTTAGCCTCTAAATAGGTTTTTAAAGTTTTATAATGTTCACTTTTTCCAAAAACACCGTTACTAAAGAATTTTTTTATGAGTTTTACACCCGTAGCGACTTAAACCAAGGGCCGAGTAACTCGACACATCCCTGTCTGCTTTTCACTGTATTTGTTGCGTTGAACATTGCAGCGTGTAAAATGTTTAAAAACTTCCCTTGAAAACCTTCCTTTCATAACCGAGAATGAAAGGACTCGTTTATACGGCGTCGTGTATGGCTCGTTAGGTTTATGTTTCGAAATATTACCTTCAGGAGGCACGCTAACGTTACGGTTATGATTAGGGCGTGCAGAAAGACTCTGAATAATGATGTGAAGTTACTTGATTGTGTACTTCATAACTCGATTCGGACAGTATTTTCTCGTTGCGGGCACGCATGCCAGTTTCAGGTACTATAAATACTACTAATGTACTACTTAGTGTTTTTTTAAAAACCTATTAAGAGGCTAAAAATTCCACCCATGCCGGGATTCGAACCCGCGATCTCTGACTATCCGTGCCAGCACTCTTTCCAACTGAGCTAATGGGCGACTCACCGGCATCAGTGAAATTTCAAACCTCTTTACAATACTCTCTGTATTACGTACAGGCAGCGACATCTGGCTGAAGTAATTTGCATCACTTGCAGCCCCGAGTACCTACGTTGCAGTTAGGTTTTACATCGGAATGATATCTCTGTACCCACATGATTATATTATTTTTAATGCACTAACTACTTAGAGCTTTGATTGTTCTAAATTTGTAGACCCATAAAAAAAGTCAACTTAGATCTTTCATTAAGCCGTTTTGAAGTTGCCGATTTGGTGCTGATTGATCTTTAGTTCTTTCACCAAGAGAATCTAATCTATAGAGATCATCTTGCCCTAAATTGTCTCGAGTGTGTTTTGGTGAAATGATGAGAGTTAGAGACAAAGAGCGAAAAAAATCTATTTTCACAGTCATGTCTGGCGCATTTTTTTAACCAAACAAAACCATGATGCTTATAACATTTAACATAACATAACATTTACATGTTTATTATATTAAGATAAAAATGTCAATACAAAATGAAATAGGTAGTTACAAAACATGTCACACTTAATAAAAAAAATACATGTACAGTAAGATAACCAATAAGTTTTCGTCAAGAACACATAAAATATTAATAATAATTTAACACACAAAAAAAACAACACTAACTGAACAAACCACTCCGGAAAGTATCTGAGCCAAAGGATCCCATCACGCTGGCAGCATTGCCACGCTGCACCGCCAAAGAGACCCTCTGTCCCAGATACGCACCGGAGCGGCAGTCAAGCCCACAGTCCCTCAAGCGGCGACCCAGCTCCCTAACAAGGATCTTAGTCTGAGTCCCCCAAGCTCCCATTGTCTCAACCGCAAATGGAATAAAAGTTTACATACAGGCACATACATTGCGTCTGGCCCCACACTAGGATACCCTGTGTCGTGGGAAGTCACAGAAACAGCGACATCACAAACATGTAAACATCCTAAATCTGGGTTTTTTTTTTGTCCCCAGGCGCAATGGAATCGAACGTATGATCTGAACTGAATTAAAATACAATTCAACGATTTACGATTTATCGCGTTCTTCACAAAAAGACTAGCGCCGCCGGTCGCTAGACTAAATAAATATTTTATAGAACCAGGCGTTACTTTGCTGGAAATCCATAATAGCATTAAAGAGTGAAAATTACTTTGCTAAATTCCGCCAAAAATCCCACAAGCACCATGCGGTTAGTTAATGAACCGCCCTCCCTCCCACTTTTTCAAGCAGAAGCAATACACGAACACACCCTGGATTTTTGGCAGAATTTAGCAGTATTTTTCACTTTTTAACGCATCTAACGCATGAAATCTGTGACGAATTTCTCGCTGTCTATTCGGTTTTTTATATCGTTTTAAAAAAAGGTTTTAAACGTCAAATGGTTGATGTGTTCGAAATATTTTAGTTGTCAAGTAGTTAGCTTTTCTGCCTATGAGTTAAGTTCATTACAATCATAATGTTACGGGGATTTCTACGCTTTTATTATCAATCGTATAGAATTCATACAGTCGAATTCATAGCATTAGATTCCGTCGTTAGCTCAGTTGGAAAGAGCGCTGGCATGGATAGCCAGAGGTCGCGGGTTCGAATCCCGGAATGGGTGGAAATTTTAGCCTCTAAGTAGGTTTTTAGATAGTCTTTGTTCATTTGTCGGCCCAACATTTAGAAGTAAAATGTCTTTTAAGAGCTTGGGTCGAGATGGACGCACGGAATAGATGCTGTTGGCCTTATTAAACTTGCTCTGCAAGCACTGATGACATTGGCTAACTTTGTAATTAGATAAGCATCGTTGAAGTCTATCTCTTCGTCCCACTAAACTCTCTGAACTTTAAAGATAAGCTGAGACGTTGGGAGTCTTGAGACTAGGTACAGAGATGGTGGACTTCTAAACTTTACCTCCTAAGTAAAAGTAGGATGGCGTATCATGTCAAGCTGAGTTTTAAAAGTTCCGAATCCAATAGAATGCATTTTGTAATGTTATGTACCATTTAGCACGATATCAACCCTTTATATGTCCCCACTGTTGGGGCACGGGTCTTTTCCTGTATGGTAGGAAGGTTATACTCCACCACGTGGGCCAAGTCCGGGTTCTTGTAGGATTGTAAGATAGTGGCAGGCCTTACTGTCAGAAGTTATCGAGCCGCCCACATGGCTTAACGACTGCTATTACATAGACAGCCGGCACCAACGGCTTAGCGTGCCTTGCGAAGCACGGAAGCGCTCGGAAAAAATGCCACTAGCGGTAGTCACGAGATGGTCACCCATCCAGTACCTGACCGTACCTGTTGTTGCTTAACCCAAGTGATTGATTCCAATCACTCGGTTCCGCTAAGCCACGAGCACTTCTAGCACACTAGGACGTAAATTACTATTATTTTAAAGACGGACCGTGCAATGGTAGCCAAGAGGGTAGAACAATGGATTCGGAAACAAGAAAACCAGGTTCGATGCCCTGTGCGGCCATGATGACTTTATTTTCTAAGTTATGTACATTTGTGAAGTTACGAGTATAGTATCAATACCACACTCTCTGACTTTTTCTAAGTTCAACGTTGTTTCGTTTAATTTTGTTGTTCAATATGTTTAAAATTTTATCACTATATTATTATCATTTTTTTAACAAAATCATGGAGAAAAGCAATGTCACGCGGAAATAAACTTGCGGAAATTATTCTCCATAATACTTTTTGTGGATTGGAATGATTCAGATGAGTGTTTGTAAATGAATTTTATTAATTTTTGGTAATAAAGTGAGTTTTTTTATTATTATTTATTCAAGAATACATACTACTTAAATACCAAAAAAACCTTCACTGAAACCTGTACAGGTTTATCAGTGAGGTGAGTTACTCTTTTTCTAGCTTAAGAAGCGTTTTTAGGGCATGTCGGCAGCTCTGAAACCACGATTAATTTCTGCCTCGTTTGTCAAGCCTCATCACGACTAATTATCAAGCCGAAGGTCGTGGATACGATTCCCTCTATATTTGGATGGAAACACATCGAACTCAGCGTTATAAACCCTACCTTCGCTGTTGCGTTCACTGTTCTAAACGAGCGCAGAGTGCGCTTAAAGAAATTTCACTTTGAAATTAAATGAAATGAAATTTATTTTTCGCTTGTTCAACATTTACATGACAAGTACAAAGATAAGCCGTAATTATTATAATTTCATGCAAGAAAAGGTCCACCACCCTCCGCACTAGTATTAACTGTATAACGGCATGGTAGTACCACGTCTCTAACAAAAAGATATAATTTCGGGCAAAACTTGAAACCTTTGCCCCGAAACCATGCAACGGTGGTTTCGGGGTTTCTGTAATACACTAGTATCGATTTAATATTAATATTAAAATTCTTCATTGCACTATTAAAACAAATTAAAAAGTACAAAGGCGGACTTAATGCTAACAGCCTCACCTAAGTGTTGCTGAACTAGAAATTTATGAATCTAGACACCATGTAATATGTTTCCTTTATGTAATATTTGATGTTGATGTATGCCTATGTTATGTTTTAAAGTATTGTGCCGTTAATAGTACATTACTGCAGAGGCCGAGAAGTAAGGGATTGCTAGACGAGTTTGGGAGAGACGGCCGAGTCGTTGACGAGGCCGTCTAGAACGAGTCCTGCAATCCCTGTTCCGGCCGAGGATTGTATAATGCTTTTCTCAAACAATGCGAGGAAATATTAATATTAAAATAATTACTAGGTAATTAAGAAATAATAGTTCATTAGGAAAAAAATAACGTAAAAATGTATTTTTCTTTACTTTTAGCCGGTAACAGATTCTCCATGGCCAATTTTGCTTCATTTCTCAAATTAGGCGGAGTACAGTCCATAATTTCCGCATCACTCTCGTCACTAGAACTCATTTTCAATATTTTCGATGAAATGATTATCAGAAAAAACAAGCAGAAAAAAGTTAAAACTGTTTTTATACGGATTTATGCTCGTTTATTACATTTTTACAATTTTCCATTTCGGCACTTTTTCAGGTGCCGTGGTCCCGGATGACGTTGGAACGTTGTAAAAATGTAATAAACGAGCATAAATCCGTATAAAAACAGTTTTAATTATGTCTACTGCTCGTGTTAACCTTAGAAAATACTATACAGAAAAAAGTTGTTTAGTTTGCCACCTTTTTTATTTTTTAAATACACTAACATATTTGAGCACCATGTTTAACCGCACAAAAACCAATACCACAGATTTATTTTTTAATCTTGCAAGTATGTTTACAGAACTTAGTAGGTGGTTGGCTGTATATAATTTTTCCTTGGTCAGTTTAATTTTAGTAAGTAAATTTAAAAAGTTAGAGTAGCGGACGGTAATGGATTTTCATACTTACTTTACTGGCTTAGGCCAGTAAAGTGAGGCGGGAGCCATAAAAGAGAAACTTTGTGGCTTTATTTCATGGTAATAACACAAACATTTTGTTTGTTTGCATGTTTGAGAAAATAAATGTTTTATCTATCTATCTATCCACCAATCCCACAAACGTACCTTTTGTATATGCTGCTGCTCAGTGAACTCGCAGAGGATGTCTAGACCGTTCTTCTTAACTGTACACGAGCATGGGGTCATGGTGTTGGGCGCGGGGCACTGCTGCGCTCCCTGAGGGTGCACCGGGGGTACCCAGAGCGCCAGCGCCGCCGCCACGAGCCATGCTGACAGCATCGCGGTTGGCTGAGGACGAAGATTCGTGATGTAAAAAACACGTTGCAGCAGTTGTTACGGATGTCAGTCAGTATTGAGGTGTCAGTATTGTGTACAGTCTGTTAGCTTTTAGAATATAAGATAAGAATATTCTTTATTGTACACTGGAAAACAACAAATACAAAACAATTGCAAATATACATAGTAGTACAATTGGCGGCCTTATTGCTAAAAGCAATTTCTTCCAGACAACCTTACGATGGAAAGTTGCTGGAGGAAATTAGAAAGACGGGTAGCCAGTGCAAATTTGAATATTGATACATACTGAAACTTAATAATAATACACATAAATACCGTTACTTATATAAACTTATAATATACCTCGGGCTCTAGAGCAGGCTTCGGTTTTCGCCGAAAGCACACGAGTGTAATACTACTTCCTACTGTATGAAACTTTTCTTAACTATTTTGAAAAGTTTTGTAAATTTATACTATTTTTATTTTTAATGCACTAACCCGTGCTAAGGACAAATTTAAAAACCTATTTAGAGGCTAAAAATTTCACCCATGCCGGGATTCGAACCCGCAACCTCTGCTATACCATGCTATAACCATGGCTATATAACCTCTCTAAACTATTCTCTGTATTCGAAATTTCACTGATGCCGGTGAGTCGCCCATTGGCTCAATTGGTAGAGCACTGGCACGGATAGCCTGAGGTTGCGGGTTCGAATCCCGGCATGGATGAAATTTTTAGCCTCTAAATAGGTTTTTAAATTTTTAAGTTTTGTAAAGTTATAAATATAGTAGGTCCGATATTTCTATTACACGAAGAATTTCTATTACACGAATATATCCGATTCTATCCTATAGTAGCCGAGGTATATTCTAAAAGCTGTATTATGTATATATTAACTAGCTGTGCCGGGGTGTTACCCGCGGCTTATTAGGGAAAATGCATTGTATATTAACAGTATAAAATATTTTCCCGTGAATGATACAGGGTGTTACGTAGCTTCATACCAAATTTTATTAAAATGGCTCCAGCCATTTGACGTGAAGAAGTAACAACATACACACTCATGAATTTTCGCATTCAAAATATTAATGTGATTATACATTACTGACATTTTAATACTGCGTAAAAGTAATTGATGATTAAACGAACTTCTAAAGTGAAGTTCTATCATAATTATACGAAGCGCCTCGTCCGAAGAGATTGATAAAAAATTAATAAAAACTTCCGAAAAACTTGTTACAAGTAAACAAATCCACCATTATTTAAGGTATTCGTCATATTCGTATTGTTTTATTGAATCTCGTGATAACGACGCTAGCATTGTATCTAATGAGGGAACTGGCAAGCTCCGGCTTTATAGCACTTCCCTGACCAGGTGCTTGCAATCAGAGTAAGCAAGTTGCATATCTGGGAATTAAAATGAGATATTAACGCGTTACTTGATGGGGAGAAGGTGACTGTATTTGAAATAAGTAGGTATGTAAGTAGCTGACTGGGACTGTCAGAAGGGCACGACGACTATGTCCTGTGCTTCGGCTTAGAAAATTTTAGAAGAACTTTTCGTACCGCAGAAAAAAAGTATAAAATAAATAGTTTGACCAAGAAACTGTGAATGAATCGAATACAATGGCGTCTGGATACTTATGCTATGAGCTATAATTTGCATATATATTTTTTTTTTATTCAGCTTGCGAATAGATCAATGTTACGTAAACCGAATTATTAACAAGAGATTGAAAGGCCCAGGTGTCCAGTTCCCATTCTATTTCCGAGTGAGTCCTTCTTGACTCAGCGTCAGCATTGGTATTATCACTAGATCTAATGTATGGTACGAAACTAAAAAAGGTTACGAGGTTATTTCGGGTTATTTGTGTGAGACGAGGGAACTGGACACCTCCTGTCCTATTTATACTTAAATTAAATTGCAGTATATTTATCTATACGCCTAAGTATTTGACAGTATAACTCTTGGGCAAATACTTTTAGAGCGATAAACGCGGCCAACAGCTCGAGATAATTATAATATGTCGTTCTTTTTTCGTAAAAGATCACTGCCCACTTGCGGTTTCGCCGTTACAAGCCGCCCCTACCCCATAGTTGAGGCGTCAGTAAAAATATTTTAATAACGTAATCGTCAGTATAAATACGATGGACAGAGGATTCGATACTACGCAACAACCAATAAATGTCAACTTTAATCGAATTAGGAACGATAATGAAAATAATAATCATCGTTATGTTTGAAACAGGCTATTTCCATCGCTCTAGCTCATTGGTATATAGCCAACCATATTCTATTGCTGGGTACGCTGAAAAATTTACCTTTTCAACTGAGATACTTTTCTAACTTTACATCTGATTTTGGTTACTACAGCAAAGTCTGTGAGCTCCCGGGAGGCTTAAAAGGTAATACCGTGTGAGCTTATAATAAGATTATAAGTTGTTGATAACTGAACGACACTTTTGTACTCATTGATGATGAGGTCCAGAGCGACAAATATGGTCTCAGTTATGTTAATGTTGTCAAAACATTATGATATGGCTTTTCGATTAACAGCCAGTCATCAAGGTACAGGGTGAATAATAGACCTGCGGTTCGTAACAATTTTTCAGCTGGTTTCTTCATTTTGGTAAACACATAAGGGAAAATGTTAAGAACAATGAAAACAAAAAAACGCAGAATTCATAAACTTTGTTATGAAAAAAAATAAAAATAAACCGTAGATATTTTATAGATTCTTTAAGAATATAAATTAAATAATACGCGTCTTTTAAATCTGCAGTTGCCAGTTGGCAATCTGGTGACACTAATTTTAGGGACTGTTGTTAAACGTTCTAGTTTAAGGTGATCCGTTTTTATAAATCTGTTTAAACTTTTATGTTAAGAATGAATTTTATTTCGCAAGATTTTGTGAGATTCATGAAATATTTTTGTGAGAAATAGACTTGATATACCGTACTCGTATATTGAACATCACATAGCTCGACTTCAGTTATTGCCCCACTAATTTTTAGGTTTTCAATTGCTTCAAAAAAGTGACGTTTTCCGGATTCTAAGTGTCTTGATAGTGGCACAAATTGTTGCCTCACTGGGCATGAAGTTAATATCTCATAAACTTTAATCCACAATAAGATAATTTGATCATCTCACGTGCATTATGAAGTGAACTAAACGACTAACGTACTTAACTGTATCTAGAAGAGGCGACGCTGAGCTTGGCCCCGGTGGAGGATCTCGATGAGTACGCGTACGGCGGCGGTGGCGGCAGGCACGCGGCTCCTCGGCCTCTGTTGTGGGGTCCCCTGCGGACTCCGTGCGGGGGGAGCAGCTCGCCAGTTTGAATTCTTTACAAACGGTGTGAACGTTGTAATGGCTTTCTTTTGGTTTGGTTGCCGTATTTTTGTTAGCGAAATCGGCTTTTAGCTAGACACAAGACTTACAAACAGCTCTGACTGATTTCAATGTTTCAGCAAGCCCTTCGCCAAATAAACAATGTTCGATTTTAGTTTGCACGATATTATCCTTCATATATTTTATAAGCTCAAACAAAATGAAGTTTCGCCTTGAAACAGAGTCTCCATGTTGAATGTCGCAGGCAATTTGAAATGCATGGTTGTTTTATTCCCGGAATTGAGATGCATAGTTATGATCTCTTACAAACAGGAAATAGCACTTGCCGTCTGATTTTGCTTTGTTTCAATTCCCTTGTCCCGTTTAACAAGATTGTCTGGAATGGCTGCTTTATCTTTGATAAATAATCTTTAAAGCATCGATATTTTTACAATTGCCTGGTGTCAAGTATTTAGACACGAGCTCTTTGCGTTTTCCTTTATAAGGACCCTCTGCAGCTACGTATTGAAGACGGTAAGTTAGTTAGAGTCGAATGTTGGGTCCATATACTATGGAGGTGGTAGAATCTTCACCTAGTATTCGCAGTATGTCCTTATCTAACTCAGTTTCCTTTTCAAGCGCAATAGAGGTTGAAGGTGATGGGAACACCGGAATGTTCGTCGCATCAGATGAAATGCTGGGACATTCCTATGCTGGTTAAGGGGTTAGCGACTGTGCTACAGGTGTAGGCGGCATAACTTGAGTGGTTACCTCTTGGGAATCGAGGATTTCGATTTCAGGATCGGTAACCACAGGTAACTAAACATTGAGTTTTCAGCAAATGGACGCCATAAGCAATTTTTTACCATAAAGTGATACAAAACAATGTGATTATCGTTTGTTTGTTTGTTGTAAGTAAATACCTACATAGTACCATAAAAAATGTGTTTCGAGACAGCCCCATTGACAGCTCAGGTACACACTTATCGGTTGATAACGTAAATACGTTATAATACTACGTTACTATCAGTTACAATGTCTATGTAAGAAATACGATGGGTATCGTACATATATCCGTCACAAAGGTTAGGTAGCAATCCCCAGTGAATTGAACGCCAACCGTGGTTTGAATGTGTAAAGTAGTCCCAATGACATACCTCGATACATTCTTAGTAAGTGTGATAGTAATCATTAGAAAAAAAAAAAAAAATACTTAGTAACTCGACCTTATGCTAAGCGCGATAAGGGTTAGCGCTTGAAAAGCACGGGTGTCGTTAAATGTAGGTCATGTAATAAAAATATTGCATCAAAGCATACCTGGTTCGTGAAACAAATCTATGGCGCCGTCCTGTGCCGTCAATTTTCACTACTGATGAAAATTCGTCACCAAAGTTTTATGTTTCCTTATTTTTCGTTCTAATCTACGCAACTTCTTTCGCAAATGCAAAATATTCTCTTCGTAGTTCTTCGAACGCCTTCTTTTCGGTATGTTCTACGCACTTTTCAATTTGAATCAACACGAGAAAGAAAAGTGACTGGAGTGGTAACGCACTAAAATGTGAATGACGTAGCAGGAGCGAACAGTGCGGCGCGGACTAACGAAAACCAAAATACCCGCTTGTAAAACTTAAAAATTTAATATTGTAAATAAATCAAACTATATCATTTTCTCTCAACTAAAGTGCTGAGTGGTGTCACTTATGTGTTACTACATGTGTTTAAATACTAATAATATTTCTCTTTCAGTTACTAATCTAGAGGACGAGGCGCGAGTATAATTTAAGATATGAAGACACGGGCCTCGAGACAAAACAAAAATAAATTTAGGAGTGTCAATGAGTTACATCTTTTAAAATGACCCAACAGTCCGGAAGCGGCAAGCTATGCTACAATTGGAGGTTTCACTGAAGGTAAGAAAGTTCTGACTGCAAGTGACTCCCGACAGTAACCCCTACCCCCAATGAATTACGAAGGAATGTTGCTACTTACCTAACATTTTTTCCTAATTCAAACCCTAATTTGATGAGGCTATGGAAAGACTACTCGGCGTGCCTCTCATTAGTATACAAGTTTCTTTCCATCCCTCCATTTTGGGAAGAGTATGTTTATTCTTCGATATCTATGTGCAAAAGCCGTTTATAATAACGGTTACGAGTAAAGCGGATAGCCGATACAGGATAGAGTAAATTCAATTAAGAACACTGTGTACACTAAGTTTGTGAATTCTAAACATAATTAAACCTATTTACTTCTACCTCCATGGTGCCGAATTTGCCATACAACTTTTTTCAATTTGTTAAGAAGTCACATTCGGAACCTTCTCGGTGTACTTTTTTTTATTTGCTTTGCGCGCGATAATTTTCTTCACGTCAATTATTCTTAAAACTTATTTTTGCATTGAGTCTTTACGTGTTGCACTTGAGTGCAAAGATTTTTCACCTTGGGCTTTCTTTCTTTCTCTTTTGATTCCCTCGAGTCTTGATAAAAACTGTTAGTAGCCTAGAACAATACAGTGGGAGGTACTTTTTGGGCACTAAATGGGGCGTCGAAAAGAAATGGAAAAACCTGAAGGGCGTCACAGCCAAATAAATTTGTGAAGCCTGGCATAGGAAATATGGTTTATCTTGGATAAACTTTAACTACCAGAAGACTTCTCAAGTCTCCAGATAAATTTAGGTAAGTCTTAACCGTCGCTAGATGCCTTAGTTAATCAAACTTGAAATAGGTAACTTTCCCGCAGTAGTTTTTAAAAGATCTGTTAAATAGAACTTTCCCAATGAATGCTGTTTTGCACCAGTTAGCGACCTCCGACCTCCTTTGAGAACTCACTACTAGATAGAACTAGGAATAGGCGAAACTTTTTCAATAAAACCTGAAACAAGCTACGCTACTCTTGAATTTAAAACAGCGCTTGAAACTACAGGATAGCATGAACACGCAAAGTTTGCAGCGTTGTAAAGTACTGTCGATAGCACATCGATTCTTGCATTTTATTTGTGAAGAGTGGTGTTGGTTGAATCCCGGCATATATCAAAGACTTTGTTTTCTAAGGGACATACCTACCTACATTTATGAAGATGTAGTAGCAATACCACTCGCTAACCGTGAAGGAAAACATATCAAGGAAACCTGAGTGTCTGAGGTGTTCATACTTGAGCCTTTGTAATTGCCAACCCGTAAAGGCCCCCGTGGCAAAGCCCATACTCCCTCTCTCTCTCTCTCTCTTACTGATAGATGGGGTGTGCCCTGCAGTGGGACGTATACATGCTGAAATCTGGGTGGTTTAAAAGCCGCGGTTGTGTAATTTGTAATTAAGTATGTCTTATAATAATTATACTATGAATTTTAAATATAGATAAAAAAATTGTCGAAAAATCTTGATTCAAAATATTCGCAATAAACTAGTAACGCCTTTTGGTCTCGATTCTGGGTTCTTTTTAATAAAGACTTTAATAAAGACGATTCTTTTTAATAAAGACTTTTTAAAAGAGTCTTTATTAAAAAAATTCAACGTGCGCTTAGGACCATAGATAGATCAATGGAAAAAAAATAATCTTCTCTTACAATGTGCCAGTCTCTTCAACACCAAAGGTTTGCTGGAAGAGAATGCTTCTTGCATTAAGCACGCCCTTGTACATTTACTCATGTAATTAGTGCAATAAAGAATTAAAATAAATAAATAATGTGTCACTAGAAAAAGTGAATTATGATTATAGACCCTTTGTTTGTCCCCACTGCTGGAGCACGGGTCTCTTGCTGCATCGCAGGAAGGTTAGGCCATATTCCACCACGGGGGCCAAGTCCGGGTTAGTAAAGGATAGTAAGCGCTCGTGGCCTAGTTGTACCTACTGAGTGAACATCATAAATGTTAATGAATATAGAAGTTCTTTTTAGAACCCATTGACAAGAACCTATGTCCAAGAATCAAGGACTTTAAGGCGCTACGAGGTGCTAACTTGGGTCACCAATGGAAAAAAATCGAATCTTCTTTGGACATCATAAATCTAAATAAATTATAGTAGCTCTTTTTAAAACTTACTGAACATAAGTCTCAGTGTCTAGAATTTTGAAGCATGTTTGCCGAAAACGGCCGTGTTCAGCGGAAAAGCGGATTCCGCTTTAGTTCTATTTTGTGAGTGAGAAACAGATATCTAAAATAAAGCAACAACCATCCACCATGTAGCCAATATTGTGGGATTTCACTCACAAAGAGAATAAAAATCATATCAGGCGTTGCGCCACACTAAAAAAGAAATGGAAACTTCGATCCTATATCTACAGGGTGTTGTTGAATTCGTTATTCAACAACACCCATAGAAAAAAGTTAAGGGGGCCTTAGAGAAAAATAGATTTATTGGATAGGTGGAGAACAATTTAATGTACATAATAAATTTAATTACACAGATATATTTTCACTTAAGAGTACAGACGGCTGCCTTGTCACTACGATTGGTCTCTTCCAGAAGTTTCAGACAATCTTTGGACTAAAGGAGAACAGAGAACAACAGAGAACCAAGAACAGAGTGCATAACCACTACTTTTCCTTAGTGTAAGTTTGTTATTTGTATTTGTGAAATCCCTTTCTAGTACTATATAGCTATATTTTTCGTTTCATGTTCTATTTTTTTTATGTCTATGTTTATTTTTATATATTTCATATTTATGTACCGTTTATGTATGTGTATCAACTTCACATTTATGTATCGTTTATGTATGTGTATCAACTATAAAATAATATTTTATCTAATATTATCCTACTGTATTTCACCCACCATTTTCATATTACCCGTATTTCAGTTTCCCTTTTTTCTTTTCCATCAATGGTTGTCTGGAAGAAATTACCTTTAGTAATAAGGCCGCCATTTGTACTGTAGTGTTTTTTTTAAGTCTCTTACGCAATCCTTGGTTTACATGCAATAAAGAATATTCTACTCGTATCTATCTATCTAAAGGAGATTAATTTCTCTTAATTTTCAAAACAGTGAAGAAAAGTTTTATACAGAGCAGGAAGTAGTATTACACTAGTATTATTTCGGCGAAAACCGAAGCCTTCTCTAGAGCCCGAGGTATATTCTAAAAGCTAACAGAGTGTTTGAGTGGGTTTTGATTTAACATAGTTATATCATTCAAATAAATTGTTCATCCAGACAAGAACTTTTCTTTGAATATTTGTTTTTATGTAGACATGGGTGGCCCAGTGCAGGAAAAGGCCACCTAGCTTTTAGGCCAAGATTTTTTTTAATAATACAAGTAGACCGCAGTGATGCCTGATCGTAAACGGAGACTGAGACTAAGATGTTAAATGCCGGTTGACTATAGTTTTAAAGACAACTCTGATCACTCTGAAGAATTTGTCAAGTCGTAGCCTTAAGAAAATGCCGACGATTTTAAATTCACTCTGTAGCCTCACTTTGCGCTGACAGTGTAGCCAACACCTGCGCTCGTGTGGACACTATACCGCCGTCCAAAGTCGGATGGCAGGATTTGTGAAGCTTAAAACTTCTCTTCGTACGAGACGCATTATTAATGAAACACGCGTTGCTTTTTCCAACAGGTACTACGTGTGTTGTCTGACTGTCATAGTACCTACCGTTTGTTTTGGAACTTTTGCACTTTGCAAGTGTTACAAAAACTATTAAAGTGTTTTGTTTCAGATTTAGGATTAAGTTTGTCTCTGCAGGTCTTTAGGCGAGCGACGGCCTAGTAAAACTTTAACACTTGTATTGAAAGTGATAAGTGGAAAACATAGTCTTTGAGCAATAGTAACACAAAACTCTGGATCGGGTTGCACGTACATCACATACATTATGGGTACGTAAATAGAAGAGACTATAAGTCGGCATATGACATGAAATTAGTTGAACTAAGGGAAGAAAAACTGAATTTAAAAGTAAATAAAAACCCGTTTGCTGAGCGTTAATTACTAAACAGGCGGGACAAACTTAAGCTCATTGAGTTACATTACTAAATTATGGTCCCGCTCGGGTTGTTGGTTATATCCTATTTCACTTTTTTTATATTTATGTAACTTTTCTTTATTTTATCTTTTTAATAATTTTTATATTTTTCTTAAATTATTGTTTTCATGTAGCCCATATGTCTTTCTTAGGGAAAAGACCCGTGCCCCTCAGTGGGGACATAATGGGTTGATGATGAAGAAGAATATGTAGCCTATGACTCTTGCGCAATAACGACAAATTAATTAACATCTCATTTATCAAAATCAGGTCATGGGGTACGGAGTTATGAGAGAACATAGCATCGGGTATGCTTACATACATACTTACGGCCCAAACATTGTGCTCACTTTTGGTTCTGCCACAATGTCGAGTAAAAAGCACCGAGATTACCGTCATTTTGTTGGAAAGAAACACAAATTGCAAGAAATTCAGTCACGCAAATTTGAAAACAGGGCACGGAGCGTGCGAAGGGGGAGATGGTGGATCCCCGCGTATGAAAAAATTAACATGCTAGCCCGGAAACAGTAGCTTAGGTTATGAAATGAGAAGGTTTTATTCAAAGTAGTGCAGAAACTGCGGCTTCATAAACGTTACAAGTCAAACTAGATTCGGTTTGTGATCTAATCTAGTTTGTCTTGTAACGTATAATAAGTGTTTCTGATAAAACAAAATTAGTTTCTTACAGTTAGGTAGTTCAAAGTTACTTTAAGAAGATAATTAAGTTGGTAGCCTCAGCCCAATTTCATTATATTTGACTGTTATCTAGGAACAGTGAAATTGCTTACAGTTAAGGTAATTATTTTATACTAATCGTTGCTGATCGTTGTGGCTACGAACATTAATTATAATTCTTTTAACCCCACTGCGGCGGAGCCAAACAAGGAGAGTGTAAAGTGTTCGACTCGTGTGCATGTTCTTATTCAGGCTATATTAGTCCACTGCTGGACATAGCTCAGTGCATGTACGTATAAATGAATAAATAAATGGTGGTAAGTACGTACGTACATGAAATCAGCAGAAATGTAACAATACAATACAAAAACTAAGAAGACAAAAATACATACATACATACATACATACAAACATACATACATACATACATACATACATACATACATACATACATACATACATACATACATACATACATACATACATACATACATACATACATACATACATACATACATACATACATACATACATACATACATACATACATACATACATACATACATACATACATACATACATACATACATACATACATACATACATACATACATACATACATACATAACCTCACGCCTGTATCCCAGAGGGGTAGGCAGAGACCAGGGACTGGCACCTGCCACAATCCTGACAGATCACCTTCGCTTCATCAACGTTCGTAAGTCGTTTCATGCACGCACGCCGGTTCCGGGTACTTTTTATCTTCCCCTTTGCAAATACATCCCCTATTTGGTCGATGTATATACGCCTGCGGCGTCCCTTACCAGCCCTTCCACTCAGATACACAGTATATATTTGTTTCGTCAATCTTTTTTCCTTCGTCCTCTCGACATTTCCAAACCAACGCAACATTCCTTTCTCAATTGTAGTCACTACATCCTCTTTCAGTCCACAACGTTTTCTAATCACACTATTGCGTATCCTGTCATTCAAAGTAACACCACACACACATCCCAACGACCTCATTTCTACTGCACTAATCCTACTTTCTTCAAAACTAAAAAAATGGAATAAAACGTGTCCAACAACCTGACTGCTGAGCATCAACTAGCAGGCGGAACAAAAAATCGACATTGTTACTTATTTTTTAAGCATTTACTGAAGATAAAAAGATAAATACATACCTACATACAACCTATACCTACCACCCGCCGAAAGCGACAAGGTTTATCTATAGATTGGGTGTTTTTAGAAGTCGCTAGCTTAACCCGGGTCTCTCGCTAGTCCATCTCTTCTCATTACGTACTCGTAGATGCAGAGGCCAACTACTAGCCTAACAAACTGTTGAAAATAGTATTATACCAGTGCTATGCTCGGCTAGTTGTTAATGCCTAAGTTGACCCATCTGCTTAGTAATTTATGCTCAGGAGTCGGGTTACCATCATATTATATTATATTAGAAAGAAAGAAAAGACAATGTATTTATTTGACGACACAATACTCAAAACAAAACAAAAAACACATACAAGAAGCATAAAAAAAATTAACACAGAAGGCATAAAAAAACACAGGTTAAAAACTAAATAAGCTGTACAACACGAAAACTAAATAATGAAAAACATAGGTTTTAAGTATTGAGCCCCCAAAATGGGTCCGACTCAGCATAATGTTGCAACAGAGTTGTCCTTTGCAACGCTTTTCGAATTTTCGAATATTATACTTTATTGTATACGAACAATCAAATAGGAAATTACATAAGAAAAAACATGTACAACGGCGAGCTTATCTCGGTAAGAGATTTCTTCCAGAAGACCTTGGAGAGTCGGAGCAGCAATTAAAAGCGGGTTTATATAAGTACGTGTACAAAATAAACTACATAGAATGCAAAAATCCTTAACAATAACCTAAGCAGAAATAATTCACTACATAGACTAAATACCAGTAAATATAAATAAATAAAATAAATAAATATTTAAGGACATACCTAATACACGGATCTCGTTAGCCCTATACTAAGTACAACTAATTGACTTGTGTTATAGGTGCTAACTCGATGATAGATTTAATACAATAAATACATAGATAACATCGAAAACCCGAGGCAAACTAGAAAAGTTCATTTCCTAGTTTGACCCGGTCGAGGATCGAACCCGAGACCTTCGGTTTTACAGTTAGCGTGCTGCCGCTGCGCCACCGAGGCCGTCAAATATATAGTGAATCATAAATATAAAGCGGATTGTACCATCCTTGGTTGAACTGCTTACTCACAGTCGTGTGTGTGTCAGGTGAGTGCGCGACAGTGGGGTCTGGTCCGGGGCGCCGCGGGGGACATGGGGCGCTATTTCATGGTAGCGCAGCACCTCGCCACCCTGCAACAATCCACCATCAAGTATAAATATATTGCGTGCCGAGATCACTTATATTCCCGGGTAATACGACGGTACGAGGCACGCATGTTGTGACGCCAAACGTTTCTGGCCGACGTGACGTCAACCAGAGGTCAACCACGCGTCAACCTAACGAGTCGTTATCGGGGAAGAGCAGCCTCGACCTCAAGCTGTGTTTTCGGATATAAATGTAGTTCACTTTCTCTTTCACAAATTCGCTTATATGGCTGTTAGTTGTTTACACAAAGGGAAAGCCTTTACTGCATCTGAGGGTTGTGTAAGAGATGTTTTTATGAATAACGTAGTTTTTAGTAGGAGACTTTTGCCAAGCCAAGGTTAAGGATCAAGAGAGCCGTGACAAGAATAGCTTAGTAAAAATTAGGTTTCTCTCAAATAAAAGTTGTTCTCATGTGTACCCATTGGGATTTCTATATGGGAATATTTTTTGGTATGCTTGTCTAGGCCACCATAGAGTTTACATCAGCAGGAGGTTTCATTGTACATATTGACATTAATTCTTTTGTTGTTCTTGTGCATTGTCATTACATTTCTACATATTTTCTCGTTGGCAAACCCAATTATTGAACCTTTTATTCCATGCACGGCTTAGACCAATTAACAAGACGTTATAAACTATACAGTCCACTTAATACTATCTCTCGACGGCCTTAACAATGCCAATCAAGAAGCTCACGATTAAAGAGCCACAAAGAACAAATAAAAGGAAGCACGGCCCTGCCAGCGACGTTTGCGTCTTTGACTGTATCTGTCTAGGTTTGCGCTTCGCTGCATTCGTTTCTGAAGCCGGGTACTGACCAACGTTAGGAGGTATAATGTAACAGGTTACACAGCAAGCATTCGTGATGCCAGTATGTAGTACCTACGCGCATAGAAATAGGCGTGACGACATTACCAAAAATTCAACGATTTAACGATATTAGAGGAAAGTACATATAAAAAGGATTTAATACCCTGATTTAGTTTTATAAAAAAAATTGATTACCAATTGTTTTTTAATAAAGTAAAAGATTCTAATACTGCTTTCACCCATTTTGACTGAAACAGCAAAAACACCGCGTGACATCACGCTTTGTTAACTTTGCTAAACTTCACCCGTGCTTTGTTTGACGTTTGATGTTTGCTTAGCCAGGCGTGACGTCAGATTCGACGCCATTATAAACGAGCAGTTTTCCCACAGATTTAAAATAATTTTAGAAAATTGGAAAACCTTCATTAAACTTTAGTTTATCACTAAAATCTAGTTTTTTTTTGTAAATAATAAATGTGTCCGAACATTACGGAAGAGGATTTATAAATCTTTCGTTATGCCTATTGAGTGCTCCAGTTGGCTGTGGGTTTTCTTGCTAATGTTACACTAAATCTCGTAACTTTGGTCAGTATCTAGCTTTACGCTGCAAATAGACTTACCGAATGAACGCGAATACAGTCTGTTTATTCTTACTTGTCCAATTTAGTAAACAAGATTCTACCCGTAAACTGTAACTTTTTAGTCCAAAATTGCCATATTTCCAACACTCTTTTAGATAACACGCTGCCAATTTTAAAAACATAGTTCATGATAGTTCATGAATTTGCGAGAAAATGTCTAGTTTAGGCATCTAATCTCTATTTTAAGGTTAGAATCTTGCTTACTAAATTGGACAAGTAAGAATAAATAGACTGTAGACTGTTTCACATGGTACCTGACGGCAACGACACGATATCGGCCCTTTTGTACAATCCTGTCACAATAGGATCGGGTGTGTCTTGGATCAGCGAGATGAATAAATTGTTTATTTTACGTATTGACACTTGGAAATAACTAAGTGGATTGCGGTATTTTTACAACGACTTACAATAATATGCCCTCGCTGCAATCATTACCGGAATTTTATTTTCATATCTTGTTTACATCGCGCAATCACTTTATAAGTTTATTTATTGCTGAAAAATTATCAACTTTATTATCATATCATGTAATTATTCAATTTATTATTCAACAAAGAATCGGTTGAATATCTTACAGAATATGTCTACCTTGGAAAACTAATGTCCTTCAAAAATTGTTCTAGACAGCGGAGTATTAACGTAGAGTTAAATTACCGTGGAATAATTACTAGAAACTGAAGACGAAACTGTTTAAAAGTTACCTAAATATATCACTGGACAAGAAATTAACTTATGGTTGTCAATCTCGAGCTTAAACATAGGAGGACACAAAGATCTGTAACGAGCTATGGAACAGAGTATGTCAGGAAGTCCCTACAATCAGAATACTCGTAGGCAACATGAAAATTCAGAGTAAACTAAGGACACGAAACGTTTTGGAAACCGCTTGAAAAATTAATCAGAAATGAGCAAATCACGTGGTAAGGCTTACTGATAACATTTGGACTAAGGAAATACATAGAATTGTCATCTCGAGGCCACTTAAAAAAGCGAGCCACACCTAAAAGTAGATGGTTGTGGTTGTCAGTGTTAACTCAATATCGGCCCTTGCAATTCTGGAGCACGGGTCTCTTTCTGCATCGCAGGAAGGTTAGGCCTTCTCCACCGCGGGGGCCAAGTCCAAGTTGGTGGAGGATTGTAAGACAGCGGCGGGCCTTACTGTCAGAAGTTATCAAGCCGTACATAAAACCTCTGACATGGCTTAACGACTGCCATAACATTACAGCCGTCACCAACAGCTTAACGTGACTTGCGAAGCGCGAAAGCGCTCGGAAAAAATGCCACCAGCGGTAGTCACGGGACAGTCACCCATTCAGCCTCTGACTGCGCCTGTTGTTGCTTAACTCAAGTGATTGATTCCAATCATTCGGTACGACCAGGTCACGAGCGCTAAGAGCGTTAAGTAAGGAATGGGCAGCGAGAGCTAGGGCTTGTCTGGAAGTTTTAATTTAAATTATTTTTTTTACCGTTATTTATCAACCTTCGCTTGACGGAGAGACGAAAACGGAACAGGGCGCTGACTGAAAATCAGTGCTAGGGATTTCAGTGCTGAGTCAGCTGCCTATTGCAGCAACAGAGACACACCGTGACTATTGTTTGTAAATGTTTTGTTCAGTACTTTGTTTTGTGGTGTTCATAACTGTTGCTGTGTTAAATGCACATTTATTACAGCAACAGTTATGGACTTTTGCCTTAATAAAGGTGTTTTTCTTTATTCTCTTCTTTCTAAGAAGAAAACAGTTAGTTATATCAAGAAAATTGTCTGCGTTGAATTTTTCAGTATCCTATACGTGTCTCTACGAAGTATTAAAGGTTTTTTTATGTTTATTACATCTCGGGAAATCCGTTCTGGTGTGGAGTATAGGTTAACACGCAGGGTCACGTCATTCAACGTTATGACAAATTACTGCGCGGAAGTAGTAAAGTATTTCTGGCCGAGAATACAATGCATTAGGCTCCCCTTCAATTGATATTGACCCTTACGCCTCGGGACATTGAATTCACATTTGTCTGTACAATATTTAATCTCTGAGGGTAAATAGTAAGGGCAGGGCGCTCCGGACAGAAAAGCGGTTTTGAAATGAACGCAATGATGTCGATTGACATTTTCGTACTTTGTAGTTGCTGACATCCTATAACTGCGGATATTTTTTACTAATTCAAAGCAAAATCAAAGTCTCTTAGCATGTTACTATAGAGGCTATTGTCGAAGTCTGTTTAATGGATTGCATCAGAAACTAAGTTACATGACACAGTCCATAGGATAAGCCAGTGTAATATGTAACGTTATATTTATAATATTTACAATAAGTTCTATGTAACAAAACTACGCTGCTGGTATTTAGTCTTAAATATATAATATTAAATATATGTACTTATGTTTCTTTTGTAGTTATACTTACTATGTTATAATATTGTGTGTAAAAAAATAATTGTTTTCTGCTAGTGCTGATTTTATTACCTCCCAGGCTGTATAACAAAAAAAAATAAGATGCTTAGGATACTTAATTTTTTTTGTGATTCACAATGAATTCTAAAAACCTAAATAATTCGAAAGTGATATTATAATGGTAGATGGTTTCAACAGGTATACTACGATTTTAAAGGGTTTATTTTACAAACCCTCGCGTCTCCCGCCGCTCAACCAAATGAAGGCACCGAAATGTCATAAAGGTTAAATCATTATAGTCCCAAAGGTACTCGTATAAACGCTTGTAATTATGAAAACGAATATGTTGATACCGTTACATTTTGATATTTTCATTATTGTCTACCGGTATGTTGGAATCAAAGCAGGATGAAAAATATATTTATAACTCTATACTCAAATCAACTATGTAATGAATGAAAACCTGGGAAGAATTCAATTCCACATGGAAAACAACACCTCAACATATGACACGGAAAACGTTCAACGTCTACTGAAAATCATGAAGAAACGTGAAACTTTGTCGAAACATCTCTCGAGTCACGATATTCACTATTACACAGTTATTTGGTGTTTGTTGGGAGGAGGACTCGCGACGGTGATATACTTCAAGATACGAAAAGGGTGCTTTAAGAAGCAGAGCGACCCCCCGCAACCTGGCCGCCAACCCGAGCGTAACGAACACATCGAGCTTCGGGTCATCGACGCAGTCAGCGATAAAACTCCAAGAAGAAACACAAGAAAAGCCTTCGATTTCGAATGAAGTTCGCGTGTTTACTTTATACTTATACATAATTGTTTAAATATATTTTATACTTATAATGATTTAACTATTACCATTTACGTGTTACTTAAGTCATTTAATTTTCTTTAACTTTAGCTTTATCTCATCTTTGTTCTTTGGCAGCATGCACGGTCTACATTGCACACTTTGTATTTTGCTGCGTTAGCGCTTTACACCATAATACGTATTTTACATGTATAGAGTCAGTAACGAAATAACCGTAGAGTAGCTAACACGTGAAAGTGACAATAAATAAATAACTACGTTACTCATCTTTAACTAAAACTCCAAACTGCAACTGACAAACTACAACTTCTCCTGAAGGGGCCTAAAACCCCATTCAAATGTACCTACAATATATGAGCCACTGCCCTTGGGCCGAATTTGCAGTGGAGACATAATACCTCTATCAGTTGTAACCTCTATGGTAAAACTCCGTGATTGCCATCGAAAGCTTTAAATGCGAAAACAGTATAGTTTGACAAAAAAGTCTAGAAATTAAAAAAAAAAACTTTGTATGGAGAAAAGTCATTTCTTGCGACTTTAGTATGGAAATTGTTGCCGTAATTAATATCTATGCTTAATATCTTTTGTGTACGGGCATTGTGTTGATAAAAATGATGTGATTTGGATGTGAAAACATGCATGTGACCAATTCTGAGCGTCTGAAGTGATCAAATACCTCAGCGCTTGAAATTGTCAATCCGCGATGGATGGGTATATTTTTTTTTAGGGGTACATCATAAAACTAGGTACTACTCTACCGTTATCAACCCTTGCATGTTCCCACTGCTGGGGCACGGGTCTCTTCCTGCATCGCAGGAAGGTTAGGCCATACTCCACCACGGGGGCCAAGTCCGGGTTGGTGGAGGATTGTAAGACAGTGGCGCGCCTTACTGTCAGAAGTTATCAAGCCGCCCATAAGGCCTCTGACATGGCTTAACGACTGCCATTATATGACAGCCGGCACCAACGGCTTAACGTGCCTGGCGAAGCACGGAAGTGCTCGGAAAAATGCCACTAGCGGTAGTCACGGGACGCTCACCCATCCCGTACCTGACCGCGCCTGTTGTTGCTTAAGTGACCAATCAATAGGTTCGCCTAGGCCACGAGCGCTTATTCTACCAGTGGGCGAAAACCATAAGAGGTTTATTCGCCGTTGTTATCACTCGGTTAGTTTACATTATATTTTTATTCCTAAGTTAGGCCAGGTTTTCACGGTCTGGGGTGAGATGCCAGATTACCTCCCCGTGTGCCCTTCCGCTTCCGTTCCTACTGATTCATCTTGAACCAGTGGGAAGGGTAAGTGGCAAGGGCCGGTGCACCCTGGGCGCTGGTCAGTAACTTCTCTTTATGGGATCTTGCTGGCCAGCGGCGAAAAATCTGGCGGGAGGGGTCGCGTGGGCCCTGCTTTATTTTGTGGAGCGGGACCCAGGCGACCAACCGACTGAAGGACCGACTGGGGGGGGCGCCGCTGCGCGGAAGCGCGCGCGCCTCGTACCAGTCGGACTAGAGTGGCCGCCGGGTCGCGGAGGTGCGCCGCCCTCCTCATCCCATCGACCGGGTTGCGATGGGGTGGAGGGGGCGCCGCGTTGGGGCGTGTGGGGGCCAAGTTCTATCGCACTTGGCCCCTTTGCGCTCCAACGAAGAGATGCGGCGTTCCCTCGCCCTGTCGCTGTGGGCGGGGCAGGGACGCCGCCGAAGGAGTGCCCGAAAGTGCGCCCGCAGACGGGGTCGCGGAAGTGTGCGTAAGCGTCCCCGTGGCTCCGTCCTTTGCGGTGCGGAGGAACACCCCAGGAGTTTTAGTCGGTATACCGCCCTTTTCAGGGCGGGGAGTCCGACATAACCACTGTGCTCCCCCGAGCCGGTGGTACCCGTAATTGGGGTTTCTCCTGGGTAACAAAAAAAAAGGTTTTCACGGTCTTAGGACGCTCGGACCGAGTGCGCCATCCGAGTAAACTAATGCTTCTGATTGGACGGTTTTTCGTGACAGCACTAAAATAGCCAACCAGAAGCATCATTCTACTCGGATGGCGCACTCGGTCCGAGTCCACTAAGACCGTGAAAACGCGGCTTTAAAATTAGCCTTCTCTCTGAGAGAATTAGCCTTCTCTCTGAGTGCCCTGCAGTGGTACGTTTATAGGCGACTTCGTCGTGGACGTCGTCACATGTGAAAACGCTCAATACAAAGAAGATATTCAAAGCACGGATGACACTTGAATTGATTGCGTTCCGATTTAAACAACTCGTAACAGCATCTTATGTTCAAGACAATTTCGTTTATGAAACGGGTAGGTAAATAAAGCTAATGAAAGAACCTGCTTGTTTACGTAAAATTGAAATGAAATTAAGAAATTGAGTTACTCAGCTGTTTAAATAAAAGTCTATTTAGAAGTCTATTATCAATTATTAAAGCGTACACTTCGAACCAATTATATTTCAATGTGTATTTATCCATGTACTTGTAGTTGGACTACAATACATGCATGCTACAGTATTGTACATCTGCGAATTAGATATCGTTCAGAATTTGTTGTTATATCACTTCTTAAGAGCAAAAGTTCGAAATGCATTTGTGTGAAATGAAATAACTGCTAATTTATAGTTCTTGTTTCTGAAAGAGATTTAATTTATCAATATCGAAATAATGGTCGTCAAGTTTTGCGTCATTCCAAAAACACTTTGTTTATATTTAGCTGCTATATTGCCCTGAAAAAATACAACGCAGCCAATTGTATTTTTAGGGTTCCGTAGTCAACAAGGAACCCTTTTACTTGCTTATGTATGTTCGTCTATCTGTCTGCCTGTCCGCGGCTTAGCTCAGAGACGATTAGTACTACAAAGTACTCGAGATTTAGCATAGATATAGAGGTACATATCAATCCGGCCAAACGGTAGACTAAATCGTAATTTTTCAAAGATTTTATTCTACTGTTTACAGACACCTAAATCAGGGATGCTTTTTTCTCGGGTACGTAACATTACAAACGTTTTTTCCAAAGGAACCATGCCCGATAAGATGGTCTCTTTCTCTTCAAGGTTTAATATCGAAATACTTCTACCCAAGGTTTCTTCTTGATGAGTTCAGAATTTCGAATTCCAACTCACAATGTCGATCGATATCAACCCTTGTATGTCCCCACTGTTGGGGCACGGGTCTCTTCCTGCATCGCAAAAAGGTTAGGCCATACTCCACCACGGGGGCCAAGTCCGGGTTGGTGCAGGATTGTAAGACAGTGGCGGGACTTACTGTCAGAAGTTAGCAAGCTGCCCATAAGGCCTCTGACATGGCTTAACGACTGCCATTACATGACAGCCGGCACCAACGGCTTAGCGTGCCTTGCGAAGCACGGAAGCGCTCAGAAAAATGCTCGGAAAAAATGTATAATACTCGCAATGTATTATACATCAATTTGTAAATAGGTAATGCTTGGCGTGAAAAGCAAACCACTTCCATGCCAATGAACCACAAATTTTACTTAATGGGCTCTTTTAATTAGTTAATGTAAACGGGCGCCGTGGAATTCGTGTTGAATTAACCTGATAAGCAAGTGTAGCCACACATGGCTACACCAATACGCATTCTACATGCTTAAACCTATAATAGTGAAACTTACGGAGCGATGGTACGTTTCAATTCAATTCTTTTATATGCGGTCATGTTGTACCAGGAACTGGCGTGCGTGCATGCAACGACTTATGAACGTTGATGAAGTGAAGGTGATCTGTCAGGTTCGTGGCAAGTGGCAGTCCCTGGTCTCTGCCTACCCCTCTGGGATACAGGCGTGAGGTTATCTATGTGCTATTATAGTATATAAATATACTCTGATAATAGTAATCGCGGTAGTACCAGCCCAAGAAAACAACCTATACGACTTGTTCAAATCCCTATGGAACATATAATGCTAGCTTAACACCCACTGTACATTTATCTCTGACATCGCCCCTGATTTATTCAAAGTCCACCATGATATTATTATATGAACCAACCCGCGCCCTACAATATTTCCCCTCGCCACAGTACAGTGGGTATTTTACTTTCCTCTATATCCAATTACTCGCAGTGCCGACGACTGTGTTTGTGTGGTAAACGGATTAGCCTTTAAAAAACGTATTTAGAGGCTAAAAATTCCACCAACGCCGGGACTCGAACCCGCCACCTTTGGCTAACCGTACCAGCGCTCTCCCAACTGAGCTAATAGGCGGCTCACCGGCATCAGTGAAATTTTGAACCTCTTTACAATATTCTCTGTATTACTTAACATATCTCCAACGGTAATTGACTGGTTTCGTAGTTATCTACATGGACGCCGGCAATGTATTCGCATTGAAGATTCTTTCTCCTGTTGGTGTGAAATATCTGCCGGTGTCCCGCAAGGTGGCGTGTTGTCTCCTCTTCTTTTTGCAATTTTCATTAATAGTATTTCTCATCAACTCACTTCTTCCTACCACCTATATGCAGACGATCTCCAAATCTACACACAAGCGGGTGTAGACAATCTGAGTGCAGCCATATCGGTGATTAATAATGACCTTTCGCTGATATCCGATTGGAGTAATTCTTACGGTCTCAAGGTCAACCCCAATAAAACACAATTAATTATTGTTGGTAGTAGGCATTTTATTTCTAGGGTTGACATGGACATGTTGCCCACAGTAGTGTTCAACGGTACAACACTTCAATTTAGTCACACTGTAAAAAATCTTGGTGTAATCATTGACAGTACCTTATCCTGGGTACCACAAATGGAAATGTTGAGCCGAAAGATGTTTGCGTCTGCAAGCTCGCTTAGGCGGCTTCGCAATTTTCTACTCACTGCTACCAAGGTTGCTTTAGCACAATCACTCCTTCTTCCCATTCTCGACTACGCTGATACCTGTTATCTTGACCTCACCGAGGAGCAACTAAACAAACTTGAGCGTCTTCAAAACCTCTGTATACGTTTCATATTTGGTCTGCGCAAATATGACCACGTCTCTGAATTTCGTTCACAACTCAAGTGGCTCCCAATCCGTCTCCGCCGGAATACGCATATACTCTCTCTTCTATATTGCGTACTGTTTAATCCAAGTACTCCTTCCTATCTAAAAGAGCGCTTCGAGTTTCTTTACTCCTCTCATATCCTTACTCTTCGCTCTTCCCAAAACCTGCTCCTAAAAATCCCATCCCATCACACCACTATCTACGGTTGTTCCTTCACCGTGCAGGCAGTCCGATTATGGAATGCCTTACCGGTGGAGGTACGGAAAGCCAAATCCCTTCCCATTTTTAAGGCTATGGTAAAGGAGTTCTATCTCACTACTACACTGTAATACTGTTATTATTTAATTTTGTAATATTGTCCTGCTGTTGTTGTGTTCTACTTATGTCCTTTAAATGTGTATATTTTGTTAATTATTTATGTATTTATGTATAATATTCATTTTTTAGTTTTATTTATTTAAATTATTTGTATGTATCTGTTGATAATTTTATTTATTCACACTGTTATTGAGGCATGTATTTGGAACCTCTGAAATTAATGTTTTCTATGTTTTTTTTTTGTACATCTACTTCCTTCTCTAATGTATTAGTCCAGTTCATCCGAAGGTTGTCTGGAAGAGATCACTTTTAGTGATAAGGCCGCCGTCTGTACTCTTAGGTTAAGAAATATCTGTGTAATTTCCATTTTTATGTACAATAAAGTGTTCTCTGTCTGTCTGTCTGTACTTACAGGCAGCAGCATCTGGTTGAAGTAATTTGCATCACTTGCAGCCCCGAGTACCTTACTTTGCAGTTAGGTTTTACATCGGAATGCAATATCGCTGTACCCACATAATTATTTTCTTTTTAATGCACTAACCCATGCTAAGGACAATTTTAAAAACCTATTTAGAGGCTAAAAACGATACAGGTGCTAGATTATGCGATCTGGCACGGATAGCGAGATGTCGCGAGTTCGAATCCCGGCATGGGAGGATTTTTTAGCCGCTAAATAGGTTTTTAAAATGGTCCTTAGCACGGGTTAGTGCATTAAAAATAAAAATAGGATAATTACGTACATTGGTCAAGTTTCAGTAACAATAGGTACATACCAGTCGCTAACCACGAAGGAAAACATCGTGAGGAAACCTGGGCGTCTGAAGTGTTCACATACATCAGCGCGTGAATAATCCTTGGTGGTAAGACGCGTAGTAATTTTGTCCATACTCTCTTTCTGAGAGAAAAACTGTGCCCTGCATTGGAACGTATATAGACAACATGAAAACTAATCGGTTTTGTTCTAGCACCGGGCTAATTAAGGTAACCTCTCAATGAAAATCAAATGTTTCGAATATAGGATTAACTCCATTGCAACCAATAAAACTATAATACACATACAGTTTACCCGCAATTTGACCGGCAGAGGCGCCCTTTAACATTTCCCCTATGGCTTTACCCAATTCCGAAACTACCTTTTTATTACACCTATGTGTATGACCCACTCACATTGTGGGACGCATAAAACTTTCATTTACAGCCTCATGAAAATATTCCCTTGCGTCAGTAAAGGGGCCGTTATAGTCTACTTAGGGACTGAACTCACTTGCTGAGCTTAAGGACTCTGTATCCAATAGCCAATATACGTTTTAAAAAAAACTCACTTGCTACCCTACCTACTTACCTACCCGCAACCTCGTACGGGTATTTTTTTGTAGCCTACATACGTCCAAATGCAAGGCAAGGCCTACTCTGAGAGAAAGAGTATCGGCTTAATCTTAAGCTTAGGCTTAAGCTTAGTCACTTAAGCAGGTTCTGGCAGAATACCAGCGTCACGAGTTGTCCACTGACAGCACGGGACATAAATGCTGAGTCTAGAACCTTTTCTAGTACCATAACACACAGCTCCTCCACCACCTAAGCTCACTTTGCCACGGCTGTATGAATTTACTTTATTTTATTCCTTTATTATTGGTATTTCTTACCTTAAGTGTGTTCTTTATCTGGCCATGTTATTATTTTTAAGATTTTATGTGTGTTGTGCGTGTGTTGTGTTGTGGTATTTTAATAAATGTTATTCTATTAATTACCACGCGTGCCCACTGTGGATTGGCAATTTCAAGCGCTGAGGTATATGGACAACCCTGACACTCAGGTCTCCTTACGATATTCTCTTTCACATCAGCAGGTGGTACAGTCTGTTAGCTTTTAGAATATACCTCGGGCTCTAGAGTAGGCTTCGGTTTTCGCCGAAAGCACACGAGTGTACTACCATAATACTTCCTTTTATTTGAAGTAGGAGAGGTTACACTTCCTGCTCTGTTTTTCGAAATTAGGTGTCACATCAGTTCCGTTTCGAAATTAAGTGTCATATTTTAGTTCCGATTTCAAAATTAAGTGTTATATTAGTTTCGATATTTCTATTACACGAATATATCCGATTCTATCCGATAATAGCCGAGGTATATTCTAAAAGCTAACAGACTGTAGCTATTGTTAAGGTGGTCCTTCCCATAGAAATAGAAAGTCACTTTTAAACATACCTGCATCATAAGAATAAGCAGCCTATAATCGGCCAACACAGCCTTCAACTTCCAAAACATCCTCAATACTCCACAATTTATTACATTCCACAACTATATACAGATGACATAACTAAGAATATGAATCATTGTGGACCCTGGAGTTCACGCAACATAAAAAATTATAAAGTATACAAGGCCTTTGCAAATAAAGCATATGATATTTTAATTCTAATTATATTGTAGCATTATCAAACATTATTATATAAATACTATTTTAATATCACACATGCATCTTAAAGATTCTGATATAATTTCTCAGCCTTGCTGGCCTCGCACTAATCTGCAGACGGCAAGTCGGTGAAACTGGCTCTCCAGACATACTCGTATTTGCCCTTATTTCAGACGCAAAAAGTGTTACGATTTGGTAAAAAAAGGTTAACCAAATCACTCACAATTTATAAAGAACACTTTATTGCACAACCAGAAAAAAGAATGCAACCATGATTTCTTAAATCTAAGTAGTGTTATACAATAGGAATGGAAGGCCATCAATCCACTCTATCACTTTGGAAGAATTCTTGTGGTTAGTAATAATTAATCATGTTAATGACATTTAAGCCGTGGCACGTTAAGCCATGTCAGGGGTCTTATGGGCGGCTTGATAACTTCTGACAGTAAGGCCCGCCGCTGTCTTACAGTCATCATATCAATGTTTAAGACTTCAAAACACTGTGTTTATTTTCGACAAATGTGGCATATATTAGATATCCAAAATAAACTTGAACACGTTATTTCCTATTTAATGTCCTTTTTAATGTTTCGCGTGCTTCATCATCAACCCATAATGATGAGAGCTGAGAATAACATTAAATTATAATAATTAATTAACAATTACAGTGGATGACATAATTTTAAATTTCGTTTTAGGACCGTATGAATGAAGTATAAGAAAATGAGTTCGCACCGTTCCAACTTCATCGTAAGCCTAGTAAATTTACCGAATGCCTCCTTTTATGAACCATTTTATAACAGTGAATAGTTACTAACCAGTGCTGTGGGTTTTGTAAATAAATAACATAAAAATAAAAATAGTCGACAGAGGTTAGTAGTGTGGTACGCTCCTCTTCGATATTCGTAAACAAGTAAAAGGACAATTGATTTGGGCTGGCGATATTAAACAGTCGAAACATAGTTTGTTTAAATTCTTATTATTTTTCGCCCTAATATTGCTTGTCTAATTGCTTGAGAGCAATAAAAATCAATAGAGAGCTTAAATCTAATCTTATTAGATTCTTCTGTAAAATTATGTTGTGTACAAAAAAATACGTAATTTTTGTTTCAAAACTACGTACTAAAAACCGTTGTGAATTTTTAAATCATGGTTCTAATATCCTCTTAACATGCTGAACGAATTTAAAGTCGCCCTGTAGAACTCAGGTACGATGCGCTAGGGATTTAGTTGCGTAAAACTCAACAGAAAGCAATGTCTGCAATGTCTTTTGTCAATAGGTCCGATATTGTAAGCCTGCGAGAAAGCACAACCTTCTAAGTCTCACTATGTTTCATTTCATATCTATAATCGTACCGTCGAGGTCTAGATATTCAATAACCGTGGATCGTTCACAAGATTCAGCTATAAACGTTGATGTTATTTTATCGCCAGAATCGCTCTTCGGCCATCCTGTCGATGTACTTTAATTTCGTTACAAGACGCGACACGATGGCGTTTTACTTGTTTATTTATTGGATCGGGAAATAGCGTGCCGGCAGCCATTCATTTGGAAATTGACCCCTTAACTCGATTATAATCGGAATTATATAACCTTGAATCGAAATATACTGACCTTTTCGGTTAACGTTGAGTGAGTTTGACTAAAACTTCGCTTCCACAGAAATCCAATTATCACACTTATAAACAATGTCACACAAGTTTCTCCTTAAAGTCTTTCAGCGCACAAATGACAATACTTGTACCTACGTACTCTCCTCACTTTTTCTCTCGTATTATATTACGTAAGTAGAGATACTCAGAACGCTTTTACCACGGACGCAAAACTATGTACATTGTGTGTTCTTAACGGGCTGATGCACTTATACTATAACACTATGAATACCGGAGAAAAAAATTGTGCTTTTTGCGGCGTGCAAGATCGTCTTAATCTTTGGGCTTGTGCGCAGATCGCGAGTCGACTAGCTGTGACTCCCCTAGCTCGGTGACCATTTATCCAGTTGATAGGCCACCTCCGTTCACGTTTGACTGACACAGTCATTGTGCCGTCTGTTATCATTTTCAACCGACTGTGAAAGCGGACGAGGGTTTCCTTTTTCGTGTACGTGTGTATGTTTGTATATGACTGCCAGACGCGAAAGCGGCGGATTGACTTTGACAAATCAGGTTTCGGCGTTACAGATGAGAGCGAACTCTTTTTTGTACATAAAAATTAAATTACACAAACATTTCACAGTTCTTATATTTTGAATTCACCAAAAGGCTCTGAATAAAAATAACATTAAAAAGGAAAAATTGCGGCTGCTATAGTCTTGAAGAAATCCTTAATGAATTTCTTGTGTAGGTTGACACCTTCACAAAAATTGCATTAACGATTGGAACTAAACTAACTTACAAGAAATCGAACTAGATGTCTCCCCTGTCGACGCAATTGAACGATGCATTGAGGCATCGCTCAAGACTTTTTAGCTTTCGGGTTTCTGGTTAATAAAAAGTTTTTCTTTGTAAGCGGCCGGCTCCAAATCACCTACTACGCCGAGATTCGGGTTGACGTACAAATTCTGGGTTAAAGGGATTTTTCGGATTGAAACAATGGCAATCGGCTTATTTCAGACGTTTTCTCGTGACAAGTGGCAAACCATATCTCTGCCTACTCTTCCGGGAAATACGCTCGAGTTAATGTACATCTATATTAGTCTAGCCGTTAAGGCGCTTGGGCACCATGACAGAGGTCGTGGGGTCGATTCCCACTGCCGGCCGCCGTACATTGTACAAGTGGCCTCAGTATGGGTATGTTTTCATGTTTAAGACGTACTTGCCTGGTTACCATATTACCGGGTATCCTAGTTTGGGACCAGGCCCTACATTCTAATACTTACATAGTTTTTCAACAGGTTGATATAAGCAAGAAAACGGTTGTTATTTGCCTCAATTTGGTAGTCTACAAAGCAATAGCAGTACAATGTCATTTTAAGTACAGGGGTACAGCCCGAGCAAATTAAATAGGCATCTCTCGCGAAGAAGATCGAATCGAGCGAGGCGCCGAGCTAAGTAGCACGGGTTATAGATAGATAGAGATAGAGGACACTTTATTGTACATAAAAATGGAAATAACACAAATATTTCTTAACCTAAGAGTACAGACGCCGGCCTTATCACTAAAAGTGATCTCTTCCAGACAACCTTTGGATGAACTGGACACATTAGAGAAGGAAGTAGATGTACAAAAAAAACATAGAAAACGATAATTTCAGAGGTTCCTATATAAATACATGCCTCAATAACAGTTATACCATTGCAATGCGATTGTTTACTAGACTACCGATAGTAGTAAAGAGGATGTAGTGACTATAATTGAGAAAGGTATGTTGCGTTGGTTTGGACATGTGGAGAGGAAGAAGGATTGAAAAAAAGATTGACGAAACAAATATATATTGCGAATGTGAATGGGGCTGGGAAGGGACGTCCCAGGCGGACATCCATCGACCAAATAGGGGGTGTATTAGCAAAGGGTAAGATAAAAAGTACCTGAAACCGGCGTACGTGCATGCAACGACTTATGAACGTTGATGAAGCGAAGGTGATCAGTCAGGCTCGTGGCAAGTGCCAGTCCCTGGTCTCTGCCTACCCCTCAGGCGTAAAGTTATGTATGTATTTATGTATGCACTGTACGCACTGATAGCGGTGGTAGCTCAGTGGGTAGAACCATAGACTGGCAAGCGAGAGCCCCAGGTTCGATCCCGAGTGCGGGCATGTACCAATGACTTTGTTTAATTTCAAAGTTACGTACATTTGCGAATTTGCAGTCGCAATACCACACGCTAACGGTGAAGGAAAACATCGTGAGGAAACCCGCGGCTTGGTTGGCTCCACACGTATTGACTAGTCTTTCCTGTGGGCTAGGCCGACTAAGCTGTCAGGATGGTATAGGTGCTGGGCAAGCCTACACCATCTATAAAACCATGACCCAGGCACTACAGCGTCGGAGTGGTCCCTTCACCCATCTACTGTGAGTGAAGATACCACTGGACGCTGTATAAATCATCTCATTAAGTAGATGCAAATGGCCAATATTATTATTATTATGTATGCACTACCGATAGTGTGAATAAAACGACCATTACCGGACTAATATGGCTCTATTGAACAACTATGCATTTTAGAGACTCGCCGTCCAGGTCAAGTGATTGTGTTGTGTGTAGTTTATTATTATGTACATAAGAGTTCACGCCGGCCACCGGGACATTTGACAAGACATTTGTACGTATGGGCTCAGTCTGATTGTGTTTTGTGATGTCCTTGCCTGCATCCCATCGCAGAGGGTGTTAAGGCCGCAGGTCTTCTTGATTACAATAAAATGCAAGAATTTCCTATTTCGGCTATAGGGTAGAAATGGGAGTCACTTAAGCAAGAATGAAAATAAAAAAGTTATAATCAACAAAATCATTATTGTATCCGCCTCATAATAAAATTTATTTAATAATCTATCATTTGAGATTAGTAACCATCACAAGAATAATTATCTTTGGAATATAGAGAAGTACAAAAAAAACTGTTTTGACTCCCATTGCACTGAAGGGCGGGTAATTGAGATCACCTTGTGGGCAATGAGGGTCATTCAAACATCTATCACAAATCACAAACATAACCTTTGGCAGATTCCCACCCAATACAATCTGCGCGAGCCCATAAACCACATGAGGTACACCTGTACCAAACCTCATTATTTCTGCCGAATTCGTTACTCAGCAGACACAAATTTCCTGCATCATCAGCATCATCTAGTTCATCATCTTGACACAAATTATCAGTTAATAATTAGCAAACAAAATATAATCAATTGAATTCAGTTGCGAGTTTTTACAAACACCAGTTCTTTTTTCAAAAGTCTGTCTCGTTGACACTTTATTTTTAATTTAGCACTTCCAGTGACCTAAGTAGTTCCCGTTCATGCAGGCGTTAACAGAGGGTATCCTAGTTTAGGACCGGGACACTGTATTGTGTTGTGTGTCAAGACGAAAAAATGGTCTCGATACGTATTAATCCACTTAAAGAACGGTAACACGAAATTAATTCGCCGAAAGCTCGAAGGTTTCGCAAAACAGCCAAAGCAATTCCATTAATTTAATCTAAGATCAAATTTATTCAGTCTGCGATCTTAATATTTACAATGAAAACAAACCTCAGGCAGTAGCATTTTGCTTACGGTAATGCCCGGCAGAGTTCTTATTAAGCCTCGGCAAACCGTGAGCCTGTACAATAAATATATTAACAAAAGCTACCCAGTTCTCAATTTAGCTACCTTGAGCTAGCTACCTTTTCGTAATGGAGTTTCATACCTTGGATACGTACTACGGTGCGGTACCGTGGGTACGGGAATATATTTCTCTTGACTTTAGTCGCCTTCTACTACGGAGGAAGTTTTGCATAAATATTATCTTTTTCGATATCAACCCTTGTAAGTCCCCACTTCTGGGGCACTTTCTGCATCGCAGGAAGGTTAGGCCATACTCCACCACAGGGGCCAAGTCCGGGTTGTTGGAGGATTGTAAGACTGTGGTGGGCCTTACTGTCTGAAGTTATCAAGCCGCCCATAAGGCCTCTGACATGGCTTAACGACTGCCATTATATGGCAGCCGGCACCAACGGCTTAACGTGCCTTGCGTAGCACGGAAGCGCTCGGACAAAATGCCACTAGCGGTAGTCACGGGACGGTCACCCATCGTGCACCTGACCGGGCCTGTTGTTGAGAACTCAAGTGATTGACTCCAATCACTCGGTTCGGCTAAGCCACGAGCGCTGCGTTTAGTATTAGATCGACAAATATTTTTATTTCGATAAAACGGTTCGAAGTCATGCAGTGCCATTACGTCAATTTGAGAAAAGTTTTACTTAAAACAACATTGTCACTGTCTTACAATCCTCTACCAGGGGTGGAGTCGGTTGGTCGGTGGGTCGGTTTGTTTGGAGGAGCATCTACCTCAGATCATCTATCGCTGTAAAGACGATCTGAGGGAGACTCCTGGCAATGGCTGGATGGAGATGGCCAAGCACAGCAGGTAGTGGCGTGCCTTGGGAGGTCTATGCAGTGGACTAGTACCGGATTTATTACAGAAGCCTTCCCAGGTAAGTACACTAGTGTCTAATATTGTGTTACCCCTGAACCATACTATTGAGATTAATGATCGTAGGTGCCCTTGCGAAAACATTAATCTTTCAGCTTTCCGCACTTAGGTACTCACTCCTTTCTTACACGGTCCTTACACGGCTGGTTTTTACTTTATTTTTGTTTTGATTTAAGTGTTGGATATCAATGGATATCAACCCTTTGTATCTCCCAATGCTGGGTCACGAGTTTCTTTCTGAATCACAGGAAGGTTAGGCCACACTCCACCATGGGGCCAAGTTCAGGTTAGTGGAGGATTATGAAAATGAAAAATGTTTATTGAGCAGAATAAAACATAACAATGTATAAAGTAACTCTGAAACCCAAACTAAATTAAATTGTATCTTGGGGCACAGTTCTCCATTCGGGTTGAACTTAAATAATTATTTGTTCCGTAATTAAAATAAAAATTAACGTGCATACAGCAAAACTATGATATCAACTATATTTAAAATTAATTAAACCTACATATAATAAAAAATTACATAGATACGAAACTTCTATAAGTTTTATAGAATAAAATAATAGACTATTACATAGATACGAAACTTCTATAAGTTTTATAGAATAAAATAATAGACTATTACATAAACATAGGTGCAAGCTTGTTAGAATTAATATAACCAAACATACAACTGTTCTACATAGTGTGATAGATTTTCCGTTATAAAGTAAACAAAGTAACTTCCTAGATTTAATATTTGCTATCTAATTTAATAACGATGTAGGGTAGGTTGTGGAAAAGATTGGGCTTAGCAACCAACATGTAGGCGAACTCGTGACTAGAGGAGCGTGAGACCCTATTGAATGGCAGGTGAGTGCAATGAGAGATCTCGGTTGACAGGTTATCTAATGAAAGGAAAAAAGATTGCCATAGACTTATGCAATCAGTGAATCGCCAAAATAAAAAAAAGAAATGGATGTGTGTTCTGTTATGAGATTATTTTAAATAGGTTTTCGGTCTGGTTGTAGTCAAGTTGTGATAGAAACTTTTTTAGTATTCCGATACATGCAAATCTATTTGAGTCAAGTATTTTTAATTCTTTGTGTATCTTATTGTACATATAAGGTCCACTAAATTTTATAAATCTTTGAGCAAATCAAGTTCGAACAAGTGGAATGTCAAAGATTTTGTGCTTTAGGCGCTTTTTAGATTGTAACCACTGACAGTATTTGAGACTCTGAATGGACTTTTTCAGTATGGTATCGTCGAGGTTTGTTGAGCATAGTTTTAAGTACATATCTCTGGGCTCGCTCTAAGTGTATGAGGTGATTTTTAGAGGCACCACCCCACGCTCTAATATATGTTAAATACAATATGTTATTATTGAGTGAGAGAGAGCAAAATATATTGTTTTTAAAGTTTTTAGGTCGGTAATGTATCTGAGAGTCTTAAATATGTAAACAGTTCTACGGACTTGCTTGACTGTGAGGTTGATATGATTTGCTTAAGAGAAGTACTTATCCAAAATAACTCCCAGATACCTTATTTGAGACACTCTCTCAAGAAGCTCACAACTGCATGCGTCATGGCTAGAATTACATGAATGAATTTTTAGTTTAATATCTTCACTAGAAGACTGCGTAGTACTATTAATGCTAAATGTAATAAATTTGGACTTAGCAACATTAAGAGTGAGCAGGTTTGAGTCGAGCCAATCATTTATGGCAGATGGCCCGATGTTTGCAGTGGTTTCGACCTCTTTTCACGTTTTGTGATGGAATATCACTGCTGTATCGTCTGCAAACGTGAAAATTTTGCAGTTTTGTAGCTCCATTTCACACAAGTTGTTCAGGTAAACGAGAAATAAGGTCGGCCCCAAAACACTGCCTTGGGACACCGAAATCTATTGGCATGAATTCGCTGTAAGTAGAGTCAATTTTTACTGCTTGAGACCTGCCACTGAGATAGCTCCTGAATAGCTCTAATGGGATACCACGTATTCCCAGAAGGCTAAGCTTATGAAGAAGGATGGGGATGGAGACCGTGTCGAAAGTTTTGGCGAGATCCAGAAAAACACTAGCACACTTTTCACCTCCGTCTAATCTATCAACAATGAAATTAGTAAGTTCAGAGACTGCGTCTTCTGTCGATTTTTGTTTTCTAAAGCCAAATTGATTTTAAGATAGATAATTATTTGTTTCAAGGTAGTTTATTAGTCGTTTATTAATAATCTTTTCAAATAATTTTGATAAAACGGGCAATAGCGATGCTGGCCTATAAGTTCCTACACTGTCATCATCCCCACTCTTGTTTATTGGGCGCACAATCGATATCTTAAACACATCTGGAGCAATACCAGCACTTATACAGAGATTAAATACATGTGTTATAGGTCCAATTAGTGCCGGTTTTGAAAGTTTAAGAACTTTACTGAAAATTCCGTCCCAACCACAAGAACAATCATTACTCAGAGAGAATATCAAAGTCGAGACTTCGGTTTCATCGGTAGGGATATAATAATAATATTGGCCTTTTTGCATCTACTTAATGAGATGATTTATACAGCGTCCAGTGGTATCTTCACTCACACTAGATGGGTGAAGGGACCACTCCGACGCTGTAGTGCCTGGGTCATGGTTTTATAGATGGTGTAGGCTTGCCCAGCACCTATACCATCCTGACAGCTTAGTCGGCCTAGCCCACAGGAAAGACTAGTCAATACGTGCGGAGCCAACCAAGCCGCGGGTTTCCTCACGATGTTTTCCTTCACCGTTAGCGTGTGGTATTGCGACTGCAAATTCGCAAATGTACGTAACTTTGAAATTAAACAAAGTCATTGGTACATGCCCGCACTCGGGATCGAACATGGGGCTCTCGCTTGCCAGTCTATGGTTCTACCCACTGAGCTACCACCGCTATCCGCGGTAGGGATAAGAGAAAAGGAATTAATTGGAGTTTTCTTATCTCCTTTGGTACAGCTAGGAACTTGGGGATTTTCTGTCGCAGTTCGTTTAGTCATTATTTTACTTGCTAAGTTTTTGCCAATATTTGAGAAAAAGTAATTCACACGGTTTACTGACTCAGTGAGTGTATTTTCTAAGGTTAGTAACGGTATTGCTTCAGAGGATTTGCAGTTTAGGTGGCATATATTTTTTACCGTCTCCCACATTTTTTTCGGATTGTTTAAGGTTTTATCAAGCTCATTATTCTGATGTTTCCTTTTTTGTGAAGTTATCAAAAAATTGCACAAGTTTCTGTATTTCTTGTATTGTAAGACAATGGCGGGCTTTACTATCAGAAGTTATCAAGCCGGCCACAAGGCCTCTGACATGACTTAACGACTGCCATGACGGCACCAACTTTAATTCAATTCAATTTATTTCAACGTAAAGAATTTACATTCTGTTTGCTTAATGTCAAAGTACAATGTAACATGAAAGTGAAAGCCGCTGCCTTCGGGCCGTAGTGTAGTGGTGAAAAAGGCAGCGGGCAAAAAAACTCCACTCTGACCATCTTTTTTCTCAAGTAATCTTAAATCCAATATATCAGTTACCTACCACCTTTACGTATGATTAGATTCCATGATAGCCATTAATAACTTTAAATGCCAAAGCATTAGTTAATTAAACAGCTTAGCGTGGCTTGCGTGGCACGGATGCGCTCGGAAAAAATGCCACTAGCGGTAGTCACGGGATGGTCACCCATCCAGCACCTGACCGCGCCTGTTGTAGGTTAACCCAAGTGATTTAATCCAATCACTTGGGTTGAGCGCTTTGGGTATATGAATAAGGTCTGAAAAATCCGGAAACGTCTTGCTTTAAAGTACTGTTTCATTGTTTCAAACTCTTGAATAAATCTTGTTAAATTGGTAACATTTTGGAGTTTTACTGGGGTCTACAACTTGCTACTATCCTGGCAGATCTCTTTCGCTTCATCAACATTCATTAGTCGTTGCATGCACGCGCGTCGATTTCCAATGGTCCGTAACACGTTCGATCAATACTAGCTTACCCACCGAGTTTACTCTGTAACGCAATTCCAACACCGTTTATTTATCCTTTACGGGTCCTTTGTGCCGGCGATCCTTTACTTGGCCATTCGTATTTAATAAATATTAACCATCTGTTGCTTGGTTTTTTTAGGAATCTTTCTCATTGTAAAAGCAGCAATGTCTTATCACTCGTCGGCAAATACGCGAATACGTAAAACCAAGTGAGAGAATTAATTTATATTTTAATCTGCCCGCTTTGGCTTTCGCTCAAATTCAATTTTCAACAGATTTGAAGTAGAGTTGCGAGAAGCGACGACGCGCCGAATGAATTAAAAATTGTTGCGGTAAATTATAACATCTGTGTGGTTTCGTTTTTAATTGGATGCGTGAAACAAACGACAGTCAAAAAGCAGTGAAAGAAATAATAATTTCCTAAAGGTGGTGTTATGGGGACATCACTGGTCCAGTGTCTCGGTTATGTAACTTTCCACCCATACATGTGTGTGCAAAAACGAATATATATTGAATTTCTTGCAATATTTTAAATAATTATGATAATGTCGATTTTCTTCTTTTTTGTGGTGTTATTTTATTTAACCTACTGTATTATGTGGAAACCCCGTAAGGGCGGAGTCTGTAATGAAATAAATAAATATAAAAAATAAGAGTATGGCCTCACCTTCCTGCGATGCAGAAAGAGACCCGTGCCCCAACAGTGGGGACATACAAGGGTTGATATCGTACAATTATGTGGCTTAATAACTGTCACGTATCAGATATTCACTGGATGGCGGTATCCGCTATGTGTGATACCACCAAGAAAACATTACGCTTTCACACACAGATTTATACGTAGAGTTACATAATCAAAGTGCTAGTCCCAAATAGGACACCCTCAGGTTCTATTATGTAAGTATCCACTGAGTTGAGTGACGTTGATTTTTACTGTTTTTAAGCTATTCCAGCTGTCAAATGCATACATACTTTGGCACTTCGGAGTCGTCTAAATGCTTTACTCGATAGAGTGGAACGCTACGTATTAGAAAGGCTGTACCATGGTAAACAGTTAAGTCTGCAACACGGAAACACGCGCAAACTGAGGCTATTTGTACAAATCAAGTACGGCGTTGGGAATCAAACTCACGACCTCTTTTTTAGATGTTAATCGCTAGACAAAGGAGGCACCCAGTAATATAACTAGGGGTGTAACAAAATCCGGTCAATTGCGAGTCGCACTCGTGGACCAAGGGTTCCGTACAAAAATATATAGTTTAGGAATCGAGTCTCGCAGTTTTTTACGAGCTTTTCCCGAACTTAAAATAATTTTTTTTTTGTAGGTATAAGACCGAATTTAAGATTTCTAGGTCAATGGGTACCCTATGAATTTTGATTCTATTGAGTGTCGAAGTATATGTTTTTTTGCAGCATAAACGGCCGTTACTTTTATTTCGTTCACTTAGAAGTTGATCTCTTCACAACTTCAAGGAACTGCAGCTCCGAGTATACGGTTTTATTGTATGGTATCAGGCGTTGCTTAACGGAAATCCATAATAGCATTAAAATGAGAAAATTACTTTTTCACATTTTATCCTCCCACTTTTTCAAGCATCAGCAAGACACGAACACACCACCGCCGACACCAATACTTGTGTGCGAAAATACGCGACGCATTTCGCCTCTAACACGAGGCATCCTCAGGCTCACAAGTGACCGTCAGCGCAAAAACACTCCGTATTTATAGGCCAGCCCGCCCTGCCCCCCGATAACGTAATCTAACCGTCAAACCGATGACAGTTACACCACCTAACGGTTATTATTGTTTAGCGCAAACAAAGCGACTTATTTAATAGGGTTTTAATTTCAATTCGATATCTCCTCGCGTTTCCGACAGACAGACGGACAAAGTTTTTTTTCTTTTGAGGCACGGAACCCTACAAAAAGCCGTTGACAACCTTCAGTTAGAGCCAACAGCATTATGTGCAGCACAACTAGCTTTTGCTCCGTCGCCACTTGTGAGCGCAATTTCTTTTCGCCCGGAGTGGACGGCGGGTGCCAGAAAGTAATAACATTTTCGAAGACTCTCGACTGCGCCAGAGCGCCACGTAATCGGCTTAAAAGTGACAATAAAGCTTGTACCTTGTTGCGCTCTTTTGTTTTTAAATTGTAACACTTTGCTGCACGACCTTTGCTTTATTGTGGAATAAAAACGCGCTCAGAACTCTCGTAAAGTATGCAACGGCGAGAATGCCGTGCGAGCGTAGTGATTCCGTTATAAGAGCTTTTCACATAATAGGATATTTCTTTTCTGCATTTCCGGATTTATTGTATTGTTATTTTACTTAGCAACTATAGTCGATATCAACCCTTGTATGTTCCCACTGCTGGGGCACGGGTCTCTTCCTGCATCCCAGGAAGGTTAGGCCATACTCCACCACGGGGCCTAAGTCCGGGTTGGTTTGGTTGGTTAGCAACTATAGCAGGATTTTTTTGTGAGAGTACGGGCTTAATTAGCACGCGTGCCCTACGCGTTGTATTTGGCGATTTCAAGCGCTCGGGTATCCGTAATTTGGCCAGTTAAAAAGGAAGTTCTTAATAATAGGTCTTTTTTGAAATTTCTCTTTAGTAAGTTTATTTTAAATCGCTCGTAGCCCCGGCTGCCTGGTTTACGAAGATAAAGAAACATAGGGCGCGTTCGGTGCATGGATGAGTGACCGTCTATGACTAACGCCACTAACGCCAAAAAAAGCCACTAGCTTTTTTTCGAGCGGTTCCGTGCTTCACAAGGCACGCTAAGCAGTTGGTGCCGGCTGCCGTCGATAGATGGCAGTCGTTAGCCAAGTCAGAGGTATTATGGGAAGCATAAAAACTTCTGACAGTAACACCAGTCACTGGTTTTGCAAGCCTCCACCAATTCTGACTTGGCCCCCATGAAGTACGGCCTATCCGTTCCTTAGGGAAGAGACCCGTGCCCATCGGTAGGTTCGCCGAAAACGACACAAGTCACGACGATAAATAAACTCCAACGGCTCCAAAGAATGGCTTGCCTGGCAATAACGGGATGCATGAGGACCACGCCCACCGCGGCCCTGGAAATCACGCTAGATCTACAGTCGCTTTACCTACACGTCCAGCAGGAGGCTGCAATCTCAGCGATACGCCTGCGAACGCTAGGGCTGTGGAGCGACAATGGGACCCCGCACAACAGGATCTTAGATCTACCAACCGCGGAGGAGCCACTCCTACTAGCGGTCAACTACAGAATACCTAAGGTATTCAACTTTGATAAAAAGTATAAGATACAACTCGACGAGCCAGCTCGAGACAACAGCAACAAGGACCTAATGGTCTTCACAGACGGCTCCAAGACGAAGCAAGGTACGGGTTCGGGAGCCTTCTCAGAGGACCTAAACATTAAATTATCGACACCTCTAGGAGCCCACAACACCGTCTTCCAGGCCGAGTGTGTGGGCATCATACGAGCAGCACAAGCCATCACACAGAGGGAGGTAGAAAAATATAACGTCCGCATTCTGTCTGATAGCGCAGCTGTACTACTGGCTCTCAAAGGTCATAGCTTCAACTCTGGACTAATCCAAGAGTGTCACGAATCCCTAACGAAGGTAGGTTCTAAGAACAACCTTACTTTACAGTGGATAAAAGGTCACAGTGGCTCAAGGGGCAACGACGTAGCGGATGTGCTCGCGCGAGGTGGCTCCGGATCTACAGTGGAGGGTCCCGAGCCCATCGTCCCTCTACCCTTCTGCCAACTGAAAACATGGCTAGGCAAACGCACCAACAGGTTACACAACAATGACTGGACCTCGCGCACGGACTGCAGACAAGCCAGGGCAGCAATGCCAGGCAGAAACCCTCGTATGTCCCGTAGCCTCCTTCGCCTCACCAAGGCACAACTGCGCCTAGCAGCAGGGGCTCTAACTGGTCACGGTCACTTTAATAAACATCTCTTCACAATAGGTGTTACAGATAGTCCTTTGTGCAGAGCGTGCATGGACGCGGAAGAGACAGCCGCCCACGTGCTGGTGGAATGCGCGGGGCTGGTCTCACAACGGACGGCTCTCCTCGGAAACCCAGGGACACTCATGGAGGCCTGCAGTGACACTCGCAGGCTTCCGGCTTTCCTTGAGGAGCTGGGGTGGCAGGACTAAGGCTCCTTTGGGGACAACACCTTCCATTTCACGCAAAATAGGCTCATTAGCAGTCGAGTTGCGGAAACCCAAACCGTCACCAATACCAATACCAATCGGTAGGTTCATAATGGGTTGACGATGATGAAGTTTGTTTCTATGTCAACGCACTATCGAACTTGTGACCTCTAAATGTATTGGTAAAGTGTTATTCGTTATCAACCCTTGTATGTCCCCACTGCTGGGGCACGGGTCTCTTCCTGCATCGCAGGAAGGTTAGGCCATACTCCACCATGGGGGCCAAGTCCGGGTTGGTAGAGGATTGTAAGACAGTGGCGGGACTTACTGTCAGAAGTTATCAAGCCGCCCATAAGACCTCTGACATGGCTTAACGACTGCCATTACATGACAGCCGGCACCAACGGCTTAGCGTGCCTTGCGAAGCACGGAAACGCTCGGAAAAATGCCACTAGCGGTAGTCACGGGACGGTCACCCATCGCTTTTGCGTCGTTATTGCTTAACTCAAGTGATTGATTCCAATCACTCTGTTCGCCTAGGCCACGAGCGCTTCTCTCGGGCACCTCATTCATTCAGATTTTATCACGATGTTTTCCTTCAGCGTTAGCGAGTGTTATTGTTGATATAACTTCACAAGTGTACATAAGTTAGAAAACAAAGTCATTGGTACATGCCCGCACCGTGAATCGAACCTCGTCTCTCGCTTCCGAATCCATTGTTCTACCCAATGGGCTACCTCCGCTAGCAACGTGCGAATGTTTAATATATGCATAGGTTTTTCACGTTCTGTTGACAGAATTGAAAGCACCACGCCTTAAATCGGTGAATGGGAAATTGAATTTAACAATACTGAAAACCATTGGAAAGTTTTTCTCTGTTTTGGTTTTGTTTAATTTAAACACACGCCTACGGTAGTCTGTATTGTAGACATTTTGTGCCTGGTACTTGTGATTTACCTAACCTCATCACAGATCCTAATAAAGTAATGAAGTAACAGTATTTTAATCGTAAATTTGACGTCCACAATGGCCTTGTGGTAAGATAAGATGAAAAGCGCTCGTGGCCTAGTCGAACCGAGTGATTAGAATCACTTGAGTTAAGCAACAAGGTGCAGGACGGGTGACCGTCCCGCGACTACCGCTAGTGGCATTTTTCCGAGCGCTTCCGTGCTTCGCAAATGAAATGAAATGAAATGAAATGAAATGAAATGAAATGAAATGAAATGAATGAAATGAAATGAAATGAAATGAAATGAAATGAAAAGGTTTTATTCAAAGTAGCGCAGATACTGCGGCTTAATGAACGTTACAAGTTAAACTAGGTGTAACTTAAGGTGCAAAGCACGTTAAGTCGTTGGTGTCGGCTGTCATGTAATGGCAGTCGTTAAGCCATGTCAGAGGCCTTATGGGCGGCTTGATAACTTCTGACAGTAAGGCCCGCCACTCCCAACCTTACAATCCTCCACCAACCCGAACTTGGCCCCCGTGGTGGAGTATAGCCTAATTTTCCTGCGAAGGCAAGAGACCCGTGCTCCAGCAGTGGCAACAAACAAAGAGTTGATATCATCATACAAACTTTCACATGTATAATATTATAAAGATTTCAAACAGGATTTCAAAGTCTTCTGTTTCGTCTCGTGACCCTCTGAGTTGTTCTACATCGTCACGGTTTAAATTCGTGGGATTCTAAGGGTGCGGCGATGATACCTTCCGATATAAATAAAAATATACATTTACATTATTTGGCGGGAAATAGAACCTCGTGAATTTCGTAAGAGGTATTGTGCAAAACGGAGAAATGAATGTCAAATCAGAAAAGGTCGTTCTTATTAAATGGATTCAGAGCAGTAGGAGGTTTTACTTCGACCCGTTTATTTCTTATTGGAGATACAATTATTAAAGAAAATGAACTGTCAGGATCGTGGCAAGAGGCAGTACATGGTCTGTGCCTACCCCTATGGGATTCAAATCAAATTGGGAACGTTGTCTGAAAACAAATCGAGGAGTGCGAAGTTTAAGTTAAAAGCCCTACTTTGGAACTTATTTACATCAAATGTCAAGTCTATACCATATTTTACTTAAATATACTTATTAGGATCTAAACAATTCTCCAATTTAAGCTTGCCTGGAAGAAATTGCTATTAGCAATAAGGCCGCCAATTGTATTTTATCTTTTGTACCTGCTGTTTCTGTAACTATTTTTCCGGTATACGATAAAGAATATTCTTATCTTATTTTATCCTTTCCTCTCATTTGCCTGTTTTGGTGTTGTCATTATGGCTGTAGTAAACTTCATGGAGTCCAGGCAGGTTCTACATTATCATTATCGTAATAAATTTAACTTCAACACAACACAATAACTCACACACACACACTTAAACACACACAAGCACCATAAGTTTATGAGTACCTAAATATTGTTAAATAAAGTTTAATGCTTATTGTTTAACACTGTGTACATTATGAAATTTCAAGAATTAATTCAAGCATTTAGTTATTCTCACATCTTGTTAACCATTTTTATTTCACACGTTACAAAATTGTTTACTCATTAATGGGAGGGCACTGATACCTGTAATACAGGATTCTTCCTTGCATAGGTATCAGAAGCACGCATCAAAAATGTACGAGTATGTAACTCTAGTTAACATCTTACTATATTGTAACATGATGTAATTTTATTTTGTATGTGTTTTGTGTCAACAAAGATTATTATTGTAATGTCATATCCACCCTGTTTAATAAATAAACCACGCAAAAGAATAAATGTATGAGACCTATGCCTACAAGATAATAATGCTGTATCCATCATTAAGTGTATCCTTTCCAGCACTAGCCATAGATGAAAAGTTTGTTTTCTTTTTGATATAAAAAAAAACAAAGGGTTCGCGATAACAATTGCTCTTAAATGAAACGTAAGGCCCCCTCGTTAACTTTAAACAGCGTCGTTTTTTTTGTCAGATCACAGTCTTACATTTTCACGACAGCGTTTTTCATGAAATATCTCTGACTCATCACATCCTTATCGTAAATAATATTTTTTGTGCCGAATGTTTTTGGTCTCACGAAAAATTGATAAATGATAAACGGCGATAGCCCAATGGATTCGGAAGCGAGAGATGCAGGTTTGATTCCCAGCGCGGGCATGACCAACCAATGATTTTGTTTTCTAAGTTATGTACATTTGTAAAGTTATAGAAGGAATACCACTCGCTACATGTGAAGGAACGCATCGTGAGGAACTCTGAGTGTATCAGGTGTTCAAATTCCTCAGCCTTCAGCGCTTAAAATTGCCAATGCGCGGTGGGCACGCGTAATAATTAAGTCCATACTCTCTAAGAAAGAAGGACTTTGTCATGCAGTGGGACTTTAATAGGCTATATAAAATCCTTTTTAGCATTTCCTGTTCATTGTTTTTAATTAGAGTTTCCGTGGCTCACTTTGAGAATACAATCGTCATTATAATATTTTAAGAGCAAGCGATGCCCGCGATTTTGTATGCGTGGAACTCTGCGTAGTTTTTATTTATAGCCCAGTGCCTATCATGACGTCATAGCCTAGAGAAGCAGATCGTTTTGGGCCAGTTAGAGGCAGAGCACCAATGCACTGGTCCGATGCCATAAAGAAGGCATCTGGGAGATCCATTCAGCACGCATTCCATTACGCATATGACCGAGACAAATGGAGAATATGGTCACAGTCCTCAGAATTGAGAGACCGATTAAAAAGAAGAAGAAGCCTATCATGAAGGTCAATTATAAATAACCGTGAAAGAATTTCTTAAATGGTGGAGTAATTTCGGATGCTATCTCCAATATACATCAGTTAATTATATGCCAGGAATGCTTGGTGGAAAAATCTAAAATGTTAGACGCTACTCCGGAGCGTGGTGGTAGACTTCGGTTGTAAAACGATTGTGAATTCAAAAAAGTGTAATGACAAACGCACACTTACACAAACACACACACATTTTCATGCATGTTGAATTGTGTGTGCATTTCACATCACATCATCACACTAATATTACATAAGGGAAAGTTTGTGAGTGTATATGTTTTTTTTTTACTTTTTCACATCTAAACGGCTGGAGTGATTTTAATAAAATTTGGATTGACACAAGAGCTACGTTTTACTGTGGGAAAATATCTTATTCTTACCGGAAAATTGATAAACCGCGGGGCACAGCTAGTAATACGTAATTTAAACTGTACTTTACTCATTAAGCTTAGCAATGTAATAAAGAAGAGCGGGGTATCTGTAATGGCGTGTTTCGCCTTAGAATAGAGAAACTCCCCACACTACTCGTAAAGTAGAAAGGAAACTCGAGCTTAGCGAAAAGTGTAAGAAAGAAAAAAAAATATCACTTACAAAGTGCTCTCTATCTATCTCTTAATGGTATCTGATTGGTAAGTGGTATAGTCTATCACATACCTCATTTAGCAAAAAAAATAAATAAGTTGTGAAGTCTCCTCCAAAAAAGGTTCCACTAAAATAGCACCTTATTTTATTGAAGATATATTAGTGGAAAAGTTACCAAGTATCGAATTAAACAAAGGGTAGTCGAAGTTCATCTTAGCAGATGAAAAGCGTTTAGTTTTTAGAGACCGTGCGCGAAGGGTAGGGTGAAAATTTTAGTAGACAGTTACATTAAAATACTGTTACAACTTGAAAAGCGAGAGAAGTCGAAAAAAAATCTGTTTGAGTTATAACAATGTTTTAATGGTACTGCAAAAAACCTTCAATATCTATCTGTCCGCGTGTCCAATTGATTTATAAATGGATTCTTCCAAACACGTAACCAGTATCTCTTTTTAAAATGTTCGTTGAAAGAAAAGAATAACAATACAATATAATTTGAATTAAGAGGTCATAGGCTTAATTTATAAAGACCTTCTATAATTTATAATATTGCGTGCCCTACAGAGTTCACAAAGATCCATATTTTTAGTTATGTCATCTGTGTGTAGGTACTTGTGGAATGCAATAAATTATTGAGTTTTGAGACACGGCGCTGTGGCGCTCATTAGGGGAGGGTTATGTCCAGCAGTGGACTATATAATATAGCTTAAAGAAACACAAGAATTTCAACAGAGAAGATGGTTTCAAGGTTTCAAGTACGTGGAATCCAGTGCTAAGTAATTACAAGTCACGCGCCTTATCACCGGACCAGTCCGTTGACGTCGTGAGTGTTGTGTGTCGGCAAGCTGCTAAAAAATAATAGTTTGACCCACAATAATTGACTGTACTCGCCACTTCAGTCTACCCGAGACCACGGCAACTGTAACGCTGTCGAAACGTCGGGAAATAAGGTAATTACGTTTTACCTAATAAATAATCGCGATTTGACCCGTTTAATATATAACTATGTATGAGTATCGCATTGTTGACATTTGTGTAATTATTGTAGCAATACCACTCGCTAGCTGTGAAGGAAAATAATGGCTCTAAATATGTATTTATGCTTCTCATTACTAACAAAATGATAATCCAAATTCAACAAGGAGACGCAGTCTCATAGATAGTCTCGTATTAATTATTATTAATTATTATATTATCGGCATGTTCCTAATTGTTGACATTTGTGTAATTATTGTGGCAATGACACTCGCTAGCTCTGAAGGAAAATATCGTGAGACTAACACAAGACTATCTATGAGACTATTATTTCAGAAAAAAACTAGAAAAATAACCCAATGGCTCTAAATATTGTAATCATGCTTCTCATTACTAACAAAATGATAATCAAAATTCAACAAGGAGACGCATTCTGAGGTTTTTGTTTGGCAGGCAGATTTTTGTTATTATTACCTTCACACTGTATGCCGTAGGGCGGGCGTAGGGCAAAAATATGACGTCATCATTCGGCGCCCCGCGGTTAACGATTTGCAACTCTCTAATTATGCCACAGTAACGTTGTGCCGGGGCTATTAGCATAAATAAGCCATCCGGGTAAAGTGGTGAATGTGCACCCTGTATTTTCAGCTGTTACCCCCGTATTTTCATCGTGGTACTATTGTTTGTACATACTTACATAAACTCGCGCTTGTATCCAAAAGGGGCAGACGAATAGGGTAGCCGATTATGTAATTATGCTCTATTTTCCCGATTTTTAAGTGTATTAAACGCCGGTTTCTGAATTGAGATTTTGCTAAGATAATACTTAACTGAACTGAAGCGCTCGTGGCCTAGCGGACCCGAGTGATTGGAATCAATCACTCGAGTTAAGCAACAAAAGGCGCGGTCAGGTGCGGGATGGGTGACCGTCCCGTTACTACCGCTAGTGGCATTTTTCCGAGTGCTTCCGTGCTTCGCAAGGCACGTTAAGCCATGTCAGAGGCCTTATAACTTCTGATAACTCTGGGCGGCTTGATAACTTCTGACAGTAAGGCAGCCACTGTCTTACAAACCACCACCAACCCGGACTTGGCCCCCGTGGTGGAGTATGGCCTAATAATAGACCCAGCAGTGGGGACATACAGGGTTGAAATCGATAAATTGCTATTATGTTAATATCATAATAGCAATTATTAATACTATTACGGTCTCCTGTTCTTTCTGCGTGTTGACTCGTACACAATGCAATAAGCATTAAATCCTCCTTTTGTGCCATAAAGAATTAATAATAATAATAAGTAACCACTAGCCTTAAGTACACCTTTATTCTTCATTGTGTATTCGAATACAAGTGAATCACAAGTTCGATTAGGTCATGCCCCTCCGAATGATTGTAGGGGTTCCCCTCGTTTACTTATCTTGTAAGCTTATAATGACCCAACTTATCACTGTTGTGGATGATTCAGTAACGTCTCTTGTTATAGGATGTCAAATACTCTTAGTAGGGCTTGGACTTCGAATATGTTTTAATTAGAATATTCGCTTGTTTTACATACTTATTTCATATTGACGCTGTGATAGGTAAAAACATTACATGACTTTTAACGTATGATTTGATTAAGTATGTAAGGATACAAGAAAAATGTGATCTATCTGTCACATGTATTATACCTTAATTACCTATGTAACTATGGAACTCGGTCTGAAATAAAAACATTCAACAAAAACAAATAAATAAAAATAACATGAAACAAAACCAAATAAAGAAAATCAACGTATTCGAATTTTTTTTCTTTAGTGTTATAATTTTTCGAATATTTAAATAAATAATTAACAATTATTTGTTAATTATTTATTTTCTGACAATTTGTCACCAAAATATACATGGAGTATTTGATACGGCATTGCTGTACCCATTTCAGAGCAGCCAAGGTTTAATCTTAGTTTTTCTCAGTCAAGAAGTACTGCTAGACAAAACAGGGTTACTCGAAAATTTAAGTTACAGTTTTAAAGTTTTTACTATTATTTGAACAAGTAGTGTGACTGCCTACCAGGGCCGGTAAGGGACGCCTCAGGCACACACACGTTGACTGATTATATTCGCAAAAGGCCGATAAAAAGTACCCGAAATTTATTGGCATGCGAGCATGCAATAGTTAATGAAAGTTGATGATGCGAGATTTGTCAGGATCGAATAAATGGCATACTCTAGTCTCTGCCTACCCCTCCGATATACAGGCGCAAATTTATGTATGTATGTAAAACCACGTATGTTTACTACCATTTTGTTTTGTGAGGCCTTCCAAAAACAACAAAATTATGATCTAGGATGAAATAAACCAACGATTCGATATTATTATTCGAATAATTAGGTTTATGCTATTGGAAATATTCGAATAGTAAAGTGATCTCGAATGATCAAGTGATCGCTCGCAGGGGATGTCGCAGCATTCTTTGAAGGAGCTCTACAAGCCCATAAAGTTCAGTGCGCCATCAGATGTCCGACATAAAACACGATAAATTCCTCATAATGAAATTGATATCAGTAATAGTGTTGGTGGCGCTATTTGTGTGTTTCACATTTGGAATCCCGGAGCCCTTTGACCCTCTCAAAGAACTTGTAAGTTGATAATATTTTTTTTATTTATTTATTTATTACCATAACTTACAGCTATCATTACAGGAGATCCTATTGCGGTAGCTGAGTAATATAAATCTTATCTAGCGAAGTAGTATTTATTTTAAAAAACCTATTTAGAGGCTATAATTTCCGCCCATGCGTACCAGAGGTCGCGGGTTCGACTCCCGGCATGGGCGGAATGTTTAGCCTCTAAATAGGTTTTTAAAATGGTCCTCAACACGGGTTAGTGCAACAAAAGGAATAAAGTCTCCATTTTGTGCTTTTCGTGGTTTGGCTTTATTTATGGTACACCTGTTCTCGCAACCTTATTGGCTGTATACCTATCATTTATTCAGTGCAACACTACTATTCCGTAGTATTTCGTGCCTGATATACTTTAAGCTAAATATTAACCATATCTATCCCGCCATAGGTATTCAAAACGTGGCAAACATTAAAATTCTTTGATTTTGCTTTCTTTTATGTTACTGTTCTTACAGTACAACATTTTTATACAAAAAGTGCTTAGGCAATTATATATTTCATCCAGAAACTGCATTTTGTTCAGAGATAGGACATAATAACATTATTACGTTAGCAGAGACGTAAGTAGGGCGCTCTAAAGGAAAACCCGGCATTTGTCAGGTTAACCCTCCGCTTGTCGCGCCTTTTTTATTACCTTAACAGTCGCATGGGGTCTGCAGCGACCCCAAAAATAAATAGCAATCAATTGGTATTATACCATAAATTTATAACATGATTCTATTGTTATGCATTTGATTAGGACTACATTGAAACAAAAAACTATATAAATTGTAAATCAGTAATTTATTTATATTTATAAAAACTTAAAAGAAATAGGAGTTACAATTTTTCTTACATTTTAACTCAGTCTCCTTAAATTTAACAAAAAATTAAAAACAAAGGACTACTTCTCTTTTTTATAAACTAATTTGAGATCAATCAACTAAACATTAAAATCGAATATAAATCAACTGAAAACATAACAAAAATATATATACTTCTTAACTCTTAGTTAGCCGTCTAGCTATTTCTTTGGACACAATCAGTACATGGTTTTGGTATGGTTTGGACAAATGTTTCCTTTACATTGATAACAGATTGACTTGAATTTCCTGTCTGTACATCTTGGACAGTGAATGCAACGCTTTCTCATAGGTACCAGCTGAACATCATCAGCAGGCAAGTCCTGAAGAGGAGGTATAAACCGTCGTATACACTGTTTCAAATCACGAGGTAACGTCAGCACAGTGGCTCGTGACTGCAATTCTTGACTGCACATTTCAAATGCCGAAGTTTTCAAAAAAACTTTCCGTTGCATCTTGTTTGATGGGTTCATAGCATCCAGTATTATATGAGCATTCAGTGCCCCAACGCCAAGGAAAGTAAATAGAAGTCGCAGCGGCCAACGGCGACAAACTCGCGCCACTGAATAGGTACCAATAAGTTTGTCTACAACATCAACCCCTCCTTTAGCTTCATTGTAGAATTCTATAACTTCTGGCAATTTCTTGGCACTGGTATCATCGATGACGCCATTGTGGTGCATTGTTGAGAGCATAATTACAAATTTCTTTTTCTTTGCACTATATGCTGAACATATCTATATCCATAAACAATAAACAGTCCTCTAAAGGACTGCTAACCTCTCGCGCAGCACCTTGTGGACCTGCAGGCTCGGTGACTATATTATGCTGTCGTGATCTTACACCTTGTGGGTAGGGAGTTTTCTTCCATTTGCAAACAGTCGTGTAAGAACCATCTCTTTGTTTTTTTTGACAGTATAAAAATTACGCGAGGATAAATTCGCTAATGGCATATTCTCTTCGTCACCTGAATTATCCGAAGGATGATCCTGCTCAAGATGATCACTTTCCTCATATTCCTGTTCAGACTCCGTGTCATGCTCACTAGCTTCATTCGGATAGTTAACATTTTCTTCATCATCCTCTTCACCACCAACAATATCCTCATTATCTTCTTCTAACCACCTTTAAATGCGCTGAGTTTGTCTTTTATCCATTTCTACTCTTATACCCATATTCTGGAACAATAAAACATAAATATAAACACAAACAATACAATACAACAAAAAAAAAACCATTGAGTTCATACTAAAATTTTACTTACGTCGTTTGTCGCGCGGGGTCTCTCAGAGCCTTGCGCAGAAACACACGTCTATACCTAAAGGCGCGCGCGCGCAGACTGAGTTGCGATGACGTGAGCGTGAACCGTAATCCCTTTTGGGAGGCTACCTAAAGTAAGAGACCTGTAAACTTATTCTAAGGCAATATATTTTTCAGTTTTCTAAGACCTGGGCTTTGAAAGACCCCATGCGACGATTCGAGGGTTAACAGCATCTTATTTCATTGTGTCCCATTTCTTTACTTACGCCCGATTACGCCATCGCTTACTCGTAACTGACGGTAGCAATATTTTGTTTATCTAAGCTTATAGATAGAGCTTATGCTCTATCCATAAGCCATCGGATCACCAGACCATCAGACAATCGGCTCTTCCATCATCGACGATCAGCTCGAATGCAAGCTTTGGTCGTCGAAATTCCGCGAATCCGCACCAAGCGATTCGCGAATTCTTTTAGCTAGTTGTGGACACGTTGCCATCGTCTGTCTTTCCGGAGACATATAACCTGAGTGTCTTTAAAAGTAGAGCTAAACGTCATTTAACAGGTAACATCGTAGAACTCGTCTTCGCTTACCATCAGGCGTGACTGGGGTCAAATGTAAACTGTCCTTCTTAAAAAAAAACAGCATAAACGTCAGAACTTATTAACTATAGAGGTTGTACAATTAATCTGTTACAAAAACCTGACTGAACAGTAAAGAAATTCACCGGCTTTTCTTCCGTCTAGCCAATAGAGTGGGGTATCGTGAAATTAGTCATTTAAAAGTACCTTAATAAAAGTGATGTACGAAAACAATTTTTCTCTTCATGTGTCCGTTTGGCGTTAAAGTGGAGCGTCGATTCCGACTAAACGGCGGTTTACAGAGGCATGAAAAAAATTCAGGACACTACCTAACACATGTAACTAAGCTACATTGAAATTTGTCACAGCTAAGTAGTCTTTACAACTTAACTTCGTACCATTTTCACTGAAAAAATTGCGAAGTTCTCGATTGTGTACGGCAGGTAGATATTTAAGCGTGTATAGTTCATGTCAGACGCCGAACAAAGCTGGTAGATACCGGGCTGATGATGATGAATTCATATATATATATATATATATATATGAGATAGTTTGGTTTGTTTGTACATCCACACTCTTTTGCAATGTCTTGCTCCAGTCCAGCCAAGGGCTGCAGTCATTACTTTTAGTGATAAGGCCGCCGTCTGTACTCTTAGTCTAAGAAATATCTGTATAGTTTCCCTTCTTATGTACTATAATGATATATCTCTATCGTTATCAACCCTTGTATGTCCCCACTGCTGGGGCACGGGTCTCTTCCTGCATCGCAGAAAGGTTAGGCCATACTCCACCACGGGGGCCAAGTCCGGGTATATCTCTATCTATCTATATTATATATTATGTTTTTTCCTGGTGTACAAAAAAGAATATTCTTATCTAATCTTATAAGTTGTTTTAAATCTTAAGTTCCCTAACAATATCTATACCCAAATTAATAAGAAACTACTCAATTATTACGTTCATAATATTAGGGGAGAGTGGTCACCATTCGTACGCGGGGCACATTCATACAGTTAGTATAACAGACAAACTAAACGGCACACAAGCGCGCGTTTGCTTGTATGCATAGACATACCGGCCGCCATGTTGCTAAGCAAAGTGTCGTGCCAGTCGCACCACGGTGCATCGGCTGACAAAACGTAATGTGTTTTCGCGCGTGGTGAGTAAATTTTTTACGTAAATTCAATTCGCAATTGTAAGTAGAATTATTATGTTTTGAAAAAATTGTGTTGGTTAATATTAATGTTAACATTGATTATTTTGAGCTTTAATTGTTATATTTCTCAAATTAAATTAGAATTTGTATAAAGTAGTATTTTAATTTTGTGCAAGGCATGGGGTGCATTCGGTCAGCAAAACAGGGGGCACATTCGTACGCGTACGAATGCTCCCCTTTAGATTTTATTAACCACCAGAACATCACAATAACATTTTTCTTTTTATGAAGTAATTCTAATTGTAACAAATCGATATATTTTATAAAGTAAGCCTTTTAACTAATATTTTATTGCAGAATCATGGTACGAAAATATAAAAAAAGGGTACGCGTACCCAAGAGGTGGATGAAGAGTCCATGAAATTAGCAATTGATGACGTAATTCTAGGACGGCTGTCATATAGATAAGCCGCGTTGCAATATAACATCAAGACATCGACGTTGGAAAGCAGAGTCAAGAAATTCAAAGATGGCTCTAACACCGATGAACCCTCACGAACATTTCATTCCAAGAAGAAAACCGGGTAAATACCCGTACATATACAGATACACCTGAAAAAACTGAATTAGAAGAGAGACATAGTCAGAAAGAATTGAAAAAAATAGAACAGGAAAGAAAAGCCAGAGCCAAAGCATTGAAACGTAGTTTGAAAGAACTTAGTTCAACACAAAAGAAAAAGAAAGCTAAGCAAATAAAAAGTGATGAAGATTCAGAGGCATCTGAAGGATCGGAATTTAGTTTGCGGGAGAGTTCAACATCTACAATCGGTTCCGAAACGGACGGAGACTAATGATTGCAGTAGTGACAATAATTTAAATGTTACACCAAATAAAATCAAAGATAATTGTTTGGTTTTGGTAAAGTTTGAAAAAAAGACTTCTGTTGTTTACTACGTCGGAAAAGTTCTTAGTCATTAGTCGGGTACGGAGCTGAAAGTATCTTATCTTCGGAAGAAACCGGTATCATCATGGCCATTCTTTTTTCCTGATATAAAAGACATACACACTCTGTATATCAGCGATGTCGTCATGATCCTACCTGATTCACAACCACGAGCGGGCTGTACAGCTAGAATGGCTAGACTTTTTACTTTTTCAGTTAATTTAAATAATTATAATGTGCAATAACTTCTAAAGTAACCACCAAATATGTATGATTATTGACTTTAAGTTTAGATTGTCAAAGACTGTGCAACATACTCATAATAAATGATTGCAAAGAAATCATTGAGCCTGATTGTTAAGCTAAGAATTATCAATAAGTAAACTGGATAAACGATTTAATTTTTTGTTATGTTTCTAAAGAAACATTTATCGACTATGAGTCAAGTCAAATATTTTAAGTAAGTTCTTTAATAAATAAATATTTTTGTAATAATTAATAAAAAAATTAACGACTTTAATAGGCTTTTTAATTACCCTGTATGAATCTACCCCATGGCGTATGAAAGTACCCCACCTACTGTACGAACGTACCCCGTACGTGGGGTACGTTCGTACAAATATCTTATTGTAGAAAAATTACTATAACTCTTTAACCTTTTGACATAATAGTTTCGGATTTTTTTGTAACAAACTACAATATATTTGTTACGCTTAGGCATATAAACTAGATACAATCAACAATCCATCATAAATTAAAAAAATAAAATATAAAAAGCGTACGAATGGTGACCACTTTCCATTAAAAACCTTCTTTTAAGTCCGCACATTTCGATGGCAAAATGCACGACACGCAAAAAACCGTTTTTAAATTTTGTATTGAATTTGTAACGATTGAAATTCCATTCAAGATCGTGGCAACTGGCAAGACCTGTTCTCTGCCTACCCATCCGAGGTGCATGAGTGAGTTTATACATTTATATGACGGCTTCGGTGGCGCAGTGGTTTGGCACGCTGACTGTAAAACCGAAGGTTCTGGGTTCGGTCCCCGGCTGGGTCAAACTAGGAATCGAACTTTTTTTGTCTCGGGTCTTCGATGTTATCAATGTATTTATTGTATTAAATCTATCATCGAGTCACCTGTTACACAAGTCATTTAGTTGTACTTAGTATAGGGCTAACGAGATATGTGTAATATGTCCATGAATATTTATTATTTATTATTATATAATGAAACCCAAATGTATGTTTTGTCAGGAGAACGCCGTTCGAACAATTCGTGATGGGATCGCCCAGGAACCGCACCGTAGTACTGCGCGACGACACTACGCGTCCGGAAGGCGAGACGAATTCAACCAGTTCGATCAGGATTCTTAACAGCCAGGCAGTATGCTTTGGGTCTTGCCTAGGCTTAGGGATGCGAGGGTCTTTTTTAGAACCGGACCTTTGACCAGAAGGCAATATGGGAAATTCCGATACTATATTTATTTCAATTTTTATTACAATATTTCATCAAAAGCAAACGTAATTTACAAAATGTCGCGTGAGCCTGGGAATTACACCAACTGTGCACCGTGACCTTTTTCAAATTACACCTAATTATAACGTAAGTTCACGACAGTGTAACAAATATTTTATATTTTAATTAATATCTTTTATAATAATTCTCGATGTTTTTTTTTCATTCAGTTGGGACCATGCGGTATTTATATAGTATATTTTCCCGCAGTAAAACGTAGCCTATTTGTTAATCCAGGGTGTCAGCTAACTCCTTATTAAATTTTATTAAAATCGCTAAAGTCGTTTAGACGTGAAAAAGTAACAAACATACACACTCACAAACTTTCGTCTTTATAATATTAGTGTGATGTGGAGTATGGCCTAACCTTCCTGCGATGCAGGAAGAGACCCGTGCCCCAGCAGTAGGGACATGCAAGGGTTGATAACGTGGTGATGTGATAATGAAGTGTGATGTGCGTAAAATTAACAACGTAAACAAAATAAATCAACGTGAAATCGTCACATCATATATCATTTTTAAAAACCTATTTAGAGGCTAAAAATTTCACCCATGCCGGGATTCGAACCCGCAACCTCTGGCTATCCGTGCCAGTGCTCTACCAATTGAGCCAATGGGCGACTCACGGCATCAGTGAAATTTCGAACCTCTTTACACTATTCTCTGTATTACGTACAGGCAGCGACATCTGACTTAAGCAAATTGCATCACTTACAGCCCCGACTACCTACTTTGCAGTTAGGTTTTACATCGGAACGATATCACTGTACCCACATGATTATACTATTTTTGGTTAGTGCATTAAAAATAAAAATAGTGTAATCATTTATCATACTTCATATTTATGATGTGATGATTTTACGTTATGAACTGAAAGAGGATATAGAGACCAGAATTGAGACAGGAATGATCCGTTGGTTTGTGGTTGGTGGTGTGGAGAGGACGAAGGATGAAAGGTTGACAAAACAAATATCTATTGCGAATGTGGGTGGCTGGTAAGGGACGTCCCAGGGAGACATATTTCGACCATTAGGTCATGTATTAGCAACGAGGAGGATAAAAAGTACCTACCGGAACCGGCGTGCGTGCATGCAAAGACTTATGAACGTTGATCTGTCGTGATTGTGGCAAGTGGCAGTCCCTGGTCTTTCTCTACCATTCTAGGATACAGGCGTGAGTTACGTTATATTATGTAATATAATTTTTATAAACTTTACTTATGCAATAAATAAATAAATTTCACATAACGCAAATAATATTCTTATAAAAAATACAATTTCATTTACATTTCTGAAGTTGTAGTTAACAGTTTGTATTTATTTACAAAATATGCTTTAGGTATATAAAAAAGTGTAAAAGTGTATATAAGCAACAACAGGCGCAGTCAGGTGCAGGATGGGTGACCGTCCCGTGACAACCGCCAGTGGCATTTTTCCGAGCGCTTCCGTGCTTCGCAAGGCACGTTAAACCGTTGGCGCCGGCTGTCATGTAATGACAGTCGTTAAGCCATGTCAGATGCCTTAGGGGCGGCTTGATAACTTCTGACAGTAAGGCCTGCCACTGTCTTACAATCCTCCACCAACCCCAGACTTGGCCCCCGTGGTGGAGTATGGCCTAACCTTCCTGCGATGCAGGAAGAGACCCGTGCCCCAGCAGTGGGGACATACAAGGGTTGATAACGACAATATCAAAAGTGTACCCTGCTGCCGATAGGGATCGACTCATCAGGCGATCCAAGACACTGGCAGCATTCCCTCTCTGAATGGCCAGGCTGATGCGCTGGCTGAGGTAGGTACCAGCTCTTGGATTGCCTGATGAGTCGATGAGTCGCGTCGCTGTATTGATTAATTTGTGACAATGTCAACTCCCGTAAGTTGTGTACAGAAATAATTGTGATACACCCATTTAATGATCAACTCATAAGTTTAAATAAACGTTGTCAGACTTACGATGAAAAACTACAGTCTATCTAAAAAATCATTGTCAGTCCACCCACCTATTCATCTGAAAAGTGTATTCAAGTAGGATGTTCCACACTTTAGGAATAACACGACTGACCTTTCTCGTAAAAACATTTTTCTCCATCGTGTATTTCCAAAGCCAAGAGGGTCTGCATTCCTGGAAAAATATTTTCTTAGCAACAGAGCAATTCCATCGCGACCACAGATTCCCCATATTATTGGAAAAATTGCTTTTTCCGCGGTGTCTCTGGATAGTGGATATGGGAAATCGAGTTTGGCCGTGTATCCAGTCCAGAGTAGGTATGCATTAAGATTGTTTTACATCAATTCCTTATTCGCTGCAGTAATTTTCGATATCATCCCTTTATATGTCCCCACTGGTGGGTCACGGGTCTCTTCCTGCATCGCAAGAAGGGCAGTAATTTCGTTGTTCTTAAAACTGGCTGAATCTAATTTTGAAGAGTAAAATCATAAGCATGAAGTACCGTCTGGGCTTTTGATCTCTTCTGGAAGGACAAAAAAATATTTTTATCCGACTGCGGCGGAGCCCAATAGGAGGGCAAAGTTTTTGTATTTAAGTATAGCAAATAAGACCTCAACCGACTCGTGTGTCTGCGCAAGTGGCATAGGCCACATAAAATTAGCATAAATTGAATTAAAATAATTCACGTATTTATTGTTTAGATACTATGTAAATTTACGTTTCTGTTTTATTTTTTTAAATTAAATTCTACAAAGTGTTTACCAAAATAACTAAAATCACTAAAAAGAGAAATAACGAACTAAATAAATAACCAACCCAAATGCAAATTTAGTTGTTCTCGATATTTTTTATTTCGATGGAGACCTCTTTGTGCCAATAAAGGCAGTTTGTAAAATGGCGAGCAATTGACGGGATCGCTTTTGAATTTCGAATTGCATTTCGAGCCGGTGACCGCATTGATTATTCGATGCAGTCCCAGGAGAGGCAAACAAGTGCTTGCCTCGTGTCGAACTGTTGTTCAAGTAGCTTTGTTCATTCTTTATTGATGCACTCTCTATAGGTAATACAAACGATTTAGGCGGACATTGTCCCATTCGCAAAATGTCCCTTCATCATTTCGCAAAAGGTCCCTTTCGCAAAAGGACCATATCGCAAAATGACCCTTTGGCAAAAGGACCCTAATCCAAAACTACTCTTTCGCAAAAGGACCCTAACGCAAAATTACCCTTTTGCAAAATGACCCTTATGCAAAATGTCTCTTTCGCAAAATAACCCTTATGCAAAAAGTCCCTTTCAGCAAGCCTATTACGGTCACGTTTATCGCTCGACAAATGGCAAATAAAAAATTTGGAAGTCCAGTTGGTCGGAGTGGAAAGAGGGTTTATCTTGACATTTGTCGAGCGATTTACTCAAGATCTTCAGGACTTGATGAAGTCTCTGTTTGATAAGCTGTTTGCTATCCTGGACCAGCCAGGTATTAAGAAATAGGATCGAGAATAATAACTCATTCTATGGTACCTACCAATACCTTACTACCCAAAACTTGTGTAATAATGGGTGAGTAGTTAGGGACGTTTTGAGGAAGGGACGCTTTGAGAAAGGGACGATATGAAAAAGGGACGCTTTGGGAAAGGGATGATATGAGAAAGGGACGATATGAGAAAGGGACGCTTTGAGAAAGGGACGATATGACACAGGGACGTTTTGAGAAAGGGACAATTTTTGTCGGAGGGACATTTTGCGAACGGGTCATTGTCCGCCTAAATCATACAAACAAACAGTTCTGAAACCAAGGGCAGGAGTGTACCAAATATAGAACTTGAGATTTAACTTTTTAAGTTGCAAACTCTTAATTAAGTTAATGGAGTTTCTTTGTTAGCTTCTTTCCCACATAAACTATTAATTGTGTAACTTTCAACTTTGACGTTCATTAAAAAAATATTTTGTTTTTATAATGAATGGACACTGGATATTTGATTTAGGTTCATCTAACTCGACTTGAGCGTCATTCAGGGGTGAACAAAATTTTGTATGAAAATTTTAGCTCAACTGCTACTATTATTATTATTAAAATTCTTTATTGCATAAAAATTTTGCACAAAGGCGAGCTTAATGCTACTTAGCATTATCTACCAGCTAACCTAAGTTTTGGAGACAAGATTAGCAGGTAGTGCAATATTAAACAATATTAAATTTACTAACTATATCTTTTTTATGTATTAACTTAAAAATAGTAGGGGAGTATTATATAACATAACAACAAATAAATATGAAATACTTTCATATATAAATGTATCTTCAATATATATATATATACCTTATAATATATTATATTATATATTATTATTATATATATATATATATATATATATATATATATATATATATATATATATATATATATATATATATATATATATATATACCTTATAATATATTATGATAAATTACTGAAGACTTAGGTAGTGATGATATACTTTACCTTTGAATACTTCAAGCGATTGGGCTTGTCGGATGTGTAGAGGTAAGCTATTCCATAGGTGAATTGCTGACACAGTGAAAGAGCTTGAGTAACTAGCCGTATTGCGCTCGGGGGTACGAAGATGCAATGCTCGCGAAGGTCGCAGAAGGCGACCTTCACTGAAGAGGAACTCGAAACGTCCTTTAAGTACTATGACTTTGCTTTCTAATTTACATGCATATGTGAAGTCTTAGTAGCAATGTCTATCGCTAACCGTGATGGAAAATATCGCAAGGGAACCTAAGTGTCTGAGGTGTTCACATACCTCTTCTTCTTCAGGCTATATTGGTGTCCTGCCTTTTTGCAGAAAATTGTTACGCTGATTATCACTTGCCAACCAACGTTTCACCTATTCTTTACGTTGACAACAAACGATTTACAAATTTTTGTATCGCAATGTTTCATTTGGTAGGATTATTGTTAAGCTGATTATTATAATGACACAAAACGTTTTGGGAATTTATTATTTGTCAAGTCTTTTACAAGGCAAATAACTATTAGATGAATAAAGTTTCGTCATTGTAAGTTCCCTTTTCATACATTAATTTTATGAAAAAAAAAATTATTTGCATTTTTAATACAAGAAAAATATTACTGGGAATGGAAATATTACTGGCTAGAGGGGTGGCCGACGAGACTCAATCTGCGACAAAAATATAGGTGCGACGAAGCGCGTAGCGTATAGCGGAGCGCGAAGGAGCGTGTTAGGTTGAACATGTAAGACCGAAGGTTCTCTGCCTTTTTGCAGAAAAAATTTTGGCCGACCGAATGAATATTACGCGTAAAATATACGCTACTTAAATATACGCTACGCTAGTTGGCATTTTGAAAGATTTCATTATAAAAAGCAAACCAAACAAACAGTTGGTAACTACGCGGTTGGGAAATCAAAAAAAAATATAAGAATAGTTGGCAAATTATTATTCCGCAAAATAATATTATTTGAAACGTTAGTTGCCAAATGATAATCGGCCGAAAATGTTTCTGCAAAAAGGCAGAGAACCGGCTATATTATGTTGTCCACTGTTTGACATAGCCCTCCCCTAATGAGCGCCATAGCGCCCTGTCTTCAGCTTGCCGCATCCAGCATCTGCCGGCAGTTTTTCGCAGATCGTCATCCCACCTGGTCGGAGGGCGTCCTACACTACGTTTGCCGAGTCGCGGTCTCCACTCAAGAACACGTCTACTCCAACGGTTGTTGGTTCTTCGCGAGATATGGCCGGCCCACTGCCGCTTCAGCTTGCTGATTCTCTGAGCTATGTCGATAACTTTGGTTCGCTCTCTGACATACCTCGGCGTTTGATATTGCCAATCCGCGGTGGGCACGGGTGGTGATTAAGCATACTCTCTCTCTGAGAGAAAGCCCGTGCCCATTAGTGAGATGTATATAGGCTGAATTATGTATGTGGAGTTGAGGGTAAAACCAATCTGAGATTAAAACCGTTAGGCTAAGCGCGCACGGGTTACTTTTGTCACCGTGACTGTTTCGTAGATATGCATGGAGATGCGCAAAATGTCACCCAGTTGTCACGTCGTAACATACGCGCATCTCCATTGATATCCACGTTCTTGATAAGAGTAACGAAACAGTCACGTAACCTGTGCGCGCTTCGCCTTAACCCATTTACAGCCCAGAGAATCAGCAAGCTGAAGTGGCAGTGGGCTGGCCATATTTCGCAAATAACCGACAACCATTGGAGTAAACGTATTCTTGAGTGGAGACTGCGACTGAGCAAATATAGCAGGCGTAAATCAAACCGAAAAAATATTAATAGGCTGTGCCGTCTCATGCAATGGTTAGTAAGTGGTTAATAAACCAATAACTGGTTTACTGATTTTTGTTGTGGACGCACCTACCAATTAAACCAAGCGCCCGGCTGAGCCAATTGTAGCCAACCACTGAGTGTATGGGAATAAAATCCGCGATATTGTCTAGCTACACAGTCGAGTGAAGATACACAAGAAAGCTGATCTTATGAAAATCTCGACTGAATGCGTTTTACATATTTTGCACGATATTATAGGCGTAAAAAGCTATTTGCGGGACGGTGTCCGCCTTTACTGGCAGTATCGTTTAGTCGACTAAACGAAATTGCGTAACATCTGCTAAAAACTGCTTATAGTTCACTTCAAAATAAAAATTATCGCGGTACAGGGTGAAAATATGTACAAAATAATATATTATTGATTATTATATCGCTCATTTGGCAGAATATTGACGAGAGACCGTTGTTTCATTCAGAAGTGTTAGAACTTTGTCAAAATGCCACAACGACAGTGGCGCTGTCACGCGATAAAAAACAAAACTACATTACTGTCATTTTTTCCCCAAGTGTAAACAGTTATTTCGGGTGTTTTGGCATACTTAACTCAAATTGGCAAAAAAGTACATTGCGTCATTATTCTGCCAAATGAGCGATATATATATCCTGGTATAGTTATATATAATTCTATTTACACATATTACGGATTTATACTGGTATATCAGACAGCGCCTAAAGCAGACATAGGGGGATTAACATTGCGACTTTTCTTTCTAATTGCAATTATTTTATTAATTACTTTAGCTAATATAATTGCAAACTAAGAAACGCTTATCTTAGGCAGATTTCTGTTAGTGATTAGATGAGGATGATCGAACATAGAAAGAAGTGACTTAAGTTGAGGTCTTAAGTCCAGAAGTAGATGAAGACTTGCTGATTGATAGAACAATATTAGTACATCTTTTTTATATATATATATATATATATATAACGTATGTCCCCGTATGTATATATATATATATATATATATATATATATATATATATATATATATATATATATATATATATATATATATATATATATATATATATATATATATATATACCTCCAACATAATTAATAAAATAATTGCTATTAGGAAGAAAAATCGCATGGTCAATCCACGTTTTGTACCTAAGAAAAACATAAAAGTAAACAACAAGAAACAACTGCCTGCAACTGTCACTGCCTGTACGTAATACAGAGAATGTTGTAAAGAGGTTCGAAATTTCACTGATGCCGGTGAGTCGCCCATTAGCTCAGTTGGTAAGAGCGCTGGCACGGATATCCAGAGGTCGCGGGTTCGAATCCCGGCATGGGTGGAATTTTTAGCCTCTAAATAGGTTTTCAAAACAAGAAACAAATAAAACAAAGTATTTTCAGAACCTCTGTGCCCCATAAGCCGGCTTTTCACAACGGTTATATGGCAGATGTGACCAACGCCCAATGCCACTTCAACTTTGACTATTTTTCTCGAATATATCTTGGATGAATATTTGTTGAGCCAATTTAATCGACTGATTGAAATTTACTTTAGAACCCACTGAACAAATTAATTTGCCCCGAGTATAAGTAATGCAATGGCACAGACATCTATTAGGATTCGCATCGACAAAGTTATTTCAGGTCTTGCAAAGTGCACTTCGCTATTAGGTATTCCGTTTACGTGGCATCATATTCATGAATTCTGCATAATAAATTCATAACTTTCCTTATGGCATTTTATTTGTAGCTACCAATGCAACTGAAGGGCGCATTTGCATTTGCCACATTATTCACACAAAGTATGTTGATTATATTAGCGTATAGGAACTTCAAATTGTTTTGAAACTTATTCCATTAAATCACTAAGTAGCTAATTTAGTTGTGACAGTGAAAAAAGCGAAACGAAAAGCATATTTCATATTACACGAAGCAAATTTTAAGCAATTCGAGGGTTGTGAGACAGTGACGGGCCTTACTGTCAGAAATTATCAACCCGCCATAAGGCCTTTGGCATAGTTTAACGACTGCCATTACATGACAGCCGGCACCAACGGCTTAATGTGCTGTACGTATGTGTACGTAAAGAGAAATGCTTGAAACCACCACGACCTCAATGAAAGAGGAAGCCTCAACAAGATTAATGTAAATGGGGATTGAACGGAGACTCCTCACTTCTTTGATTTCGCATTCCATTAGCTTGAATTTAAATTGAGAATGTATGTACTCGTATGTGTTTACACTATCGTCATACGGGTAAATTGGTTTCATGGTGGCGTCTCACTCGGCTACACGTATTTGCGTATTTCGCAAATATTAACCATCCACTACCGGGTTTTCTGACGAATCCCTAGTAGTGAAGAAAAGGACTGTTTTTATTTTAGACCTAGATCCATAGTTACATAGGTAATTAAGAAGCGCTCGTGGCTTAGGCGAACCGAGTGATTGGAATCAATCACTTGAGTTAAGCAACAACAGGAGCGGTCAGGTACGGGATGGCTGACCGTCCTGGCATTTTTCCGAGGCACGTTAAGCCTTTGGTGCTGGCTGTCATATAATGGCAGTCGTTAAGTCATATCAGAGGCCTTATGGGCAGCTTGATAACTTCTGACAGTAAGGATCGCCACTGTCTTACAATCCTCCACCAACCCGGACTTGGCTCCCGTGATCGTCCACTGTTGGGCATCGACACCGTAATGATATTGATGTACTTAGATTAATTAAAATAAGAGTTTTAGAATTAGGCTACAATAATATTTTTCTGAACTACATAGTAAAATCCATCATTGGCTGCATGTACAAATTATTAAGTAACTATTATTTATTTTAACTGTAATGCTGTGGATTTTCGATGAATAAATAAAATAGAAAAAAAATTGGAGGTTGAAAAAAAATCGTTAGGACAAAAAAATCCTTACCCATAATGTTAGTAAAAAAAATGTACAAAATATGAGTTGACCGCCACCCCCAGGCACTAGATCGCGAGATGAAGTGTTACCCAGTGCGCCAGGATAAAGCTATCAAATTTGTCGACAATGATCTTGAGGAGGCCGTTGACACTGCCTTGAACCCAAAACCAAAGATAAACCGCTCTCTTTCGCATTATCGCGTGGAATCCGTCCGTGTAAGTAGTAATTTTGTAGCTAGCCACGTATTTTCTAAATCAACGGCAATAACGCGAATACGAATGGCCAGCGAAGCGTCACTTTATGAGTATTGTAAGAAAGAATGTACTCGTAGAACTTTCTTAAATAAAGAAGCAGTAGAGAACTCCTTGTGAAATGCGCAATTTCTGAAATACGTCGATCACGTCAACTTCTGTTTGAAGAATTTCCATTTTTGTTTGTAGTAAAAGTTTCAATTGTTTTACATACTTCTTTCACTTTTTTCTGCTTGAGTTGCTCAGCTCCGTAGCGCTGTCTGACATACAAAGCTTATACTCATAATAATTATGTGTAAATAGAATTATATATACCGATAAAATTATTAACAATAGGTATCGTACAGGCTCGTAAATAGGCTCGGTTCCTGCAACATTGCTGCTGTGTGTTTCCCGAAATTAAAAAAAAACGTAAATTAACGAAAACGATATGACAAAAAAACCGTGGAAAATATATCTATATCAACCCTCGTATGTCCCCGTATGTAAGGTGGCCAAATCCGGGTTGTTGGAAGACTATTAAGACAGTGACTGTGGTGGGCCTTACTGTCAGAAATTATCAAGCCGCCCATAAGGCCTCTGACATGGCTAAACGACTGCCATTACATGACAGCCGGCACTAACGGAAAAATTATAATATTGTTGTACATCAAAAACCCTATCTGACATGTTTTTTTTTTTTAGAACCACATAAGATGCTGAAATAGCGGTTAAAGGAAAAATTCAGCTCCAGTTGCTTCGTCTGATATATTCGTTCCTCTCTATTTCAGCCAACCACTATTGGCTCATACATTTAACATGCGTTTCAGAGCACTAAACAAACATCGACCGTCTCGCAATGCTTAAATAATTTGAACCTTTATCCAGAGAATACGTAGACTTGAACTATCGAGTTCTCAGCTCAGCTACATGAGGATATGTCGATTGTTCGTCGATTTGTACTTTATCGTACTCGAAAATACAATGCAGGAAATAAATGAATAAATATTCTTGTACATATTACACAGATCTCGTTAGCCCTATACTAAGTACAACTAAATGACTTGTGTTATAGGTGCTAACTCGACGATAGATTTAATACAATAAATACATAGATATAACGTCCCAAAACCGAGACAAACTAGAAAACTTCGTTTCCTAGTTTGACCCGGCCGGGGATCGAACCCGAGACCTTCGGTTTTACAGTCAGCGTGCCAAACCGCTGCTCCACCGAGGTCGTCTAAAGTTGAAAGTTGACATAAGTAAATATATGTAGGTACATAAGCGAGCTTATCTCGATTTCTTCCAGGATACCATGGGCAGTCGGAGTGCAGGTGTAAAACGGGTCTTTGCACATGCGCAACACACACGATATAATACAAAGATAAGAAAATCCTTCTAATAAAAATATCTACCCATAAAAATATATTATTATATGTAGTATAAAAAGAATAAACTCATAAACCAACCAATGTCCTTTCAACGTTACATCGTTAACAACGTTACGCACGTGTACATGATATTTTACATACATAAATACGCAAATAACAATTAATATAAATTCCTACTCAAAAATGTAGTATAATATTATGGGAACAATGAAAAGTAGACTACTTAAAATATCAAAGAAAAATACATATCCTCCACCAACCCGGACTTGGCCCCCGTGGTGGAGTATGGCCTAACTTTCCTGCAATGCAGGAAGAGACCCGCAGTGGGGACATTCAAAGGTTGATATCGATATCGATAACATATTGACATGACCGACAATATTCTTTCAACCTTTTTTTTCTAACAATTAGTGACGAGCGGCTAAGTGGTGATGGGGGAGCTGTATAACTCCGGCTTATCAATCGTGAGGTCGTGGGTTTGACTCCCGGCCTGTACCAAGGACTTATTTTTTCAGTCACGCCCATTTGTGAAGCTATAGTAGCAAAACCACTCGTTAACCAGCGCTGAGGGCTCACACCCTCAGCAAAATGCTGAGTCAGCTGCCTTTTGCAGCAACGGAAACACACCGCGACAAAACTGTTAAAATTGTCTTTACTACCTTATCCTTTGATGTTCTCCGATAAGTTTGTTTCGTATTTGTTAGATGTTTTGTGTGTTTTACTGTTGATGCAATAAATGTTTTTCTTTCTTTCTTTCTTTCTTTCTTTCTTTCTTTCTTTCTTTCTTTCTCTCTCTTTCTTTAACTATGAAGGAAAACATTGCAAGGAAACTTAAGGTGCCCAACTACCGCAGCTACCCTATCTTGTGTATATAGGCTACATAAAAAGCGGCAGTGTATTTCACAGTCTGTATGTACATTGCGTGTGAGGAGCTCATACTACCGAGGCAAAATATCCTTATACAGTATTCATCTTTATCCGTAGTCATTTATTATCGCCTTAGGCTTTTTGGCGAACGCCTAAACACTGTTTCAGCAAAATACGAATTCTGTGGATAATTACTTGCCCTTCTGTTTCCAGCTAATTACACTTCAAAGAGGTATTTGTGGCTACGAAGCTTTACTTTTATATAATTTAGTTTAAGTTTTTCTTTTGTTTCAGCAAAGGGTTGTACATTTTATTTTATTTGTGTTTTGTCCAGTGGATCCCGCCGGTGGTAACACATTTTGCTGTGCGTAACCCACAGGTAGGTACCTTATGTAGATCTGGAAGTTTATACAATACGACACTGCCACAATATGTGGGCACCTCGCTGGATTGCTTTGTAGCTTTTGCTTCCCGTGCCGCTAATGAACGCATCAGATTGATTGATTGAAGACGTTTATTCAAACAAAAATACAAAAAAATAAGGAAGTTGGTTTCTGCCAAACTACATAACAGTTTGTTGGAAGATGCTCTTGGTTTTACAAATTAAAGTTTTTTTTATATGCTAGGTACAATATATGTCAAAAGAGTATCATTTATTTTTTTTTACTAGTTTCAACTCGCGGCTTCGCCCGTATTAGAAATTATTCCAACAGGTACAATATACAATACAATACAAAAATCTTTATTCTTTATCTTCATTATTTTTCGGTACATAGTAATTGGAGTCACCTTTTAAGCATACAATGCCTGTACTAGGTGACTCCGCTCTTCCATAGCATAAATCTCGTTTAGTTTGAGATGATATTACGAACGAAAATAATAAATAGAAAATTAACTTAGCCAACTATGTGTGTTCGTGTGTGTGTGTGTGTGTGTAAGTGGGTGTGCGTGTGTGTGTTTATTTATGTGCGTGTTTGTATACAATGCATGTGTAAATATTAGTAGGATGTTATTGGGCATTCTGGACCAGCTTCCATTCGTTTGAGCTCACGACGCACCGCGCCGGTTGGCGCGGCTTGTCGCTCTCTCAAACTCATTACAGCTATTCCAGAATACCCAATAACATCGAGTGATTCTAATTTATAGTTTCAATAATTTTACGAGCAACCTACACAGTTTATGATAAATTCCATCAATGAAAACGAATGACACTAGGAAGCTTGAGTGAATGCAACTCACCATCATCTTGGTGGAGATAGGTCCGCATAGTCACTGAGTTGAATTAAATAAAGGATCCCCAAGCTCAACTGAATTGTATTTACCCACTAGCTATGTTTTGTGCAGTTTCGTAATATACTAGATAAAACAGCACACATTATTTGCGGTATCGGTTAGGTTTCCTCATTAAGACAATGACATGAAATATTCCAAGTGATACTTGTATTTACCCAGTCATAGTTTTGTGACCAGATTGGCTTCTCCCACTGAATGAGTTTAACACCACTGGTGTCTACTTTTCATAACAGTGACACAAAACTTTGCTTTTTCAACCCAGTTTGTTTTGTAGTCAGATTGACGTCTCCCACATGAACAAGGTACAACACCACAAATTTTGTTATCAGATTGACTTCCCGTGATGGCCCTTCATACAATAACATAAAAGTACAATTTCAACTTAATCATATTTTGTGGTCAGATTGACGGCTCCCACTGTTAGAAAGATTCAGCACCACAAATTACTTTGTGATCAGATTGACTTCATGTGATGAACCTTCTTGCGCAACAGTGACACAAAACATTTTCGTCTTAACTGTATTTTATGGTCAGATTGACGTCTCCCATTGTAAAAAAGGTGATTCCAACACAACAAAATTTTGTGATCCTTTTCATGTGACACAAATACTGGGTGATTGGCAGAACCAGGAAATACTTGTATTTTAGGCATATTTTATGGTCGGCACAAAGAATACCTTACTTTTCCCACAAAAATGTTAGTGATCAGATTGAAGTCTCCTGTTTATCGTTCACTACGGAAAACACAAAACATTGCACAGTAGGAAAAATGTACTTCTACAGTTACTTGAATCCTTGGGTATACTTAAGTAAAATCGTGAATTAATGATAATATCACTGACACATAAAAGTATACTTTCATTAATGGAAATCTATTTCCTACTAACGTGTCACTTTAGTTAACGCGAATGCGAATATGATAGGTGGCTGGCAGGGATTGTCAACCTTTAGCTGTTGACGCAGGAGTTATAAATTTGATACGAAGTATACACGGTGTAAGAAAAAATATGTTGTCAAAAAGTACAGTTTTATTTATAAAAGTTGGTTCCTTTGAACATTCCTTAAAGGTATTCCGGTAATAAAGCATTTTCCATGTTATTATTTTTTTAAGACTTGATGTTAAAGTATTTTAAGAAATCATGATTTTGTAAATACGACCGACAGCATTTTGTCTTTTTTTAATTGAAACTTGAAGATATTATTCTCATCCCATTATACGTAACTGAACCTATGCAGATAGTTTTATATTTTTTCAACAGTTTTCTAACATCAGTTCTCGTTCATTTTCTATCTAAATTTATCTGTAACATACAGTAAAATAAATACAGTAAATTTTACATAACCCATAAATAAAGAATTTAGAGGGGTCATAATATTTTAATGTATCACCTACATAAGAGATAACCAAAGGTTGACTATACTAGCTATACTCTAGTCTAAGATCCACACGGAAAAAACTCGTTGCATCAAAATATTTAGCTGTAGGTATCATTAATACCTAATGTTTGACTTTCACATAATATTGTGGAGTCTACCAAATGCTTTATAAAGAATACCTAGATAAGTATTATTTATCCTGAAATACATTTATATAGTAATTTCATCGATATCATACGATGTTTTCTATGGATAAGCTAGAGGAATTAATTATAATTTCCTATTTAGCTCATCATCCGATTTCTGGTAACTGGAAATAACAGTTTATTTTCTTCTGCTATAGTGAAATATTCACCCAATTCGAACATTATCTGATTAAGATCAAGAAAATCTAAAGTAAATTGCAACATGTGTATCTAGGACTATTTACTCCTACCTAGGTATGAAACCTACGAATTTGCTACGTTAACGTTATTGGATCCGTTGCAAGCTTCTGATTGCGAAACATCTTACCTACAATAATCGATATATTGGTCACATTATGTTGCAATGGCAACCAGCCACATTAACTTGAGCTATTAAATAGTGCTGACATTATGAGAATAACATATAGGCTTGACCTTGCTACCGGTCAAGATGATTTGGTTAAGTACCTACTTTTGAAGGCAAAGCAAAAATTTTGGGTGTTCGATACTAAAAAGTAATATGTATTACTTTTATCAACAATCACCTATATTCATACACCTATAAATAAAGGCGATTTTCGCATTTACTTCATTACAGTACTTGTAATAAAAAAACAACATACACATTTAGGATATAAACCTATAACACCCTGATTTATCTAAAATTCTCATCACTTCCGATAACGTGATAACGCTGTTCAGTACAGTCTCCGTGTGGTGTAATTATCTACGACTTCCTCGCTACCAGTCACTCCATCGGTATCAAAATGTTAGTAAGTATATTTATTTACATCCTAATTTTTTTTTTTACGTGTTCCACTGACTAAACCGTATTAGTCCCTATATGAAAACTATGTCCCGAACTATGTCTAAAAAATATGTTCCAGTCACTACATTTATCTAGTATAGTAATTACAATACGGTGTATAAATCGTTTAGGTTAAATGTATAAGACTGGTATAAAACTATGTTATTATTATTTCAGGTCTGACTCCGAGTTTGAATTCTCTGGTGTACCTATTGCTGTGCAGTCGAGTAAGAAGCAAAAGACTCCAACCAGCTCCAAACGCAAAGCATCGAGCTACGTTGAGGAGACAGTTAGGTAAGAATACAATACATCTATAGTTTATTATAAATGATTGTACACTTTACACATCGTTTCAAATGACGATTCCCTCGATGTAATCAAGCTGTTGATGAAAATCTTGGAACATTGAAAGAGATAACAACTGTTTATTTGTTTGTTTCATAACTAAAAGTTGTTTATTCGTCTTAATAATTCAAACCATAGGTTTGACCCTTAAACCTTATTTTCTATAGCCTAAAGCCGGGGCCGCTGCACCATGTTACGCGTGTTACAAAAAACGTAACACTTAAATATAATAAAAGTGGGACATGGTATAACACGTTAGGTACTTGTTATATAACGTTACGTTACGTAACACGTAAAGTGTTAATACCACTCCCCATTTTTGTTTTAATAACGTGTTACATTTTTTGTAACACGCGTAACATGGCGCAGCGGACCCGGCTTAACATTGATCGTTACGGTAAATGTTTACATCCAGGGAAAAGTTTACTGGAATAGAATTAGTCTCGTTATATTATTCGTTGTTACGTTGTCGCGTCATTTGACTCTAGCACACCGCTGAGTCATTGAATCGTTGATTACATTGCAGGCATGTACTCGTAAAGGTTAACATGCTGTCGACTGTTTACTTTGCATCTTACTAGTCGTGGGTTCGATACCCGCTTCGCGTAGTATTTTTGTTTTCCATGTAAGATATGCTTATTAAGAATCACTTGGGATATTTGCTTATTAAGAATGACATATATGGGATAGATCAAAAGTAGATATGTACCCTTCATATTAAACTATCATCCACTTCATACTCGTTCAATGTATGTGTATCTCCTATAGATAGCCTACCCAATCGGAATATAGGTATAAGTTTATGAAGGTACTTATGTTTTAAAATATATTGTTCACTTTTACAGGTCTGCAAGCACCTTAAAGAAAAAGACGGTGGGAGATCTTTTCGGGATTTTGCGAGACGCAGAGAAGGTCGCTAAAGCGACTCCCGAGCAGCACCAACTGGGGTCGAGTCTAGTGACGCGGGTCGCCAATGGTCACGTTCGTCGGACAGCAACGACGGAAGGAGAATTCTATATAGAATTGAAGGTCTACAACACTACCGATGCTGCAAGTACCAACGTTCAAGAGAGGTGGAAAAAAGCGTTGATGGTAATAAAATTGCAGACTGATACGGACACACCGCACTGGGACGTATTACAGAAATTTATTAAACAAGTTTATTCACTGTATGATAATAGTGAGGCGAGTTTTTTTAGTGATAAGATAAATATAAAATAAAATTCCTTTAATTTATAATAAACATATTATTTTGCTACTTACCTATTTATTTTTGTGTCTAAAACCTAAATTTTAATTATCTGTTTCCTGGTCAATCTTACTACTTTTTATTTACAATGCCTTATTGCATTACTTGCAAAACTCTTGTCAACCCAAAAAGTTGGGTGGGTCATATGCGCAGCACTGACCACAAAAGCAAAGTCGCAACTCATCATTTGTCAGAAGATGTTGAGGTTCTGACCTCTGCATTCCGTAATCGTATTGCAACTTATAAGATACAGGCTAACGGTGATGGTCAGCACTCAATTGAAACCTTTTTCGAGTCTATCCATAATAAATTAAAATCTCTGATTGATATTTCATTGAAAAAACACGTTTGCATAAAAGTCAATGTTGAGCTTTTTTCATTTTTCCTTATGTACAAAAACGATTTGCAAGAACTAAAATCGTTTGGCACGAAAAACATTACCATACACATGAACCACAACTTCAATTCCATTTTTTCAGAAATCATAAATACATTGAAAAAAAAGCTTGAAGAGTTTCAAGAGCGAGATAGCGGTTGGACATTTTTGAGTAACTCTCATTTGGAAATCAATGTAAATAAATATCAACCATTGAGTGGGTCATCGTTTATAGATTTACCAAAATTTATAAAAAACAAAAAAGCATGTTTGAATATAAAAAATGATGATCCTTATTGTTTTCTTTGGTGTGTTACAGCTGCTCTATTCCCTTCAAAGAGCCACCCCGATCGTGTCTCGTCTTATCCCGATTTTCGCGATATTTTTAACACTCAAGGCTTATCATATCCAGTAACTTTTTCTGACATCCCGGTGTTTGAAAAAAATAATCCAGATATCGCTATTTTTGTGTATGGCTTACAAGGCAAAAAAACTGTTGTAGGTCCACTATACAGATCAGAGTCTTCCACTGCGAAAAATATCGTTCATCTGCTATTTCTCGAGAATGATGAGGGCTCTCACTTTTGTTTGATCAAAAACCTTCCCCGTCTGGTTAGAAGCCAAATATCTAAACACCATCAGCAACTGCATTTTTGCTCATCATGTCTGTTATTTTTTAAAACATCTAATGAACTAGTCATTCATGCATGTGGTGGTATTGCTACAGCTCTTCCTAACCAAGGGTCGGTTCTTCAATTTAAGAATTACGAACGAAAACAAAACATACCCTTTATCATTTATGCTGATTTTGAGACTATGCTTCAACGTCATCTGGGGTGTGAAGCAGACCCTAACATTGCGAGCACTAGCCTGCTACAACAACATGTGCCCTCAGCGTTTGGTTACTATATTGTTTGTACAGTGGATGCCAAGTATAATCGCTACGTCAGCTATCGGGGATCAGACTGTGTATCAAAATTTGTAGAATGGTTGTATCGAGACATGAAGCAAATACACACTATTTTAAAAGCTAATATTAAAATTATATTCACGGATAATGATTCACAAAATTTTGAAAATGCTGTCCGCTGTCATATTTGTGATAATCTTTTAATATTTGACAAGGTTCGAGACCACTGTCACATCACTGGTCACTATCGGGGGGCAGCTCACAAGCATTGTAATTTACAATTTAAACTACCAAATTTTGTTCCAGTTGTTTTCCACAATTTGTCAGGCTACGATTGCCATTTATTTATCAAAGAACTAGGCGAGGCGCCTGGTCCGATAAGAATAATACCTAAAACAAAAGAAAACTATATTTCTTTCACGAAGTATATACCATTATCGAAAGATGAAGGTATCCAACTTCGATTTATCGATTCATTTAAATTTTTAGGTACCAGTTTAGAAAAACTCACGAAAACAATGAAGGTGGAGGAATTCTCGTTGTTGAAATCATTTTTTGCAAATGACACTGAACTCAAATTACTCACTCGCAAAGGTGTTTATCCATATGACTATATGTCACATTGGAAATGCTACGAAGAAAATTCCCTCCCACCCAAATCTGCTTTTTATAATACTATCAGTGGTGAAGAAATTTCTGATCAAGATTATGAACATGCCAAGTCAGTATGGTCAACTTTCTCCATTCGTAACTTAGGTGAATACACTGATCTATACGTTAAAACAGATGTCTTGCTACTAGCCGATATTTTTGAACATTTCCGCAAAACATGTAAACGATATTATCAATTAGACCCGGCATTCTACCTCACAGCACCCAGCTTATCATTTGATGCGATGCTTTTGAAAACTAAGGTCAGATTAGAATTGCTTAGCGACTTAGCGATTATTCGGATGATTCAGGATGGAATACGGGGTGGTGTATGTATGTGTTCCAAGCGACATGCGAAAGCAAACAATAAATACATGTCTGAGTACGACCCATCACGTCCCGAGTCCTTCATAACGTATATTGATGCTAACAATTTATACGGCTTCAGCATGTCTCAAGTATTTCCTTTGTCAGATTTCAGATTTTTGGAACAGTCTGAAGTGAATACCATTGATATCACATCAGTTCCTGATAATGCATCTTTTGGTTATATTCTTGAAGTGGATATTATTTATCCCACACACCTACACGACTATCACAATGATTTCCCATTTTGTCCTGAGCGATGCATACCACCCGGTGGAAAGAGTTCGAAATTAATCCCTAACCTATACGATAAATATCGATATGTTATTCATTATGTGCATCTTAAAACATGCTTGAAACATGGATTAATACTAAGAAAAATCCATAGAGTCATTACTTTTCGTCAAAGTGCTTATCTCAAACAATACATTGAACTTAATACAAAACTGAGGCAACAAGCCCAATCAACTTTCGAACAAGACTTTTTCAAACTCTTGAACAACAGCATATTTGGAAAGACTATAGAAAATACTGAACACAGAGTAAACGTCTATTTGGTAAATCAATGGAGCGATAGTCAAAACAAAACGAAAAAATGCACATCGGCAGAAAAATTGATAGCCCGTCCAAACTTTCAAAGTGCTTCAGTTTTTTCCGAAAATTTGGTTGCCATCCAAATGAAACCAGAACGTGTGGTTTTAGATAAACCTATCTACATTGGGTTTACTGTTCTTGAGTTATCCAAAAGCCACATGTATGACTTTCATTATTCAATTATTAAACCTATGTATGGGAAATATGTTGAGATGTGCTATACTGATACGGATAGCTTCATCTATCATTTGTCCACAGAGGACTTCTTCCTAGATTTGAAATACCGTTTACTACCTTACTTTGATACGAGTAATTACGATAGTAATAATATACATCAAATTCCATTAAAAAACAAAAAGATTCCTGGGCTATTTAAGGATGAAATGGGTGGTGAAATTATTACAGAATTTGTAGGATTACGATCAAAACTGTACTGTTTCAAAACTTTAGAAAAAACTGTCAAAAAGGCCAAAGGAGTAAAAATGAGCGTTATTCGCGGTCTTAACTTTAGTAATTATGAGCAGACCTTGTTTGAAGGTAATGTGCTGCGCAAGAGAAATATCTTGTTTAAATCGATAAAACATGAAATATTTACGCAAAGTGTCAACAAAATAGCTCTATCGAGAAATGATGATAAACGTTTGATTCATCGGGATCAAATCTCAACTAAAGCGTGGGGCCATACCTCAATATTATGAAAATAAGATAGTAAAATTGACCATGGGATAAAATTTAAAAATATGTAATCAAAATATCGTGATATGATGTATTTCATAGATCTGTTTCAGTCTTAGATGCTATGTGTATGGATTGCGGCTGCGGTAACCGCCGCGATAGAGCTAGTGTGGAATAAGCTTAATATTATGTTTTCGTTCTTATGCTCTTCAAGTTAAAGCTAAAGCTCTTTAGGTATGTTAAGAATAGCGTATTTATTTAAGTGAACTAATAATGTAATGAATTAAAATAGATAGGTACTTAGTTATAAAAGTGTTATGTACTATAAGCTAATAAGTATAGTTTTGGGTGAATAAATTGGGTTATACTACCAGCTTCTTTTATTTCCATGACCTAACATTGTTACCTAATGTTACAAAAACAAAAGAATATGTAAGTATTGTTAGTTCCTACATATCTCAGAAATTTTTGCTATAGACATAGTCTTGAGCGCGGTGGGATGAGGAGAGCTAAACTATATTCAATGAAGTTTTGATTTCGTGTCTACTGAAAGTATGACAGCTCCCTGTGGGAATCGAGCCCACGACCTCTGCAATAGTAATCAAACGCTATCATCACTAGACCGACGAGACAGTCAAAAGTAGGTCAAGTCAAGGTGTTAGCGATGTTGCAAACAGCAAGGGAGGCGCATCGATGTTGCATAGCGCGCAAGGGTTCAATGACTACTATTTACTTAGTCAGCAATGACATACTTGATTCAAACACATTCGATATTGATAATGCTGACTACGAATTCGAGCTCGCTCACTCTTATATGTATTAAAAGAGACAGGATTAATTTTCTAGAGCGATCGAAACGTATGAATAGGTAAGTTACACTCATCTACAAATCCATTTTATATTTGGTGGTTCAGTAATTTATTGTTACTGCATCGTTCGAGCCAACTAGAAGATCAGCAGACGTGAAAACATGTCGATTTCGGTAAGCATTATTTTTTTCCATCCAATTTATATTACACAGTTTGAAATAGGTTTGAATATTTTTAATAATTTTTTTTTTTGTTTTTTTCAGATTTTAGGCGAGACTGATCCGACTGACCCTTACTACTACGCGCAAAATATTTTGAGTGGGTTCGATAGTGATGTCGAAGAAATACGAAACCCGGCTCCATCAGACGTGGGGAAGCGGAAAAGTAAGACTTCAAGGAAACGGGTTGCAAAGGACTCCACGTCTACATCATATGTGGTTAGCAAGGCGGCAAGAAGAGGAAATCGGTTGATAAAAATAGAAGTATTCGACTTAAATGAGTGTAAGGACACAAACAGTGAAAGTGCGGTGTTAAGTGCCCAATATGTTGTGATAGATCCTGTAGACGAAATAATGGACATGGTGGAAAACGTAGTTAAGAACATTTCTAAAAATATGTGCAATAGTTATTAATTTCGTTTTAAATTAAAAATTAATTAAATAAAACATGTTTTCTTTTTTAAATACATTTACATTTATTTCTTACTTTCAATAAAAAAGTTACATAAATACTTGCTTATTCTAAATAAATTCTATAACATTATTTTCATAAAACCATTTCTTGACACATAGTACATTTTTCAACGCACATTGTTTGTGGTGAGAAAAACACGTAAAATTGCATACACTATATTTATCATGCAGGTATTTTATATTAGGACATTGATTTTCCTCGATATTAATAACACAACAATCACCACAAAGTTTATTTACCCACATGATTTTTTCTAAACCTTTTACAAAAATTTTCTTATTCCTCAATAAACTATAAATTAACCTATGAAATTCGCGGTAGTCAATAAAACCTTCACGCCAATAAATTCCTCTATTCTTTTCCAACCAAACAACTTGCTTTTTTTCGCTATCTGATAAAGTAGAAAATGGATAAGGAGGTTTTACCAAGTAGACCATAGTAAATTCTTTAGTAGCGAGAGCAAACTCTTTAATAATAAAATTATTTTTATAATCTCTAAATCCTTGTAAATCTACAAAAATATGTTCAGAATTCATGTTATTTTTTTAACGATGTTAGAAAGTGGTTTATATTCGATTACACAATCGTTTAGTATGAGGCAGTAAGCAGAAGTTTGATCTGGTATTTCTAAATCACTCTCTATTTCTACTCTAACATCAATGGGACCTGTCTTCAGGGTCTCATTTTGCCTGCAGCAATCTATTACAAATAATGGTGCTTTATCTTTGAAATCCTTCAGATTTAACAACGGCTCACACCGACGTCCATAGTAAGACTGTTGGAATCTAGCGTACTGCTCATATAATATCATATACCTTTCTTCAGTAAACTTAATATTGAGACTTTCATATGGAAAGTAAGTTGAATTTAAAAAAACCTTGACATCACGTACATAACAATGATCAAAGTGAGACATGTCTTTCATACCTAAACTTTTCCGATTAGTTTGTAAACCAATAATCACATAACGTGGTTTCTCTAATTGAGATGTGGTTTTTATAGACCAAGTATGTTTTGTAGTCTGTGGTAAAAGAGGGTATTCATAGAGATCCCAATTCCTAAATGCTAAACTGATAGGTCTATCTTTCTCCAAACATCTCAGCAAGTTAACTCTTTCACGATCAGATACTTTTATATGCGGTACTCTCCATACAATTTTGTTAATGGTTATGTCATCTAACACTTCATTAGTGGTTAATTTAATAGAATTAAGGTTTGTATTACTACGCAAAAGAACCAGCTCATGTTTACAGTTCATTATTATTTTATTATAATCTTCAGCGAAACCTAAAACTTTATTCAATGGGATACAGGCGGAAAAATTACCAGTAGTATTTTTTATTCCATCAATGTCCCACCCCCATAGCCGTGACATTTTTGATTCATTTTCATTCATCGAGAGCAATGATTTAATAGTAGTTGTGATCCCAGCATTTTTTATCCTATCAATTTCTACGCCATTTAGTTCATATCGAATGTCTTGGAAAAGAAAAAGCGCTGCATTATTCACCAACTCAATATTACTCACTCTCTCTTTTTTATCGCCATTTGGACGGTGCACTGTGATAGAACCTTCGATGTATAGTGTACTCTGTGACGGTAAGACGTATAAGTCTTGTTGATTGATGGGAATGCGTATTTCATCGTTTTTGTTAAAACTATTAATGTAGGGCTTATACGAATGGATTTGGTAGCTTTCAATGCTGTTGTCGTAGGCGAAAGAATCCAAGATATTTAAGATATTCATTTTATGACTTTTAAGTATCTGAGAAATTGTTTATTTTCCTTAGTCAGTTTTTTCTTTTTAGCAGGTGGTTTCTGTTGCGGTGGATGTGTTGTACTGAGATCTTTGGTTTCGGGTACCAATGTTTTATTTATGAAATCTATCATTTTCGTCTTAGGTGTAAATATAACTGTAGTTCTTCTTGTCGTAGATTTATAAGGTTGTTATTTGCATCCAAAATCCTTATATTAATCTCGCTAACTGTATTTTGATTTACTGGGAAATATATCAAATTTTTTGGGATTTCTATAATCCTGTACCCTGGCGGTACATTAGGTGCAAATTCGTAAATTATATGGCTAGGCTTCCCATTTATGTACGATCCGCTCACGATATCACATTCTATTCGAACGATGGTTGTTGGTAGAATGTTTACAGGGAAGAGAGACTCATGTAATATATTAGCTTTAAGAGTCTGATTTCCAAAACCCAATATCCTTCCGATTGAACCGGATTTCTCAAAATGAATATCTTTTGAACAAATTATTTTTGTGCTCAAAGTGTTATTGTTACATATCAAATTAAACGTACAGTCTACTAAATTTGTTTTTAAAAAGTCATTTATATCTAATAGCTCGTATGATCCTTCGGGTATTTCAATCATTTCGTTGTCGCCATAATGAAATTTGTTGTTGTAGCATTCTATGTTAGGAATCGAATTAAACGTCGAAAAAAAGATCAGCCCACATTCATATTCACCATCAAGCTGCAGAGCCGGCGAATAAAATGTTGACAAAGCTGGTTTACAACCGGTTATTGATAGCGTGAATGACATCGTAATAATGGTGAGAATAGTTTATGATTTCTTAATATAAATGTTTCAACCAGAATGTTTTTAAAAATTTTATGCATAAATGACCGCAATTATAGGTGTTGTTTTGTTGATAGTTCATATAACTATAATAAACGTTAGTGTTTTTTGTTAAGTACTTGATTAATTCTACAGGTGGTTTTAAACCATAACTATCAAAGTACACGCTGTAATTATTTATCTTAATGTAGGCTACCCAGTGAGTTCCCGGATTTATTGAATTATCTAGATTCAGGATAGCGCACTCGATGTTATTTGATTTGCTTGGTAAAGTGTCTCTCATATAGACACCTCGAAAGTATGGGATGTCCCGAGTATAATATATTAAATCTATATTACTCAGTGCTCGTCTGGGTAACCTTTTAACTAGTTTTTTGAAGAATGTACGCACAATCCCTTACCTGTCTTGTATGGTTTGATGTATAAACCTTTGCCTAAGGAGATCGATTCCATCATTTTATTGTGACGCACGGATTCAGAAAGATTTTTTTGGGCTGACTTGTAATCATTAACTGCTTTTGCTATTCCACCAATACCTCCAGCTAAAGAACCCAATTCTGATAGACCAGCAAAAATAGGAATGAGTGGAAGTATTCCTCCAGTTTTAGGGATGGGAATAATTCTTGGCAGCTTCATATTATTTTTCTTATGAAATATTTTTTTTGCTGCTAAGTATGCAAACTGAATAGCATCTTGAATATTTTTAGGTTTCTTTTTTTTCAGATGCGATTTTAATTTAGCCATAGAAGTTTTGAATGATTTAATTCCAGCACCCGATTTAATTTTTGCTTTCATTACTTTATTCACCAACCATGATGCAACTTTTTCACCTCTGCTAGCATCTTCTGATTTTAATCGTTGCTTTGCCATCTTTCTTAGCTCTAAGTCAGCCTTATGCCGATCTTCTAAACTTGAATACTTTGAATAAGCTATGTCGTGCAGCATACAAGCGCTGTCCAAAGGGTTTATGCCTTTATCGCCTCTTTGCAAACGTTCTTGTAATCGAGTACCTGGACCGCAGTAGTTGTAGCCTGGTAAGTGTAACTCTATTGGTAAATTATTGATTAAAGTATTGAGAAGTCCTTTCCCTTTCATAACTAACGATGTAATGAAAAATAAGTTAACTAATCTGTAGTAATATACTTCAATGCTTTATTATAGCACTTTTATTAATCCAACTATTTTCCTCTTGACCTAAGCCGAGCCATTTAACAAGATATTTGTTTCCCTTTTTTTTAATTACCTTCTCAACTAAATAAATATTGGGACAGCTAGTTTTTTGCAGTTCGTGTTCGTAAAAACAACCTTTTATTGGTATACAATGTTGATCTCGTATGTAATATGTTGTGGGTATAGATTTTATTACTTTTACAACAGTGAATAATTCGGTAGACCAGTTTGGTGTATATCCTTTTTGAAAATCTCCTTTGTGCTTGCTGATACGGACAAAGTCTCCAACACGAAATTTAATTTTCTTTGCAGGTAAGGAAGGTTGTGATTTGTTTATATTACATGCAACGAGTGATTCATTTAACTTGTTTATTTCAGACGGCATATGTTTTGTAGTGCGATGCATAGTATTATTATAGCTCTTAACTATATCACATAAAGGTTCTCCAATCCACTTATAATTTCCAAACAAGCTAAAATGTTTAAACAACTTGCTCTTCAAAGTTCTTATTAATCTTTCTACTATAGACGCTTTTTTTGTTGAATAAGTTGAATAATGATTTATTTTCCATCGGTTCGTAAGCTTCTGAAAAACGTCATTGTGAAATTCGGTACCCTTGTCGGTTTGTAAATTAGCAGGTGATCGGCCTTCTTGTAAAACCTTATCAAACGCTAGAGACACCTCAGTTTTTGTTTTATTCTTTAATGGAGCGATCCATGCGTATTTAGAAAAAGCATCGATGACTACTAAAATAAATTTGAATCCTTTGTTAACCTTCTGATAGTTTTGCATATCAATCAAATCGGCTTGCCATAAATCATCAATCCCTTTTAAAATAACAGAACGACGTGGGAAATTTCTTCTAGCTGCTTTATGGATTTCATTTACAACAGATTGTTTGCTCATGCTGGTTTCGATGAGTCTCTGAGTGCTACTATATGATCTTTAATAATATTACTCGCTTCTACCTTTGAACACTTCTCATCTAACTGTTTCTGTAGCAGTTGTATTTGAGTTTTTATACTTTTAAGTTCATTAATGAAATCTTGTTTTTTACAATATAATTTATTGTTTTTTTCTACATACTCCTTGCTAACAGCTTCATCTGCTGCTACAGCTAACGGTAATCCTCTCAATATACATTGTTTTAAGTCGTAAACTCCTGACTCATTTTTACTTAGCCCTGTGTTTATAGGAACCAAATTTAATGGATCTGACACACGCAGTCTTTTATGAACATGATGTCCAAATTTATCTATATTCATCTTGTAAATAGTGTGAAGGTTAGAGTAGAAATAAAATAAAATATAGATTACATAAGTATTTATTCATTTTATATCACACCACGTTTTTTCAGTTCTGTTAAAACTGATACAATTTCATCATCTAAGCCAGTATTACCGGCATCTTTCGAAGCTATTAATAATTTCAATGTTTCAACTAATTCGTTTGGATCATTCCAAAAAATGTAATCTACTTTGTTATCAACTTTTTTAAGCAATGATAAACCCTTTCCTTTGGAAACATTGGCGGAACATAATAAGGGTTTTACAATTTGTAAATACTTAAATCCTCTGTTGCTATTGATTGGTTGATTGGGATCATATTTACGTCGATGAGCGTTTGTGCTTATTAGTATAAATTTATAATTCCTTTTATCATCTTCAGTGATAATGTTTAGATCAGGATTTTTTTTGTAAAGTAATTCACTGAGTCCATTAGTTTTGACATACGAATGACCTGCTATTTCAAATGCATCATTAGTTATGGAGAGCGGTGCTGATCCTATCATAGGTTTTCCATTTTCCAATCTAATTCCATAAGGTACATCTTTGAATACTTCTGATGATAAAGACCATGACGATAAAGACTTTGCATTTGGTGTTGAAGCACCATCCGAATTTGTTTCAAAAAATATGTCACTCATGTTATTTCTAAGACTTTGATTCAGTTCAGAGTCACTTATGTTATCATCGCTGTTACTAGCATTCGATACCTCTTGGAGTGATTCCCTTGAAGAGCTAATTTCAGAAAATTTTCGTTTCTTCGTAGGTGTAGACTGTCGTGCTAAATGTTCAAGCGAATCAACATCTTCATTACTTAACTGTTCTTGATACGGGGTTCTCGTTAGCTGTTTAAGTGGATCTGTTACTGGTTTGAACATAGTTTCTAATGCCAACTCAGAATCCATTTTAGTATTTTTCATGTTTTGAACCTTCTTTTTAACAGCCTCAGCAGACTTAATTATTTGTTGTTTAATTGATTTTTCATCACACATTTTTTCTTATTTTACAACTACTCGCATATAAAGAAGATAAGAAAGTGGCTTCTGATTTAAAAAAAACGGCATTTATGTATCTCACTCGTCGAAAGTAATAAAGGTGTCGAATTTCATTCTGTAGCATCCGTTATTTCTTTGACAGTCTTTATTAATCACTAAATAGCTAAATGTATCTTTCCAAACTTGTGAACAAAGTTCGCGAAATTGATGCCAAGGCATATCAGTGTTCACATGTTCATCATAAATATGACGTAAGTTAATATCATCCTGTTTGAATATGATGAGTAGATTTGCATTGTCGCGAACCAGTTGTTTTGGGACTTTGCTATAAGTTTGGTTCAAATAAAAACAGTCTATATTTTTATGTCTACCCATGGCAAAGTAATCACGAATGTTATTTTGATTTTCACAGGCAACATCGTCGAAAATAATGACAGAATTTTGAGACGCTAAGCTTGGATTTAAGACTTCTTTGTTATCGCGATATTTATAATAACGTATTCCTGGAACGAGATTCATTACCTTCTCTAAAAATATGTATTTTGGTTGATACAACGTTTTCGAATAAACGTACACGTTACGGAAATGTAAACCATTAGGATGTAAAAGTAACCCAAGGACTAAGTTTGTTTTTCCGCAGTTAGACGGTCCGCAAACTATACAACGGATGGTGTTTGGTAAAAGCTTTCCGTGACGATATGTATTTTTTTCAGATCCTACATCAATATTCTCAAGATTTAGTGATGTAGGTTGTTTAACAAATTTCATTTTTGGAGAAATATGTTACCAGTGATGTCCTCATTACTGAAATGCGATCATCACGATTAAACTTCAGTATTTATCTGTGTTACTAACATCATTTCATTTCCTGCCGCAAGTAAAATTCAGAATCAATCAATATTATTGGGTATTCTGGAACAGATGTAATGAGTTTGAGTGAACGACAAGCCGCGCCAACCGGCGCGGTGCGTCGTGAGCTCAAACGAATGGAAGCTGGTCCAGAATGCCCAATAACATCCTACTAATATTATTTTACTTGCTCTATTAGTTTTTCTGTCTCGTTATAATTTAAGCTATTTAACCATTGTATAATATTTTTTTACATTCATAATATGTTTTATCGTAAATATTAATATTCTTATTTACCTTATTGTATACAAAAGATGACTGCGCGCTGTACTGCATCCTAGCAAATTTAGTCCGTGTTGTCGGAGTTTTTGCTGCCATATCCTTTCTTCTTTTATTTTCTTTTACATAAATACTAAAAGAGATATTTAAAGACTCCCTACACACTACCCTCTTGCTCGCCCTACGGTTTAATTTTTCACCAAATCTCTTCTCTCATAAAAATCGCAGTTGTCTAACAAAATTCATATTTGAGGTCAGAACCTATGACGTACCGAGGCAGGTACATTAAGAATATGCTCGGGCGTAAACGTGTATATGCTAGACTGATGGAAAATAAAGTAAGACTACGGTATTTCCGCCTCATCTAGCAGTATGCTTTCCAACCTCGCAACAGGAAGTGCCTCGTACATAATTATGCTGTGTTTGTGTATGGGGCGTTGGAGTGTGTCGTAAACAGCGGCCTGTGTGCTCCCAGGGATCTCCGGGACCGTGGTTAGACAACAGGGGAACTGAGGTACTGTCACGGACACAACTAGGCATTATGCACTCGACGACTATCGTTTGGAGTGCACTGGGAAGGCTTTGTAGTGTCTAAACAAGGCGCTCTAAAGCGGTTTTAGTGGTGTTATGTTCGAACGCAGCGGTTAACTGATCTTTCCTCTCGGTGTAAGGGTCACTTTACATTTTACGAGGGCATCCTAGAAACTAGGGTCATGTGTAGAGATGTGCGTGGAGAACGTCCCCGTATGACGAGACCTTAGAAATAAAATTTTCTTCGTTTAGTTAATTCGCTCCGCTCACGAATACGAGTATACTGAGTTTATTGTAAACTATTTTAATAAAGATGATTAATACTTTTTCTAATTTAAGCTCTTTTCGTCCAAGAACATTTGCCCCGCCATTTTTCAGATTTTTTATTTAGATATTTAAAAAGGCATAGTATAGAATAGACGACTATATAAACGATCCTAGTCCGTGGTAGTAAACCAATTCCACCACTGGGGGTCGATGTTACTCCACGTCCGTAAGAATAACCGCCACATACCTTACACGTGACCCCTGGGTGGTGCTAAGAGAGTGACAAATCCGGCAGCTGCACTGTTCCCTGAGAGCCTCGCAGCAAACACTGGTCTACTACACTATACAATGCTCCTGAATAAACACAATGCTAAACCAAACGGCTCTTCTAAGAGCCCATTGACAAAAGATATCGGACCTACAATCCGTATCTGCTCCCTTAACGTAGAAGGCATAAGCCGATCTAAAACAGAATGCTTACAAAAGGTACTATATGAACTTGACATTGACGTTGTGCTGCTTCAAGAAACGCACACACCGGACGCTGCTCAACTCGCCCGGAGAGGGGATATCGCCGGCTACAACCTAGTCGCAGCTACCTACCACGCACAATATGGCACTGCAATCTACCTGCACCATTCTATAGCACAATCTGCTACTGTCATCTCGAACAATATAGACAACGAGAACATCGCCACTACATCAATTGAGCTAGGTGAAACTAAGATCACTAACATTTATAAGCCACCGAAAAGCCAATGGCCGTCGCCAGCCTTACAGGGGCTCGATCACCCCTCCATATACATAGGAGACTTCAACAGCCATCACACAAACTGGGGTTATAACAACAGCGATGAGAATGGTAAAAGATTAGTAGACTAGGCCGACAAATCAAACTCATTCCTTGTACACGATAATAAAAGCAGTGGCTCATTCAAATCCGCCCGATGGGGAAGAGACTATAACCCGGACCTTGTCTTCGTGTCCAAAGATCAAGAAAACCGCCCCCTACCTGTACAGAAAACAATCCTAACGGACTTTCCAAAAAGCCAACACCGACCCGTTCTAATAGAAATTGGACTAAAAATACCGATAGTCCAATCCTACCCTGGCCCTCGTTGGAATTTCCAAAAGGCCAACTGGGAAAACTATGCCAAAAAACTGGACGAATGTATACGATGGATCGAACCCTTGCCCAGTAACTTCGGTAGATTTAAAGGACTACTAATAGCCGTAGCTAAGCAATCGATTCCACGAGGGTACAGAAAACAGTACATCCCTTGCTGGAACGACAGTACAGAGGAGCTCTGGCAAGAATTCAATAGGACTGCCGACAAGAACACAGCCCATCAACTTATTGAATCCTTGGACCATGCTAGACAGGAAAAATGGGAAAACACCGTGGGCAATATGAACTTTACGCATTCTAGCCGAAAGGCATGGCACATTCTAAGAAGGCTAACTACAGAGAAAACATCAACTATGAAACCCAAGCTCAGCAAGGCTAGCCCGAATGACATAGCAAACAGAATAGTGCTCCTCTCAAAAGCCCCCAGCCACAAAACCCACACACGCAAAATACGTAAAGAACTAAAAACTATAAAATCCATAACAACACCCAATAGTATGTATAGCGCCCCCGTACAGGTCGGCGAAGTAACTCTCGCTATCAAGCATATAAAAATGAACAAAGCCTGTGGAGATGACGGAATATTCCCGGAGTTCTTAAAGAACAGTGGCCCACGAGTGCAGACATGGCTGGCAAAGTTCTTCTCTAACATCATTTTAACAGGAAAGATTCCACCCGAACTTAAAGCTTCCAAAGTAATTGCTATACTGAAGCCGGAAAAACCTGAAGACAATGCAGAAAGCTACCGGCCCATAGCACTCCTGAGCATCGTGTACAAGCTCCTGGAACGAATAATCTACAACCGCATTTCGGACACAATTGATCAGAACATTCCTCAAGAGCAGGCAGGCTTTCGCCCGAAACGAAACTGCTGCGATCAGGTTCTTGCATTAACCACTCATATAGAAAGAGGTTTTCAGCGTGGTGAGAAGTCATCGGTTGCCTTCATCGACCTAACGGCTGCTTACGACACCGTATGGAGGCAAGGGCTACTAATCAAACTCCTCAAGATCATACCATGCATTAGGATCTACAGACTTATAGAGGATGCCCTTACGAACAGACCATTCCAGGTATTTCTAGGCGAACACTCAAGCAGTAGACGATCCCTAAATAATGGCCTTCCGCAAGGCTCAGTGCTGGCCCCGCTACTTTTCAATGTGTATACTCACGACTTCCCTAGCACTTCATCAAGGAAATTTGGATACGCTGACGACCTAGCCCTAGTAACCCAGACTAAAAGCTTTGAAACTGCCGAAAAGGTACTGGAAGCAGATCTGATGGCGATGGACGAGTACTACAAACATTGGCGTCTGTGTCCCAACGCGACTAAGACAGAAGTAAGCTGCTTCCACCTCAACAACAAACAAGCAGACAAAAAACTAAATGTGAGATTCCGAAACACCACTCTTCAGCATAACCCTTACCCGAAATACCTCGGAGTTACCCTCGATAGGAGTCTCACATACAAACAACATCTCAGTAAACTGGCAGGAAAAATGAAAAGCAGAAACAGTATCATACAAAAGCTCACTGGTACCTCCTGGGGCACTAGTGCTGCATGCCTAAAGACCTCGGCCATGGCACTGGTTTATTCAACGGCCGAATACTGTGCCCCTGTGTGGAAGAACAGCGTTCACGTGGCGGCGGTAGATACAGAGCTCAACCACACGATGAGGTTAATTACGGGATGTATAATGCCAACCCCAACCTACTGGCTGCCTGCTCTCAGCAATATCGCTCCCCCACACATCCGTAGAGAAATGTGCCTGAAACGAGAGCTCGAGAAAATTGCGACAAACCCGTTACTACCCATTAACGACGACCTGTGCCATCTCGCGACTACAAGGCTTAAGTCACGCGACCCACCCGCCAAATCCTACCATACCTATAACCCTTTGTGGAGTCCTAACAATGCATGGTTAGATGAGTGGAAAACCAACAGCTCTCGAAAAGACATTTTTGAACTCAACACCCAGGAACGACCCGCGGGCTTCAAAACAACGCGAAACGTTTGGTGCCGCCTAAACCGCCTCAGGACGGGTGTGGGCAATTGTGCCTACCTATGGCACAAATGGGGCTGGTGTGATTCGGCCGCCTGCGAATGCGGTCACCCACAAAAAACCATTGATCACATAGTCTACGAATGTGAATTGACCAAGTATCATGGGATGAAAGATGATTTCATAAACCTCTCCGGCGACTCGGTTACGTATCTTAATAATTGTAAATTTTGACTTCAAATTTTTGACAATTCATTATTATTAATTATAAACGCATTGTGTCTGGTTGTGAGGCCATTGTAAAATGCCATACGATAAATAAAAATAACCGCGATTTTATTGTTAAGTATAACTATAACATATTTTATAATACAAGTGTGTACAGACGACGTGATTGTATATTAATAACTATATGATACATTCTATAACTGACAAAAACTTAACTGCAGGTTTGCTAAAGGTCATTCGAATGGTAGAGTGGTGTTCGGGTCATCTATCTCCCTCCAAAATGGTTGAGACTGATGATGGCTGACCCTGCGTTATGCTCGTGAACGAGTGCTGTTCGTGTATCTAGCCGCAGCACTTATGTTTTCCCCTATTATTGTGAGACTTTTGACTAATGCTTTGGCATTTAGGGTTGTTAATGGCAATAATAGTAATTATGGGCATTACCCCCCAATGATGGCACAACCTTGCGCTATGGCGCTCATTAGGGGAGGGCTATGTCCAGCAGTGGACTAATATAGCCTGAAGAAGAAGAACGGCAATCATGAAATCTTATTAGGTTTACATATGGCAACTGATGTATTTGGTTTTAAGAGGATTTGAGAAAAGATGGTCAGAGTGGCGTTTTTTTTTCCGCTGCCTTTTTCTCCACTACAATACGGCCGGAAGGTGGCGGCTTACATTTTACATTGTACATTGACATTCAGCTGACAGAATGTAAATTCTTTACGTTGAAATAAATTGATTTGAATTTGAATTACCTTTTTGGGTTTAAACGATTCATACTTTTTCGGTTTACGTATCTTTTTATCATTAAGTTCCACACAACACAATGACTTGACCTGGTACGGGTCATAAGGGTTAATACATCGTATGCAGCAACAATTGGATTACATATTGGATTTCATTTTAAATATTGGCCTTTTTGCATCTACTGAATGAGATGATTTATACAGCGTCCAGTGGCATCTTCACTAACACTTGATGGGTGAAGGGACCACTCTGACGCTGTAGTGCCTGGGACATGGTCTTATAGATGGTGTAGGCTTGCCCAGCACCTATACCATCCTGACAGCTTAGTCGGCCTAGCCCACAGGAAAGACTAGTCAATACGTGCGGAGCCAACCAAGCCGCGGGTTTCCTCACGATGTTTTCCTTCACCGTTAGCGTGTGGTATTGCGACTACAAATTCGCAAATGTACGTAACTTTGAAATTAAACAAAGTCATTGGTACATGCCCGCACTCGGGATCGAACCTGGGGCTTTCGCTTGCCAGTCCATGGTTCTACCCACTGAGCTACCACCGCTTCAATTTACTCGAATTCACTTTACAAATATAACAAAGCAATTTTAGCGTATAGTGGCACAAACAGAGAGAATCCTACTAATATTACAAACGCGAAAGTTTGTAAGTATGTATGGATGGATATATGTTACCCTTTCACGTAAAAAATACTAAAAGAATTTTAATTAAACTTACGATAATATAGCTTATAAATAAGAATATCACATAGACTACAATTTATAAAGATATTGTGTGATATTTTTCAAATGCGACCCGAAAAATTAATATGTGATAATACTATTTTTATTTTTAATGCATTAACCCGTGCTAAGGACAAATTTAAAAACCTATTTAGAGGCTAAAAATTCCACCCATGCCGGGATTCGAACCCGCGACCTCTGGCTATCCGTGCCAGCGCTCTTTCCAACTGAGCTCAGTTGGAAAGAGCGGGTTCGAATCACGGCATGGTTGGAATTTTTAGCCTCTAAATAGGTTCTTAATATGTGATAATTTTAATGTCATAGTCATAATAATAGTTATTTCCTACGCCACGCTAATATAAGCTACTCGAAATTCTAATCCTGCGTAGACGAAGTCGCGGGCACCAGCAACATAAAATAAACTCGTGCTTCAATCCCAGAGGGGCAGGCAGAGACCAGGGTTCGCTACGAGCCTAACAGCTTTCGTTTCATTAGTAGTCCTTGCATGCATCCGCGCCGGGTTCATTTTATCTTGTTCTTTGATACATCTCCTATTTGGTCGTAGTATATCCGCCTGGGATGTCCCTTACCGGACCAAAAAGAGATTGAATCGTTCATCCTATATCTGCTACAGTGAAATACGCCCGTATTTCACTGTAAGGACTGATAGGTAGTCATAATTAAAACTGTTTTTATACGGATATAGGTAGGTAGGTATATAGGTAGTCGGTATATCTAGAAATACCGATGAACGAACGAAACTATTGTAATCATAACTGTTGGTATTTTGATCTGCCAAAAAAAATGAGCGTATGCTGTCCACGTCTTTGTCCATGAATAAATTATATGGCATAGTGAACTTTAAAAATCTTGTATAGAATTGAAATAATTTATTCATTTAAAACACAGTACAATAAGTTAAGAAATGAAATTAGAAATGAAACAATCCTATAGAAAACTAATGTGACTGACATAGCCTATAGGATTATCAAACTGAAGTGGCATTGGTTGGTCACATATGCGGAAGGTCGATATGGTTGAAAGGTTCTCGAGTGGAGACCTCAAACTAGCATCCGTTGGAACAACGATGTTCTCTGGGAGAATGTCTGTGAGGGCTGTGCCTTTCTAGAACGTTAACAGGACGGAAATTAAAGGTTGGACATAAAGGGAAAATACCCGAACTTTTGTAGCTGATACAAAACTTTCTTAAAAGACCACGTTTCACTTTTCGAGTAATTATATACTGAATCTTTTGTAAGCACGATAATTATAATACGATACTTTGTTCGATATCCATTACCGTACAGTAAAAGAGAGAAGTTTTTTTTAGCTTTCTGATTTTGTAGTAGGTACCTAGAAGGTACTACAAAATCAGAAAGCTAAAAACCTCAGTTAGTCTAAGGCTTTTTGTTCTTTTTCACCTGCAGAATCGAATGATACCTTAAAAGTGTGTGAGAAATAACACTTTTGGTAACTGTACTTCTTCTTCTTCTTCTTCTTCTTCTTCAACCCATAGCCACCCAATGCTGAGTGTAGGTCTCTTCTAATGCACGCCATTTATTTCGGTCTTGGGCTTTTCGAATCCAGTCCTTTCCTGCCACCTTGACCAGGTCGTCAGTCCATCTTGTTGGTTGCCTGCCCACACTTCTGCGCCCCTCTCTAGGCCTCCAAACCAGTACTTTTACACCCCATCTTTTATCTTGTCTACGGCATATATGGCCTGCCCATTTCCACTTCTTACGGGCAATCACCTTGGCTATGTCTGTCAGTTTCGTCCTCCTTCGGATTTCGGTTTTTCTGATCCGATCTCGGAGTGAGACACCCAACATGGCTCTCTCCATAGCTCTCTGAGTCACCTGCAGCTTGTGAACAGTTTGTTTGGTGAGAGTCCATGACTCGGCTCCATAAACCATGACGGGGAGGACACATTGTTCGAACGCCTGACGCTTGAGGTTTATTGGTATATTGGCCCCTTTAAACACTTTGTAACTGTACTATTTTTAAAAAACTATTTAGAGGCTAAAAAAAAAATTGTGTAACTGTACTATTTTTTGTGAATCCAGTTGGTGATTGCTCCAAAATGTTGTGGTGTCTCCTAGGACTTACAAGTAGGAAGCCTCGACTATGTTATGTTCATAGAATTATCATGATAGGTACTGTGATTTGACAATTTTCGTCTATTCTTATTCGACTATTATTAATCTAATTTTTTTACATCAAAAATCCGGGTAATACACTTAACTATGCTCAATATTCTTTAGGATTTTATTGGGTTTAAGGCGAGCACATGTCAAGTCTGCGCGCGCACTACAAACTCCAATATTCCTGTATCGCGCAATCAAAGTGTTTCAATAACATAGCATAAATTTAACGTCCGACTAACAATAGTTGGAACGGCCGTCCCCAGGCATACGATCTGCATGGCGGGAAATTTCCCTTTATAGAGGAAGAGCACGATCACCCGCTCTTCCCTATAGGTTGACTAAAAAACCAATATAAAAGGTAACACTTCTGACTGTAAGGCCTGCCACTGTCTTACAATCCTCCACCAACCCGGACTTGGCCCCCGTGCTAGAGTATGGCATAACCTTCCTGCGATGCAAGAAGAGATCGGTGAACGGTGATCGGTCAGTGGGGACATACAAGGGTTGATATTGAAAAAGTAACAGTAGAAAACTTTTGAACTATATTTTTTTATTATTAGGACTTCTTAAACTTAGTTTTTGTAAAGGTGGTTACATCGCCCTGCTTATGTAAATGTGATAAAATATTTTTCAGAAATAAACTTCGGAAGACCGATACATTGCGTTTTCCAGATGAATGTACAGACTGTTTCCCAACACACAGAGCGCTCATGTCTTGAATTTTCCACCACACATTATGTGAGAAGGAAAATATTAGAATAACTGCATAACGTAGTTTGAATTTCTCGGAACTTGAGGAAACGAGTAAATCCCAGAGCAAATGTTATTTCACCGTGGCAAACAGTCGTATGTTTTACTATAGAATTGAAGGAAGTGAATGTTTTACTATAGAATTGAAGGAAGTGAAGGAGACTTCAATTGGAAAGGGAACGTCTGGTTCATATTATTATTATTAAAATTCTTTGTTGTACTATTAAAACGAATTATAAAGTACAAAGGCGAACTTAATGCTAACACCATTCAAAAATTTCTATTGATTGTGAGATAAAAAACATTTAAATATAGAAATTATAGGCATTGATTTATTTAAGTTTATATTAATTAGTTTCAAAATTCACCTAATACTTTAATCCTTAGTTTAATATTTATTGCAACTTTGTTAGAATATTTTCGAGGCTTAATCGCGTAGTAATTTATTGCTATTTTACCTCGACGTTACAGTCATCGTGGTCACGAGAGGACTGATGGCTGGCACCCGCTCGCATCTTCGGCTGATGAGGTTTCAGACTACCCTCAATCAGCCATCACAAAGCACTATTAGGGTTACTACACACTACACTGACAATGTCGGACGATAAAAAATGCGACTTTTTTCCACTCGAACACTTCTTGATGACCGGATCTCACGTTTGCGACAGTTTGAAACCACATTCCCGATTAAAATTTTTGTGTTTCTTAACGGTTAATTCGGCTATAATAATGGCGATCGTTGGAAAGCACCGATGGTTTGTGCAATTCTATCCAGTGGTTAGATCTTGATTCAAGAAGATGTTCCGCTATCGCTGACTTTTCTACCTGGCGGTTTTGACAGCTGCGATATGTTCCTTGACTCTTTCAGCAATGGTCCGCTTAGTTTGTCCGATATAAGAACTACCGCAACTGCAATCGACTTTGTACACACCTGGTGTTTGATAGGGCATGGTGTCCTTGACTGTTCCTACCTGCGCTGTTATCTTGAGCAGTGGAGTGAAAGCTGTCTTGATTGCATACTTCTTTAGCAAAGAACCGACTTTGTCCGTCACTCCCTTAATGTACGGCAAGTATGCTCGCTCCCTCGGAACGTCTACCCTCTTTACCCTAGTTGTACGCCTCTGATACATGCCCTTCACCCCATAGCCATTCTTTTTAAGTACCCCTTGTACATATGACAGTTCTTCATGTATAAATTCCGGGTCACACAATGCATAGGCTCTGTCCACCAATGAAGATACTACGGATGCTACGGACGCTACGGAAATTTTTGTGTTTCTGAATTTCAACCGCTTCACGCACAATTCGGTTATAATAATGGCGATCGTTGGAAAGTAGCGATGGTTTTTGTAATTCTATCCAGTGTCGCATGGCTTATCGTCCGACATTGTCAGTGTAGTGTGTCGCAACCCTAATAGTGCTTTGTGATGGCTGATTGAGGGTAGTCTGAAACCTCATCAGCCGAAGATGCGAACAGGTGCCAACCATCAGTCTTCTCGTGACCACGATGACTGTAACGTCGTCGAAACGTCGAGGTAAAATAGCAATAAATTACTACGCGATTAAGCCCCGAAAATATTCTAACTATGTTTACAAGTCGCGAAAGTTTAAAATATGTTATTGCAACTTTGAATTCTATGTTTATTAACTTTAGTTACTCATTTTTAAAAACCTATTTAGAGGCTAAAAATTCCACCCATGCCGGGATTCAAACCCGCGACCTCTGGCTGTCCGCGCCAGCGCTCTTTTCGACTGAGCTAATAGGCCGTACCTCAGTTGGAAAGAGCGCTGGCACGGACAGCCAGAGGTCGCGGGTTCGAATCCCGGCATGGGTGGAATTTTTAGTCTCTAAATAGGTTTTTTAAAAATAGTATAATTCAGTTAGTAAAGAAATTGTATAATTTTGACAAATGTAAAAAAACATAGGTACTAGGAACTTAAATCCCGGTCATTTTAGGTATTCTTACTCTTTTTTGTTTTTGACAAAGAAAATAAAGCTATTCCTGCTCTTGATGAACCATTTCTTTCTAACAATAATTAAGTATATGAAAATTAAAATAATCCAACTTCTAGTGCTTTCCTAGTGTATTTTACTGCGGCTTATTAAATATTTTATTCTCATTGGAAAATCGATAAACCACGGGTAACACCCTGGCACAGCTAGTGAATAATTAAATCGGAAATATATTGATACCTAGTAGCACAATATTGCGAGAATGTAAGTACTTACACATTATATAAAGTACATATATTTCATTGAAACGGTGGTAGCTCAGAGGGTAGAACCATGGACTGGCAAGCGAGAGCCCCAGGTTCGATCCCGAGTGCGGGCATGTACCAATGACTTTGTTTAATTTCAAAGTTACGTACATTTGCGAATTTGTAGTCACAATACCACACGCTAACGGTGAAGGAAAACATCGTGAGGAAACCCGCGACTTGGTTGGCTCCGCACGTATTGACTAGTCTTTCCTGTGGGGCTAGGCCGACTAAGCTGTCAGGATGGTATAGGTGCTGGGCAAGCCTACACCATCTATAAAACCATGTCCCAGGCACTACAGCGTCGGAGTGGTCCCTTCACCCATCTAGTGTTAGTGAAGATGCCACTGGACGCTGTATAAATCATCTCATTCAGTAGATGCAAAAAGGCCAATATTATTATTATTATATTTCATTAATAATATACATAGATACCTACAAAAGAAATATTCATATGATTAAATAAATAAATTTTCCAGTTTAAACAGTGAGATTTTACCAAAGCCTTAAAACAGATTAGTAGATTTTAAACTAAAGACTTGAACCAGCAATGCAATGAAATTGGAGGGTGTTCGTGCAATAATAATAATACATTAACAGGGTGCAGGCCCGGGAGGCGCAGCTTCAAGTGAAACCAATTATGTTGCCAGCTAAGACAAAGCCCACACGAATACATGTGCTCCGTAGCTTTGCTAAGGGCCGGTTCCTAAATGGAGAATTTCACGACGTAAATACTTAAGTATAGTCAGTTAGCTTATAGAATATACCTCGGGCTTTTGAGTAGGCTTCGGTTTTCGCCAATTTTCGCCGGTTTTCGTACTGATGATCCAGTTCTGATTTCGAAATTAAGTGTCATATTAGTTCCGATATTTCTATTACACGAATATATCCGAATCCATCCGATAGTAGCCGAGGTATCTTCTAAAAGCTAACAGACTATAACGTTTTGTCACGCTCTGTTTTGTTAAATTCGGAGAGATAGCAATACAGTTCACTATTTGAAACTGACCCTTCCTCTAGCACCATTACCCCAGCTCTGGAACATTTCTCAAGAATTTGCAGGAACTACGACATCATTAATGCCTTGGGTATTTTTTAACCAGATTTATACAAGTCACCCGATATGAATTTCGTTGGATTCCTAATTTCAATATTTCTGTATTGCACCGACTACCCGTCTCTAATTTCTTTCTTGTCTCCATCTATGGTTGCCTGGAAGAAATTGCTTTTAGTAATAAGGCCGCCATTTGTACTATATTTTTATATAATTTCTGTTACTGTAATTTCTGTCAACAATAAGAATATTATAACTATCTATATATCTATCTATGTTTGGTGTAGTTTCACCATATAAACCAACCCGGACTTGGCCCCCGTGGTGGAGTAGGGAAGGCCAAACCTTCCAGCGATGCAGGTAGAGACACGTGCCCCAGCAGTGGGGACATAGAACGGTTGATATGGACATCACCTTTCTTCAATAACTTGAGCCCACAACATTAAAATGAATAAGTAGCTTATCAAGGGAAATATAAACTCAGTTTGTTCTTGTACTTACTCATGAAACATTAAACAGGACATTCGGTATCAACACTTGTATGTCCCCACTGCTGCAACGTCTCTTCCTGCATCGTAGGGAGGTTAGGCCATGTTCGGGTTGGTGAAGGATTGTAAGACAGTGGCGGGCCTTACTGTCAGGCCTATGGCATGGCCTAACGACTGCCATTAATTGACAGCAGGCACCAACGACTGAACGTGCCTTGTGAAGCAAGGAAGCGCTCGGAAAAAATGCCTCTCAGATCGAGAGAAATACTATTAATACTGTTAAGTACTATTTAATATTGTACAATTTTTAATGGTACAATAAATAATTTAACAATAATAATAACATCACACATGCCGAGATTCAAACCAAGTGCGTCGTTTCACCGCTCCGCTACCACCACATATAATTATGTGAAAGAGTCAAATATTTGTTTATAGAATATCAAATAAATAACACCCACAACACTATCCAATACAATAAAAATTTTTGAACCCAAACTATACCTACGTTACCCTGTGATATGAACACAAGAAAATAACGTCACAAACATAGAAATAAATCCAGATTGATTCTATTTCTTCAAATCACTGAAGGCCCTAAGCAAAAACCGTACCTACGAACCAAGAACATCTCGGTAAACAACCGTGTCACCTGACTCTTCCTCCAAGCCAGTCTAGTACCCCTTCATTGAATCAATCAGCCTCCCTTGAAAATTTCAGAGAACCTTTTACGTTAAAATCTACCGGTGGTGTGGTATACCTAATCAGATATTTTCACCCACACGAAATTGTAATTTAACTATCTCAAAATAGCACCCGTCTCGCTGACAAACGAATTCATACACTTCGTGTTTAACCAACTGTGCTTTCTCACGCGGTGAAGGTCGATATTATGTTCATGTCGTTGCTTAACATAGCAACCGTTGCTATGTTGAATAATGACTTCTCGAACATTTCTTCGTCGTTTTTGTTTCAAGAACTAAGTTATTCGACGCTATGAATAACCAATTAACATAACGCCAGACACTTCGACACAATTTATACTCACCGACTGCTGAAACAAATTTCTTCGATAATATTGTCTATTGTAAAGAAGTATTTTACATATTTTTGTGTAATTCATGTTAAACAGGTTATCTTGTTTTAGCGCGACTGATTGGGTGTGGATGTTTTTTAATATAAATATGATGTCTCAAGGAGAAAATAAACTAAATTGTATTTATCAAGGACAGGCGAGTGGCATCCCAGGCAGAAATACTTTGACCAAATAGGGAACGTTGATGAAGCGAAAGTGATCTGTCAGGATCGTGACAAGTGTCTATTTCTCTGGCATATAGGCGTGAGCTTACGTTACATTGTTATCTCATGTACTTATTAATCCCTTGGTTCAGCCCAAAGACAGTCCAGATGCAGTCGTTACATTATTGTACCTACCTAAAATACAGTTGACAATAAATAAACATCTATAGACGTTCTCTGTACACAGTTACGTAACAGGGGTGACTTTATAACTACAGTGCGTTCACCATAAGAAAAGTACCCTTTTCAGTTTAAAATGTACTCTGTGCCCCTGTAATAGGGTGCAAACATGACGGGGGCAAGTGCCAACTTAAAGTAAAATTAACTGAGCATTGTAAACGTAAATGTTCTTTCGACTGTTCAACTAATCAATATTGACAACGCGGAGTATACGCTGACATTTCCACGTCACAAACCGAATTTAAACACGAAAGCAAACAATGGAACTTACAAAAAAACCTATTTAGAAGCTAAAAATTTCACCCATGCCGGGATTCGAACCCGCAACCTCTGGCTATCCGTGCCAGAGGTTTTGAATCCCGGCATGGGTGAAATTTTTAGCGTCTAAATAGGTTTTTAAATTTGTCCTTAGCACGGGTTAGTGCATTAAAAATAAAAATTGTATAATGGGTATTACGTCAGAAGATCTCAAAGGGAACGTCGAATTCATAGCACTGCTTATGCAAAGCCTTCGACGTCGCAGCATATCAGACGGAGGTTTTGAGCAGCGTCAACAATGCCGTCTAAAACATCGGCCCTTAGTAGAGGCACAGTCGGTTACTACCCTTTTCTTTTCGTTCACATATCGTTCAGCTAATCATCATCTAGATTTTGTAGACGGCAAAATTGGTCTTTAGTTTTCTTTATGTTACCTTGCAGGGCAGCTTGCTCTCAGAGAGAGAGAGTACGTGATAAGTTAACACGCACGCCCACCGTGGATAGGCAATTTCAAGCGCAAAGGTACGGACATTTTAGACTCTCAGGTTTCGTCATGAGGAGTTCCTTTACAGTTAGCAAGTGGTATACTACATCTTCATAAATGTACGTAACTTAGAAAACAAAGTCTTTGATACATAGCGGGATTCAAACCATCGACCTCGCGAATGTGAGGTCGGCCCGTTCTACCACAACACTATAATCGGTCGGTCTTTAATTTATGTCCTGTAATGGAGATGATTGCTATGTGGTGCCGTTCTAGAGAATAGCACCAACCCAATTCTTCCCGCGGGTGTCGTAAAAGACGACTAAGGTACACAAACCAGAGGGTGGGCAGCAGCGCCCCCTGCACCACAATTCCACCGAACTGCGATCCCCAACCCGCATGCCCAGCATGGGGATTATGAGCATTACCCCCCATGATAGCACATCGTCGCGCTCTTTAGGGGAGGGCTATGTCCAGTAGTGGACTAGTATAGCCTGACGACGACGACGAATGGAGATGATTGAAAATAAACGGGGTCCTAACGGTTATTAATCAGTTTTGGGGTGGTTAACAAATAACCAATATTATAATTATCTGTTACATTTTACTGTGTCTAATGAAATTCAATAATATTTCTATAATATTTTTAATCCACTCCTAGTATACAAACAACAATTACCACTATTCGTGTTAACACGTTGATTCCTAAGTGCCTACTTAATTTTAGAGCATTTGCGCTATATTTCAGCTGACTCAAAACAACACTCCGGCTGTACAATCACCACGCAATCGAGCTTCTCGGCCCGCACACGTTTTGCGCCGAGCACAATGCGAAATTTCACGCCCGAAAAGACTGCAGGGGACGCCTCGCGAGCCCATTGTAGCAGAATTTTAATTACCCCACTACAGTACCCGCGCTATAGTACAAACAATGGACGATCGCCCCGGTAACCCGGCCAACAAATGACGGGCCACTGTTTTCCCTATCTGTCTAAAGTTGCTCACTACATTGCGCTTTAATGTTGCTTTTAGAGTTTCTCTGTGCTTCGAAAGGAAAAATGAAACCCTTAGGATCGCTTGGTTGTCCGTCCGTCCGTTCGTCGCGCCTTTTGTTAAGACCCTTTATCTTGGAACGCGTAGAGGTATCGAGTTGAAATAAAAACTGTATACTTAGGTGTACAGTCCCTTGAGTTGTGGAAAAAAGGTAACTTTAAATCAATTTGAAAAAGTTACGGCTCTTTTTACGTCACAAAAACCGTATATTTCGACACTCAAGGGAAATATTTTTTTTAGAGTATTTCCTCTTGGCCTAGAACGATTAAATTTTGCGAGTAATATCGTCTTTTACTATGAATCAGAAAAGGAAAAAATCAGAAAAAAATGTCCTGAAAGTTCAAAAAGTGCTCGAATAAAACTGTGAGTTTTGATTCCCAATGAATTTTTAGTATGTAACTACCTACAGTCTATTTATCCTTACTGTTCCAATATATAGTAAACAAGATACCTGAAAATACCTGATATTTGATGCCAAAACTAAATATTTTCTCGTAAGTTCATAAACTTGGCAGCACGTTATCTAAAATCGTTTCCCCGATTACTTAATTTCTGGGAATATGGAAGTTTTCAAATAAAAAGCCATACTTTACGGGTAAAATGTTGTTTACTAAAGTGGACAAGTAAGGATAAATAGACTGTACCTATAAATTTGTACGGAACCCTCGGTGCACGGGTGCACTTGGCTGGTTTTTTTGTTTTGAATAATGCGAGTGCTTTTTTATTTTATTTTTTTGCTCATAACTGGTCGCTGCGAAGCGCATTTTTACTCTGGGGATTGTGAAAATTCAATTGTTTGCCGTGATTTATCTATGTAAATTTTTTCATCTTCTTTTAGTCCCGTCCAACCGTCAAACCTAAGATTGTCTAATAGAGATCGCTTTGAGCAATAATAGTTAGGAAAATATCCTTAACCTAAAAGTGTACCTAAAAATCTGCCAATAGAATCCGTGGTTGAGTGTCAAAATATATGAATGAATGATTTATTTCGCCACAAACAAAATATGCTTGCATAACAATAATTATAATATAAAGTATGCGTGTGATAATGACACTATTTCAACGTTTGCTGTTTCTATTTGAAACAGCGCTGGTTTTCAAATAGCACCTCCAAATGAAAAACACCGTTTCATGCAGGTAGGAGTTGACATAAAACTAGTGATTAAAATTGAATAAATACATATCTTCCAAGTTGAAAATATTACATACTAGCTGACCCAGCGAACTTCGTACCGCCTAATAGTCGATTCTTTATTTTTTTATTATTTTTCTTTCCTTAAGAACCATCCTCGTACTTCTAAAAAAAGAATTACCAAAATCGGTTCAGCTGCTCTCGAGATTTGCGCTCACCAACACATTCGGGGATTCATTTTTATATTATAGAAGATTAGAAGATTAGATTTAGTCCCAAATACACGTTTGTTTCACTTAGCCGAACACCCATCCTTATTATACACTATTATAAACTAGATAATATGTAGATAGGGATAGAGTACACACTGTACCTTATCTCTGTGAATCCAGAGAGTTCAATTCGCAGCGCGGGCATGTAGTGACTTTGCTTTCTAAGTTATTTATATTTGTAAAGTTAAAGTAGCAATACCACTCGCTAACGAAGGAAAACATCGTGAGGAAATCTAAGTGACGTCTGAGGTGTTAAAATACCTCAGCGCTTGAAATCGCCAATTCGCGGTGGGCACGCGTTGTTATAAAGCTGAGTCTGAGAAAAGGCAACGCCTTGCAGTGGCGAGAAAACAAATCACTTTAAATAACTGATGTGCAACAAAGAGTTTTCTATATATCTACTATCTATATATCTGAATATATATCTATCCATATAGATTGATAGACAGATAACTCTTTATTTATTTTATTACTATTTTTTAACAGACTGATGTCCATGTAAATTCTGAAATTACTTCGCTTTTATCTTATTCAGTGCGGTTCAGCGGTTTATTTGTGAACACTAATAATAATAATAAAAATAAATATTTATTGACATATTACCTTCCTGCGATGCAGGAAGAGACCCGTGCCCCAGCAGTGGGGACATACAAGGGTTGATAACGATAACGATTGACATATTACACAGATTTATAATGTAATGATAGTGTAACGAGCAACTCAATAAGCCATCCACTACAATCGTAAAGCTTGATCAATTTGCGAGTAACTCAATGTATCATACATAAAGTACGTTGTCCAATTCGCGTTAATGTCTGGCATAAATAACATCGAAGAGGGAGAAAAGCGTATGATTTACTTGGAAAGTCCCTATTCAGAGACAGCGGAGCACCTTCCAACTTGTTATCTTAGCGTATCCGAGTCGCGAGCGCCCACTTAAGGGGCGGTTCTCATTAAATAAATTAAACGTAACATTTTTCATGGCTCCAGACCCTTGTTCTCGTAAAAATATTGTTATAAACCGGTTTTATTTTGCCGTAAAACATTTTTTTGCCTCTTCAGCCAATTTGGTGGCTGATGCCTGTCACGCGCTTTTAACCTGCGGTTTCTCGCACACAATGTGTTAATCCACTGTTAATAGTTGTCATTTGTTTTTTTTATGCCCTTGGGTCAACTTACAGTTGTTAACATCCTGTCCTGACTAAAAATACCAATAGTTTTCTCTCGTTGAAATTTCTACAGATTTCTATTGGACCAAAGAGGTAAGGAGTACGAGAAACAAGGTGTTAACAAAGTAAAATTTTTACTTTCATTGATAAAAAGTCAATACAACTAAAACAGTTAAAAATTGGAGATAAAGTCGGTTAATAACAGGAATTCCTTCTTAAAACCGGCTTTAACTCAATCTTAAGAATATTTAAGTGGAATTGACCTTTTATAAATTCTTATTCTTCTTATGGTGACTCTCCGTCTAGCGAAAGCTGGCAGTTAGCTCTGCATATTTATCTCTCTCGCAAGGCGGAAGAGCTCGGCAGTACTTGGGATTCCGGTTCACTCCCGTAGGTTTTTCAACCAGGATTTCTTTCGATTTTTCCATCATTAGAAGTTGTAGTAGATATATGTATTTTCATGTAGCCTATATAAGGCGAAGAACCAAGGTGGAAGACGTTGGTAAGCGGATCACAGAGTTAAAGTGGAGATGGGCGGGATACTTGGCTAGAAGGGAAGACAGCCGGTGGACCAGGGCAGTATCGGAGTGGTGGCCAAGAAAGGGAAGGAGGTTGGTCGGCAGACCACCGACACGATGGTCAGACGACATCGTGAGGGTTGCGGGTCAGAGATGGATCAGATTAGCACAGGACCGTGAGGAATTGCGCAATAAAAAGGAGGCCTATGCCCAGCAGTGGGTTGATGTGGGCTGATTATAGATAGATAGATAGACAGACAGACAGACAGACAGACAGACAGACAGACAGACAGACAGACAGACAGACAGACAGACAGACAGACAGACAGACAGACAGACAGACAGACAGACAGACAGACAGACAGACAGACAGACAGACAGACAGACAGACAGACAGACAGACAGACAGACAGACAGACAGACAGACAGACAGACAGACAGACAGACAGACAGACAGACAGACAGACAGACAGACAGACAGACAGACAGACAGACAGACAGACAGACAGACAGACAGACAGACAGACAGACAGACAGACAGACAGACAGACAGACAGACAGACAGACAGACAGACAGACAGACAGACAGACAGACAGACAGACAGACAGACAGACAGACAGACAGACAGACAGACAGACAGACAGACAGACAGACAGACAGACAGACAGACAGACAGACAGACAGACAGACAGACAGACAGACAGACAGACAGACAGACAGACAGACAGACAGACAGACAGACAGACAGACAGACAGACAGACAGACAGACAGACAGACAGACAGACAGACAGACAGACAGACAGACAGACAGACAGACAGACAGACAGACAGACAGACAGACAGACAGACAGACAGACAGACAGACAGACAGACAGACAGACAGACAGACAGACAGACAGACAGACAGACAGACAGACAGACAGACAGACAGACAGACAGACAGACAGACAGACAGACAGACAGACAGACAGACAGACAGACAGACAGACAGACAGACAGACAGACAGACAGACAGACAGACAGACAGACAGACAGACAGACAGACAGACAGACAGACAGACAGACAGACAGACAGACAGACAGACAGACAGACAGACAGACAGACAGACAGACAGACAGACAGACAGACAGACAGACAGACAGACAGACAGACAGACAGACAGACAGACAGACAGACAGACAGACAGACAGACAGACAGACAGACAGACAGACAGACAGACAGACAGACAGACAGACAGACAGACAGACAGACAGACAGACAGACAGACAGACAGACAGACAGACAGACAGACAGACAGACAGACAGACAGACAGACAGACAGACAGACAGACAGACAGACAGACAGACAGACAGACAGACAGACAGACAGACAGACAGACAGACAGACAGACAGACAGACAGACAGACAGACAGACAGACAGACAGACAGACAGACAGACAGACAGACAGACAGACAGACAGACAGACAGACAGACAGACAGACAGACAGACAGACAGACAGACAGACAGACAGACAGACAGACAGACAGACAGACAGACAGACAGACAGACAGACAGACAGACAGACAGACAGACAGACAGACAGACAGACAGACAGACAGACAGACAGACAGACAGACAGACAGACAGACAGACAGACAGACAGACAGACAGACAGACAGACAGACAGACAGACAGACAGACAGACAGACAGACAGACAGACAGACAGACAGACAGACAGACAGACAGACAGACAGACAGACAGACAGACAGACAGACAGACAGACAGACAGACAGACAGACAGACAGACAGACAGACAGACAGACAGACAGACAGACAGACAGACAGACAGACAGACAGACAGACAGACAGACAGACAGACAGACAGACAGACAGACAGACAGACAGACAGACAGACAGACAGACAGACAGACAGACAGACAGACAGACAGACAGACAGACAGACAGACAGACAGACAGACAGACAGACAGACAGACAGACAGACAGACAGACAGACAGACAGACAGACAGACAGACAGACAGACAGACAGACAGACAGACAGACAGACAGACAGACAGACAGACAGACAGACAGACAGACAGACAGACAGACAGACAGACAGACAGACAGACAGACAGACAGACAGACAGACAGACAGACAGACAGACAGACAGACAGACAGACAGACAGACAGACAGACAGACAGACAGACAGACAGACAGACAGACAGACAGACAGACAGACAGACAGACAGACAGACAGACAGACAGACAGACAGACAGACAGACAGACAGACAGACAGACAGACAGACAGACAGACAGACAGACAGACAGACAGACAGACAGACAGACAGACAGACAGACAGACAGACAGACAGACAGACAGACAGACAGACAGACAGACAGACAGACAGACAGACAGACAGACAGACAGACAGACAGACAGACAGACAGACAGACAGACAGACAGACAGACAGACAGACAGACAGACAGACAGACAGACAGACAGACAGACAGACAGACAGACAGACAGACAGACAGACAGACAGACAGACAGACAGACAGACAGACAGACAGACAGACAGACAGACAGACAGACAGACAGACAGACAGACAGACAGACAGACAGACAGACAGACAGACAGACAGACAGACAGACAGACAGACAGACAGACAGACAGACAGACAGACAGACAGACAGACAGACAGACAGACAGACAGACAGACAGACAGACAGACAGACAGACAGACAGACAGACAGACAGACAGACAGACAGACAGACAGACAGACAGACAGACAGACAGACAGACAGACAGACAGACAGACAGACAGACAGACAGACAGACAGACAGACAGACAGACAGACAGACAGACAGACAGACAGACAGACAGACAGACAGACAGACAGACAGACAGACAGACAGACAGACAGACAGACAGACAGACAGACAGACAGACAGACAGACAGACAGACAGACAGACAGACAGACAGACAGACAGACAGACAGACAGACAGACAGACAGACAGACAGACAGACAGACAGACAGACAGACAGACAGACAGACAGACAGACAGACAGACAGACAGACAGACAGACAGACAGACAGACAGACAGACAGACAGACAGACAGACAGACAGACAGACAGACAGACAGACAGACAGACAGACAGACAGACAGACAGACAGACAGACAGACAGACAGACAGACAGACAGACAGACAGACAGACAGACAGACAGACAGACAGACAGACAGACAGACAGACAGACAGACAGACAGACAGACAGACAGACAGACAGACAGACAGACAGACAGACAGACAGACAGACAGACAGACAGACAGACAGACAGACAGACAGACAGACAGACAGACAGACAGACAGACAGACAGACAGACAGACAGACAGACAGACAGACAGACAGACAGACAGACAGACAGACAGACAGACAGACAGACAGACAGACAGACAGACAGACAGACAGACAGACAGACAGACAGACAGACAGACAGACAGACAGACAGACAGACAGACAGACAGACAGACAGACAGACAGACAGACAGACAGACAGACAGACAGACAGACAGACAGACAGACAGACAGACAGACAGACAGACAGACAGACAGACAGACAGACAGACAGACAGACAGACAGACAGACAGACAGACAGACAGACAGACAGACAGACAGACAGACAGACAGACAGACAGACAGACAGACAGACAGACAGACAGACAGACAGACAGATAGATAGATATACGTCCCACTGCAAGGCACAAGCCTTCTCTCACAGAAAGAGTATCGACTTTATTACCACGTGCAGTTGACATTTCCAGCACTGAGGTAGCCAACACCTCAGACACTCAAGTCTCTTCAAGACGTTTTCTTTCACCGTTGGCGAGCGGTATTGCTACTAAATGGTCACAAATAGTGGAGATAATATATTTTTTATAAATAAGACTGTAGTACTGTAAAGGCTTTCAATTACAAGCGTTAAACTGGCCAAACACAGGTCACAAATGAATGATGGAGATAATATTTTTTTATAAATAAGACTGTAGTAGATAGATAGAGAACACTTAATTGTACATAAAAAAGGAAATTATACAGAAATTTCTTAACCTAAGAGAACAGACGGCAGCCTTATCACTAAAAGTGATCTCTTCCAGACAACATTTGGATGGACTGGAGCTATATATTGGTGAAGAATGTAGATGTACAAATAAATCAAAATATTTTAGATAGTACTGAAAAGGCCTTCAATTACAAGCGTTAAACTGGTCAAACATAAAATTTGTTACTTGAATGAAATACACTCAGATGCTTACCTAATCTTTTAAGACATGCCCTTAAGAATGGCTCAAGTTACACGTAATTATACCCACAGTATGATACGGCGAAATTTCGAGATAGTTCCCTGCGAACGTCTAGTTATATTACCTTACATATGGAAGGTTCTGAGCAACACAACTTCGGCCGAGATTCTACGCTTCGCGGCTGATTTACATAATTGTTTTCACCCAATTTAAACTTGTGTGCACGTACGTAGGTTTGAATAAGAAAATTTTGGGAGGTTTTTCTGGTTCTGTTTTACTTTTAAGTTCAGGTAGAAAATTAAACAACAACTTTATTCATGACCTTGAAAAGAGTAACATAATTATATATTTTTATGTTATTTTATTGTTTTCTGATTAGTACAGTCATAAGGCTCCACCAACCCGGACTTGGCCCCCGTGGTGGAGTATGGCCTAACCTTCCTGCAATGCAGGAAGAGACCCGTGCCCCAGCAGTGGGGACATACAGGGTTGCAATCGCAATCGCAAGGCTGTAAAAAAGAAAGAAGAAAGAGTTTTAAAAATAGGTAATTTTATAGATTTCAATTTATTTATTTCAAATTTTAGCTTTTCTACCTCGTATCTTATATTAAAACATTTTTTTATTTTTGACAATAATCTTCTTTTTGACTCATTTCAAGCTAACTAGGAAAATAGGATAAAAATCCTACAATATAATATATGATCACCTTTTCATTCGAATGGTTCGAAAAATCAAATCAACTCGTGTTTCGGCCGTTTTCAATCGCTTTCATTCTTTTTGGTTATTTCTTATTGGCCTTTCACTCAAATGGTACCAGAAAGAAAGTAATTGAAAGAAAGAAAGAAGAAGGTATTATGCAAGAAAGACATAAACAGTGTTGCGGCTTTGCAGCTTTAAGCAATTGTTTAAAATCTTCCTTCGCTTATGTCATAGGGTAGGCTTGGCAACGCTTACATGGCTACACGGCTACGAGGATTACGCTCGTAGCACTGACGTCTTCTTGCTACGCCAGGCACTACGTCGTAGCGCGGGAAACCACGTAACATGCGTAGCAACTTAGCAAGGTGTGCCAATAAATGGCCGCTATATGAAAAGCAAATTTGGTTGATTTATTTCTTACCCGACTGTCAAGTAATGTGTTTCCGCGTATGTATGTAAGTACGTATATATTTTCTTTATGACCGCGTAGAGGCCAAATGGCTGGACTGATCTCACGAATAAAAAGTATTGCCGATGAAGATTTCATTAGTTATGACGTCACGTAAAAACTACCTACTAAGGATAGGATCCATTTAAGCCTTGTACGGCCTTGCATTTAAAAGTTCATCATTCGCGAGTGGTGGAAAAAAAATGCACGAAAAGACTCATCTTAAGTTTTTCTTCCATTATTTTTCCACGCCTATGATATTATGATAAGATAAGATAATCTTTACTGTACACCATGAAAAAACAAACATAACATATTTACACAGACACAGTACAATTGGCTGCGTATAGGTGCGTCCTTCTTGATAACTATGTGCGATTTGTATAGCAAACAATTAAAAACAATTATTAGTACTTCTTAATATTAGTACTTCCAAATGCTGGAACAATATTCCTCCACCCATAAGGCAAATATCGGTGAAAATTACTTTCAAAAATCATTTTAAAGCTTACTTACTAGAGTTACAAAAAACTGGGAGTTTCTAGCAGGAGGATTTATGATAGTGAGAGATTTAGCGGTTGAACAATTTTTTTTTTATTTCTTATTTTAAATGGGTGTCTATGGGTTGACATTTAAATATTAATGCGTGTTAATAAATTAATAAAAATTAATAATTGTAGAATGAATAATTGTTATTATTAAATCATATTTATGTTATATTATATTAAATGGAGAAATTGAATCATTATTATATGTATTATTGAATCATTGTTTGAATAATATATGCACTAACAACACACTACTAATTATACACAGTGCAACTCTTGCTGGTACAATAGTCATAATCAAGTAATAATTAAGGAATTATTTGTTTAATTAATGAGCAGAGCGGTTTATTCTGTATAATTTATTGTTTATGGTTAAAGGTCGTTTTGTACCTATTTTTATTTTAAATATTGTAGTTGTTTTATTCAAATGTCATTGCCGTTCTCACACTTTGGCTGTAGCTGAAAATCAGTAGAATATCTACTTATTTAAAGTAGGTACCATTATACTGAGATACGGCCTTTTTGAGCTTATGTGGCACACCCACATACGGCCTAAAATGCCGTAGAACTCGATGCATGTGAGTTAGTATTTAAGATAAAGCTGTATTTGTACTTAAACTATTTTATGTAATTATTTTTATGTGATGCTTTATGTGTGTGTGTCTTTAAGCAAAAATAAATGATTCATCTATCTATCTATCTATCTTAATGATTCGCGATACTCGTACATAGTTGTATATTAAACGGGACCACTTCAGTATACCCGTGACCACGGCAACTGTAACGCTGCCGAAACGTCGGAAAGTAAGGTAATTATGTTTTATACTATTTTTATTTTTAATGCACATTCCGTGCTAAGGACAATTTTAAAAACCTATTTACAGGCTAAAAAATCCACCCACGCCAGGATTCGAACCCGCGACCTCTGGCTATCCATGCCAGCACTCTTTCCAACTGAGCTAATGGCTATTTTTAGCCTCTAAATAGGTTTTTAAAATTATGTTTTACCTAATATATTTTTTTATTAATATCTATTTTATGTCATCGTTATATTTTGACAATATCAGATTCATGAAGATGACAAGAGATTTTCTAATTTCCTAAAAGCAAAAGAGCTTTAAGAGTTGCCAACTTCAAATTGAAAGCTGTAATTTTAATAAAATAAAAAATAATTTTAAACGTAAAACTAAAACACTCCATCAAAGGCTCCTCAATCGGGAGATCGTGGGTTCAAATCGTGACATGTACTAATGACTTTCTGAGTTATGTGCATTTGTGAAGTTATAGTAGGTAGCAACACTACGCGCTAAAATGAAGGAAAACATCGTGAGGAAACTTGCGTGTCTGAGGTATTAACTATCTCAGCGCTTTTAACTGCCATTCCACGGTGGGCACGCCTGGTAATTAAGCTCATACTCTCTCTTTCTGAGAGAAGGCCTGTGCCCTGCAGTGGCGTATAGACTACATAAAAAAACTGAAACACAATTTATTATTTGAATAAACCCTGTTTCATACATCCTAAAACTGCAGCAATCTTGAAACTACTACCGGAGGTAGTAGGGGGAAAGGGGAAAAGCGTAGTCACTCTCAATTTTAATAACGGAAATACCAGATAAGAAAGCCGGACGGCTTTTATACGAGTATTCGAACTTACTGGAGCGGCAACCGATGGGTATTCATCTTGCGAAAGTAAGCCTCTCACGAAAAACGTGATAACCTAGGCCCCGTTTCGTGAAACTACAATTCGAAGTCTATTTTGACAATCAGGGCCAGTTTTTTCAAAACTACATTTATTTGCGAACTTCGTACCGCCTAACAGTCGATTAATTTTTTTTTCTCTCCGTAAAAACCATCCTCGTACTTCACGGAATATTCTTAAATAAGAATTAACGAAATCGGTTCAGCTGCTCTCGAGATTTGCGCTTACCAACACACTCAGCGATTTATTTTTACATTATAGATAAATCCTTAATTGCTCAAAAGATTTTATGTACAATAGTAGGACTTAAGGCTACCAGTCAACCCGCAGGAGGTAAAGGAGAGGCAACAATTGAGGTAGGCGTGAAAAAGAGAAATCGACAAAAGTACTTCTAAGTACCTACATTTCGTTATTTATTACGACAAACGAGGTAGATTGCGTAGCAAAGTTTACTTTAAAAAGCCTATTTAGAGTCTAAAAATTCCACTCATGCTGGGACTCGAACCCGCGACCTCTGGCTAACCGTGCCAGCGCTCTCCCAACTGAGCTAATGGGCGACTTACCGGCATTAGTGAAATAAATACAATATTCTCTGTATTACGTACAGGTTAAATAAATAAATCTAAAATTGTCCTTAGCAGTGCATTAAAAAAAGATTATAATCAAAGTCTACTTGTTAATATGTGGATTAATCGACGTCGAAATGTATATCGAATTGTCGTAGTTAACCATAAATTGTGATAGTACAATCTTTTCTTGTTAAAAGTCATTATTAGGCCCAACATCATCTTCAGTCATCATCATCATTTGACGCTCACTATGGGACATAAGACCTCACTTAAAACCAATGACCGTGAACCTAAGGCAAAAACATAGGACTTAGGAAAACATGGGACTAGATAGCATTACCACCGTTTTCGGCATTGGATGTCAACCCTTTGTATTGTCCCTACTGCTGGAGCTCAGGTCTCTTCCTGCGTCACAGGAAGGTTAGGCCATACTCCACCACAGCGATTGCCATTACATGACAGCCGGCACCAACGGCTTAGCGTGCCTTGCGAAGCTCGTAAGCACGTTTTTGGCATAAATGCTATTAAGTTAGATTCGTGATCCTAGGTTCTTGGTTGTGGATCCTTTAAATCACTATTAACATTGTAGGAGAGATACAGACAATTTTTGGAAATACGACCTCTGAAAAACTTGTGAACTTCCCTCGGTGGCTCTAGTGTTAGTTATGTTACTCAAGACTGGTCTTCCTGCTTAGTATTAAATAGTCAGTAGTCCGGTTGTTGGGTTTTCTGAATTTTATGAAAGTGCTACTCGTTGCTTACTTGCGCCACCAATGGAATAAAATCATAAATAATAAACATTCATGGACATATCACACAGATCTCGCTGGCCCCATACTAAGTACAACTAAATGACTTGTATTACAACTTGTTTTGTAATACGTGTTTCTTTTTTCAAAAAGTGCACATGGTGAATTTTGTCAACTGTGACAACAATTTTTAGAACCAACGGTACAGAATTTTGGATCAACCACTTATGTCTTTAATATTTGCGCTGAAAACGGCCGTTTTTGGCATAACTGGATTGAATTCCTAGACTCTTGGACCTAGGTTCTTGTCAGTAGGTTCTTAACGTAACTACTATATTTATTAAGCTTTATGTTCACTTTTTCCCTCTTTTTTTAAAACGTGAACATTTTTGTAAAAGAATTTTTTTTCCTTTGCTGGTCTGCACGCTAGTCCGCTAGTCAGCACCAGGTTGTAACGGTGCAAACATCCTTACACAATTTTTTTTTAATTTAAATTTCTGTCTGTCAATTTCAACATTTAAAATTACGTCGCGTACTTTTGAGATTTTCTTGACTTTTTGGCATTACTACTTCACATTTCGACTAGACCACACCACATAAATCGTCCTTTACCTGCTTATTCTGTTTTTTATCAAGTTTTTTTCTCTTGAATATTATAAATAAAACTGAGTTGAAGTAGTTCCAGTTTATTATTTATAAAACGCTCTTCACTATCACAACGTTGTGCAATAATTTCAGGTTGTGCAATAAAGTGTTTTCTCTTAAAATATCTACACAGGCGGGTTTATTTTAAAAAAATAATTCTAGGCAAAAGTATAAAGTGCAGAATAAAGTTTACCCTCGGTAAGCACTCAACCGCTTCTCAGCTGCTTTGCAACTACTGAAAATTAAGTACCTAAAGTTCTATTAGCTGGAACTGCAACTTTGCTAAGATAATATTTCTCAGCATCTCTGTTTCTGTCCATAGTTATATTGGTTCAAGCACAGAACATCAAGTTATTGTTATAATTTATTGCACACGTAATATTTAAGTCGGGCTTATTTTTCTGATTTCGGGATCGTTGCAAGTGGCAGTCCCTGGTCTCTGCCTACCCCTCTGGGATACAGGCGTGAGGTTATGTATGTATGTTATTTTTCTGAGATTTCTGTAAGTTATAATCGGTTCAACGATTTATTTAAATTTGGCCGATGCACACACATAAAGGTCCTCTTTTATTTTATAGAAAACCATAGGCGGAAAATACAACACTTCATAGACACGTTTTTTTACAAACGTGATGCGACCGGTTTTACTACAATGGCGAAGATTAATCAAGTAAATATTCCATGAAAAATACCATGATGTAAGAAAGATTTTTATGGGTAAAAATAGTGTGAAACGCGCTCGGCAGTTTTAAGTACATCACGCTCAGATAGAACACAATATGAAAAATATCAAAATAACATTCCATGCAATCAATCGACTAAAATTTCAACATAATTAAAATCGTGCTATTCAATCCAGCCACACCTCTGTATCTCAAAACTCGCTTTGAGTTGTTAAGTGATACGCGCAGTCGGACTTTGCGATCCCGTCAGAATCAATTGCTGAAGACACCAAGTCATTGAGACAAGGTTCTTCAGCAATTCCTTTACTATCACAGCTGTCCGCCTGTGGAACGATCTTCCCCTGGCCGTAAGATTTTCACCGTCACTGCCAATATTTAAGAGCAGAGTGCAAAACCACTATTTTTCCTTAATGTAAGTTTGTTATTTTTTTTTCTGAAATTCCTTTCTAGTATTAGGTAGGTATATTTTTCGTTCATGTCCTATGTTTTTTTGTGTATGTTTATTTTTATTGCTCAACTATACAATAATATTGTCTAATATTGTTTAGTTGCGCCGACTACCCGTCAATCAGTTTCCGTTTCTTCTTTTCCGTCAATGGTTGTCTGGAAGAAATTACTTTTAGTAATAAGGCCGTCACTTCACTTGTACAGTACTGTTATTTTTTAAGTCTCCTATGTAATCCCTGGTGTGCATGCAATAAAGAATATTCTGTCTATCTCTCTATCGATTATCATGAGCAATCGAATCGGTAACTTCAAAGAACGTCACTAAACCGGGCTGTCAAAAGCTAAATAAATAAACAGTTGGACCGACTGCCTTTACAAAAGGTATACCTTGTATTATTTTGTGCCTAATTACTTGATTAAACAGCTACTCTGAAGCTTTCTCTACCCTTCTCCAAGGTATTAGGAGTTATTATGTAAGATTAACCTCCTGACCTTGAAGATAATAATGAAAACCGTTATTATTATCCAGGTCAGGGTACTAGAATTACTCTATGGAGCCTCATGCTCAGCAACCGGGGCATAGGTTATTTTATTCTAGTATTTATTTTTGTCTATTAGGGGCCGATTCGACCAAACTATTTATGCTTGGTATAAGTGCTAATCTTGGAATAAATCTAGAATTTAACAAGAGAATTTCTCGATTTATTCCAAGATTAGCACTTATACCAAGCATAAATAGTTTGGTCGAATCGGCCCTAAGTGGTAGAGAGAATATTTTTTATTGTACACAGAAATTACAGTACAATAAATCATATGAAAATATAGTACAATTGGCGGCCTAATTTCTACGAGTAAAAGACGGCTATTTAGTTAATTTTTTGTAGATTCACGTTAACATTCACGCAAACCCAACAAATTAATCTTATTTGTCACTATGTGATCATTGTTTAATGAGTCATGAGGGAATATAGAATCAGACATACTTAGGAGTCCAACACATTATTCTCCTTTTGGGCTCCGCCGTAGACGGGTGAAAAGAGTACAGAGTATAAACCACACAACGCCTCTGCATGGTAATTTGTTATCTGTGTATAGGTAAAATCCATTGGTCGACCTTACAGTAACTTCCTCAAGGTATTAGAAGTTATTAGATAAAGTGTTCCACTCTTTGGCTGTGCGCATTACGAACTTTGTAGAAAAGCGCTTAGTGCTGAGGTCGGAATGTCAACCACCCTTTTCTTTCTATCAAGCTGCGCTCAATGTAACTACGACCGATATGCACAGAATCGTTAGTCTAACGCAAATCCGCGTGTGCAAGGCTTGCTCTGCTACAAGTGTTTCACAAAGCCTTTGTTCCCTCTTCAAGTTAACAAACTAGGTCCGTGAAAACGCTCCGCGAGCTAAACTTTACGCATGGCTACACTGCTCTCTACCTATACATTCATCACAGAAAGACAGCTAAGTGTCGACTTTTAAAACTGATGTTGATATTTGTATCAACGCTGAAGGATACGATTATTAAGTTGATTTACGACTATTAAGTCTAGTGTAATGTAACTTTAAGTTGAAAACTGTGTTAATTAAGGTAAAATCTGTTTTGAAAAGAATAAATGTGGGGTTTCTTTTTTAGTCTCTTCTCCACATAATTTACTATTTTTTTAAACAGCTCTTTGTTGTTCATTTGTTTAAATGCAGCTTAACTTAATATGTACCTAAAATGAATAAGATTATGATTGGAACTGGTTATGATTGGAACAGTTATTCTTAAAAAGAAAATAATAATAATCTCAAGTATTAAGCTGAGTCATCCTTATTATTAGAAAGTGCTAATGTGTAAAGCTTATGCAAAAAGGCTATGTAAAATCTCTGACGAGACTATATTATAAACGAGACTGCTCCCACAGTCAAACCAAGTAATTGGTTTGGTGAGGCCTTATTATAACTTGTAACGTGTTCTCTTTTATATTAATAAATACATACATACAAAATTAAGTAAACATTATGTTTTTATAGTGATTAAATTCTTTTGACTTTGATAACCATCGTTGAGAGCTCACACCTTCCACACAACGTTAAGTTAACTGCCTTTTACACCGCCATCTTTTTACTTATTTTTATTTTTAGGGTTCCGTAGTCAGCAAGCAAGCCCAAAAGTTTCCCCATGTCCGCCCGTCTGTTTGCGGCTTAGCACAGAGATGACAGGTACCAGAAAGCTGAAATTTGGCATACATATACGTAGATATTAATTACCCCGACATAACCACATTCTTACTGTTGACAAGGAGAAAATACTTATGCCATTAAATCCGCCACATGGTACGATTTTATGATTAAAATTTACGTGTAATAAAAGTATTAGTAATAATAATACCAAAACGCAAAAACAAACAAGGTATTATAAAAACATTTTTTGTAAGTGTAGCTCTAATTTAGTTGTAAGATATAGTCCCCATTATCTTAATTAGTGCTGCAATTTTGTTACTTGCTTACGCCATAAAGTAGGGGAATACTGGTTGTTTAAAAATATGTGGGTATAGGAAAACCATTTTTAGATTTAAGAATCCATTTGGAAACTATCACAGCTAAGTAGGCTTTACAAGTTAACGAGTAGTAGACGACACACAGATAAAAGGACCACTTCGTGGAAATTCTATAGTAAATTACTATGATGAAATTGTGTGTACTTTAAAGCAGTTAGGAACCTTATTTTCCCATGGAACCATACACTGCGCGTGGCCCGATTATTTTTGGCCGGTTTATTTTTGTTAACAATGCTATTTTTATTGTAACTTAGTCTGTGGGACTATTGGTAGAAGACTACTAATGTTCACTTTATTAAAATGCAGTTTTTGAGCTAAAGGGGAGCTTATTTAATGTCAACGACAATTTTACCGTATTGTGCAACCTTTTACAGTATCAGGAGCTCAGCTGCGCATAAGGTCTCCGACAGTGAATTAATATCTTCCGAATATAACAGCTTCAACTGCCGGCTGTCATGGTAATGGCAGTCGTTAAGCCATGTCAGAGGCATTATGAACGGCTCGATAACTTCTGACAGTAAGTCCCGCCACTGTCTTACAATCCTCCACCAACCCGGTCTTGGCCCCCGGGTGGAATGTGGCCAAACCGAAGAGACCCGTGCCCCAGCAGTAGGGATATACGAGTACAATACACGGGTTATTATCGATAACAGATTCATCCGTCTGATCCCGAGATCTGCAATTACACCTGCTGTGCATTAGGGAGTTTTTAAAATCTTCCTTAAGCTCATTGGTTCTTCTGTCGGAGGTACTTACTTTGTGCCGGCGAGACCAGTTTTCAAGTTTGTGCAGTGCCTCTACACACTTGGCATTCATAACTTTGCGCTAACTTCTGTTCATTGTTGGCGCTAGTTCTGTAGAGTACTCAAGTGGGAAAGTTGTTATGGTGTATTCAATTACATGGTGGCTTAATGTATTTCTAATGACTGCGCGGCTTAGCCGAGCTTCGGAGCCACAGTGTGTTATGAGTGTTGTAACTCCATGATAGATTTAATACAATATATACATAGATAACATCCAAGACCAGAGACAAACTAGAAAAGTTCGTTTCCTAGTTTGACCCGGCCGAGGATCGAACCCGAGACCTTCAGTTTTACAGGCAGCGTGCCAAACCGCTGCGCCACCGAGGCCGTCTTTCTTTCTATTATTTTCCAAATTCTAAAAACAACCACAGGTTAAACCTACTAGGAACTCTTTGCTAACAAAATAAAAACTATTCATCCTCACCCCATACTTAGCTCATTACTAAAATCTTAACTTTCTTTCTAAATATAATTTTACTTGCCAACTTGTACAATTGGTAAAAAAAAAATTACTAACCACGATGGACGTATCTCTATTAAATACGATTCCTCGTTAATTCCCACTATTGTAAATACTTTGTAAAATACACACTTCTTCTTCTTCAGGCTATATTATGTAGTCCACTGCTGGACATAGCCCTCCCCTAATGAGCGCCATAGCGCCCTGTCTTCAGCTTGCCGCATCCAGCATCTGCCTTGTTTACTACATACCCCTTTGTTTATTTAAGAGTGTTACTGTGGTGCCACACAGGCTAAGTCTGTGTTTTTTTTCTATCGTCTATTGTGTATTTAATTTACGTCTGTATCATAATATGTCAATTATCTATTTATTTTGTAGTGTCTTGTTGATATAATAATTGTCTTTATTTGTTTCTCTTTTTCTAGACGCTGTTCGTCTTCTATATTAGAAATCTTTGTAAGCAGATTTGAAGATTTCTCGGGGTGTGTTGTAAACTTTATTTAGTTTAGCGAATGACCAGGGTTCACTGTCTTTTTTCCGCATATTTTATCCAATATGCATTTACCTCCATTATGCTCACTAAGCGGTGGTAGCTCAGTGGGTAGAACCATAGATGGGCAAGCGAGAGCCCCAGGTTCGATCCCGAGTGCGCTAACGGTGAATCTATAAAACCATGTCCCAAGCACTACAGCGTCGGAGTGGTCCCTTCACCCATCTAGTGTGAGTGAAGATACCACTGGACGCTGTATAAATCATCTCATTAAGTAGATGCAAAAAGGCCAATATTAGGCCATTAAGCTCCAATAAACTTCAGCTAGGGTTATTGATAATTTAAGTTGAGTTTAGTATCTCTTTCTTAACCGACTTCAAAAAAGGAGGAGGTTATCAATTCGACGCGTATATAACTTTTTTTTACTATATTTTCGCATATCTTCTTCAAATTTTAACCGTAGATACAATGCCCCGTTGGTTCCATTTTAATTTGGTGAAGATCTGATGATCATCCTTATCATAAAATTGTCAATGATCCCGACAGAATTTAGTGCGCATAATAAGACCTCAGATAGTGTTTGAATTTTAGATACGAAATATTAAAAAACTTTACTGGACCAAACAAAAGGACAATGGGCGAAATTGGTCCAAATTTCCACCACTGTCGAGAGCTATGCAGGCTTAAAGTCCGTTAAATACCAAACAATTTTCACTACTAGGTGAATAAAATATATTCACTCAGTAAAAAGTTATGACTATGTTAAAATACGTATTTTTTCACTTTTTTTTTAATTATTTATCCGTTTATTTTTGCAGTTATCCGCTCTTTAAGCAGTAACAACATGGTAGCAACGATGATTCATTCTCCCGGTTACTCATAATGCGCTCAAACAGTCCACAAAAAAAAACGTAAACGCGCTTAAAAAATGTAATACGAAATGGTTCGATATCGCGCTAAAACTATTTGTTAAATATATTTTTTTTCGGAATTTGAGGATTGCTAGCATCGTGCGAGTAGGTGATAGCGCTAGTTTTGTCTCTTTCGCACTTAGGATACAATACGCTGCGCCGACGACGACGAAAACAGGTTTGGAAACCCAGATGCACCCCTGCAAGAAAGAAAAGCTGTTGTGGTGATAGATGGAACTTACGTCTATATACAGAAATCTTCCAACTTCCTTTTTCAACGGCAAACATACAGTTTGCACAAATACACTAACCTATTAAAACCATTTATAATCGTGTGTTGTGATGGCTACATTATTGATGTTACTTGGCCTCATGCAGCAACAACATCGGATGCCGTAATAATGAAAGGGCTAATCCAGGAAAGAGAGGACAACCCATTCCATTACTTTTTTGAGGCGAACGATGTTTTTATCTGCGATCGCGGCTTTAGAGATGTCATAGAAGACATGGAATCATGTGGTTATGTGGCACGCATGCCAATAAGCAAACGGCGCGGCGAAGACCAGTTAACCACGTTAGAAGCCAATAAAAATCGGGAGGTGACGATTAACCGCTGGGTCCTTGAAGTCGTAAACAGACGTTTTAAACGCGATTTTCGCCTTTTCAGGCAAGATTTTTTTAATCGTGCTATGGAGCACATGATGGACGATTTCCGGATGGCCGCTGCGCTTTTGAACGCATTTCATCGTTTGATCGAAGATAACTCGCATGCACAGGAGTACTTAAGAATCATTAGAGAGTCTCTCTCATGTACTAAATCGATTGGGTGCATATGTTACAGAAAGAAATATAAATAGACGGCGGGCAAGTTTTCGAAATATTGAAGCCGATGTCATAGAATCAGATGAATTCCCTATTCTTACTCAAGAAGATCTGACATTATTTGCACTTGGGTCGTATCACATAAAACTTGCGCGTAGCTACTATAGCGAACACGTACGCAACGGCGTGTATCAGATTGAAGTATCAAGAGATGGAGCATTGAGTGATATGGTTGATTTTGGAATTGAACCTGAAAACGCTATGTTACTACGTGCAAGGATACAATCCCGACACGCACGTGCAAGACAATACTACACGTATGTAATGATCCATAACCGAGAAAGTATTTTCCACTATTACTGTTCTTGTCTTTCAGGAATGCAAACTGTGGGTTGCTGTGCCCACGTTATGGTAATTATTTGGTATTTTGGATGGGCGAGACACCAACCCACAATTCTACTTCCGTCTGTAAATCTTGATAATATTATTGTTGATGAAGATATTTAATAAGAACATTGTTTTTATCATCATTTTAAAATAAAAACCCCACTGCAAAGTAACGAAAAAGCTAAAATCAAGTCTAGTGTTGGTAGCCGGCGGGCCCTTATTTTCTGTTGGGTTGGTTGTGGGTAAGCATTGTATAGATAGGTAGAAAGGGCTTATTAAGACCTTTCATTTGATACCCCACATTATAGGATTCGATTTTTTTGACATTTTGAGGCTGCCATTTTAGTGTCATATAGCTTATGTCACCCATGATAACGAATACATTACAATGATAACTGAAACATCTAAATCGGTCGATTAGTTTAGAAGGTAGAGTGGAATAATGAAACGTATATACAAGAAAAATGTAAAAAATCGTACCTTTTTCATTTGGTCATAACTTTTTACTGAGTGAATATTTTTGGATGGGGTCTTCTTATAATGATTTAGTAAGCAGTAATCCTTTTTATGACATAGGTCTCATTGGTGGTGGAAATTTGGACCAAGCTCCATACATTTTTGCCCATTGTCCTTTGTACAAAAGGTGAAATTAACATTCACTTAACGCGGACTTTATTTATACATATCATGTTATTTGTATCACAAAGCAATAAGCGCCTTAAGGTGTTCGTTTTATAGGATTCTATAAAAACTAAGTACCAACCAAAAATAGTTAAGGAAACTATCTTACCTTTAGCGGTCACACCTTACGGAATCTATGGGGCTCTATCCAGACCTGCAACCAATTTAAAACATCTTTTTACATTCCTATCAAGAGTCTGAACTAAAAGTGAGAAATGAAATGAAAAGGTTTTATTCAAAGTAGCGCAGAAACTGCGACTTAATTAATGAACGTTACAATTCAAACTAGGTGTCCATTTCAAAATCTTATCATTTTGGAGAAAAGTGGACAAAAAACTCCAAACTTAGTCTTTTCGGAGTCCTTAATTAACAAAGTTTACATAACTATTTTAAAACATAGAACTCAATGCATTGTACTGGCTTTAATTCCAGACATCATTGTCATCTAAATAATCCTTTATGTTAAAAAGTAGGACCTTGGCGTGCTGTGTTAGGCTTACGGCAATTGAGGTATATAAGTACTTAATCGTGTCTTTATAGTTCCGTAGTCAAAGCAAAACCCCCATAGTTTCGCCATGCCCGTATGTATGTATGTCGGTCTCTCCGCGGCTTAGCACAAAGGCGATAAATATTTGAAAGCTGACATTTGACCTAGATATAGATTTTAATTGCACAAACAAAACGGTAAAACTTACAAAAAAATGTTAGAGTACGTCTCGTACACTTAAACTAGGAATGCATTTTTTTTCTCGTCTCCATCATATTGCGGGGTATCGTTGGATTGGTCGATTAAAAATATTTGTGTGTGTGACAACCATTTTTCGATTTAAATGTGTGTGAGGATAGAGCGTCCCCTCCAAGTTTTCTTTTTATAAGAGAGGGGCATATGAAAAGAAAACTTTGTACGTACACCGATTCTAATAAAAAACACTATGGTGAGGTGGTTAGTTCTTTGAAGCAGTAAGTTTTAGGTGTTAGGTACTTATCGCTTTCAGAATTAAGTACGTAACACCTAAAAACAATATTGATTTTTTGTGTTCATTTTATGACAAGGAAAAGTAATACCACGGGAAAATGTCACCCGTAAATTTTAACGATAAAATTCTCCACAGTTTCCTCCGATAGGAAATCTGATAGCAAAATGATTAATAGCATTAATTTATAGCGACAGTAAATCCTGCGTGGCAGTAACTGAGATATTGAATGCCAAATAATACATTATAGTATTCTCTGCCTATTTATCTATCTATAGTAGGTAGGCATAGGCAAGTGCATAACAATAATAAAAATAATAATAATAATTTCCATACAACAATCATTTGTCCTGGTCCCAAATTGGAATACCTTGTACTATGTTAACCAGGACATCACAAATATGGTAAAACACCCTGACTGTGTACAAGTCGAGTACGGCCTCCAGTGGGATTTGAACCCATGACCTCTGTTCTGAGTGTTTAGTGCGAGTTTGACAGATCCAATCGAATAACTTTACTACCGCGTTAATCGAGCATTGAGTAGTGAGTATGAGTAAGTTAACCGTTCGAACTGGCAAAACGCTGTCGCAGTACAACTCGCACTCGCGTTTGTTCGTGTTTTGGCTGGTAAACGTGTTCACTTCTCAACGTAAACCATTACAACTCGCACTCAGCAATTTTAATATCCATACTTGTCGCTAGGAGGCGCTTCCTCGATGCCATAGAAATATGAGTTTACGTTAACGCGATCGAGTAGTTAAAAAACTCGCACTAAGCACTCTGGTAGTCGAGCGTGTTAACCGCTGCACTAACTAGGCAGTCGAGTAAAATATATAAGAGAAAGGGGATATTGATATTTTGAAGAACCAACTTTTAATACTTGAGAATAAACTTTCCCGAGTCTTTATTTAAGTAATTATAGTACCTCGTTGGTCGAGCAGTAACGTTTGATCACCTTCCCAAAGATCATGGATTCGATTCCCGCTGGGGGTCACCGTACATTCATTGGTGTATCGCTCAGTCTTGACGTGCTTTCATTTTTGCCATAAGCTTTGTCCGTATCCTGTCACAAACTAAGATAACCTGTAATTACCCCAGAATCGAAGCCATGACCTATAGCAAGGTAGGTTCAAAAATCAAAACGATGGTATGTGGCTATTATATTGCAATTCGCTTTCGGTCGGATTGTATGTCCCCACTGCTGGGGCACGGATCTCTTCCTGCATCGTAGGAAGGTTAGGCCATACTCCACCGCGGGGGCCAAGTCCGAGTTGGTGAAGGATTGTAAGACAGTGGCGGGCCTTACTGTCAAGCCGTCCATAAGGCCTCTAACATGACTTAACGACTGCCATTATATGACAGCCGGCACCAACGGCTTAACGTGCCTTGCGAAGCACGGAAGAGCTCGGAAAAATGTCACTAGCGGTAGTCACGGGACGCTCACCCATCCCGTATCTGACCGCGCCTGTTGTTGCTTAACCAAGTGATTGATTCCAATCACTCGATTTGCCTAGGCCACGAGCGCTTCTACGCGTACAAAGAGCTCAAGGTAAAACATAATATGACAATAAATAACTTTCAAATTATAGTACGAACAAAGTATTCGAAATTACACAGAAACTGTGACTTATTGAACGTTACAAGTAAAACTAGGTGTCCATTTCAAAATCTATATGATTTTGGAAAAAAATGTACAAAAAACTCCAAACACGGGGGCGATTTCTGAATCAAGAATTTCACGAATTTCTCAGAAATATTAAAGAGAAATACAGTTAACAATACAGTATTATATTATTATAATACAGTATTTACTTATCGATGATTTTTCATACTCAATTAACAGATTATTCTAGAACAGAATCTATAACAAAATTAACAGATTTGTAGGTTTGTTATTATAATGCCCACTAAAAATCTTTGTAACTTTTATTTCATTAGATGAAATCGATAGATAACCAAGGATGAACGTTCTTGTAGTTATCGCAGCGACAACTTTTCATGCTTCAATCTTAATTTAAACCAATAATCCATCAAAAAAAGGTCCAGATCGCACCATGCTCACCTTAGTAACTAGCATTCTTTTGTTTTTTTGCAGCGAGCATAAAAAAATACAAACTTCAATCCCCGAAAAGGTTTTATTTCAAATAGGTAATTAAAAAACGGGTGGAAATTTTTGTAGTGGATTTTCAAAAAAAACAAGCGCGATGATTTGTTTTGTAAAATGCAGTCGGTTTTTTGTTCTTGACTGGTAGTGTTGATGGAAATCCAAAGTATTGTAGATAATGGGCATGGTACGTTAAACATAGCCTTCACGCTAATATGTAATTGACTTTAATGCTCTTGGAATTTCAAAATAAAGAGCGTGACAGAACGTTACTTAAGTATTTACTTCGTGAAATTATCAATTCAGAAACCAGCCTTAAGTATACGATTAGGTACTACGAGATTTTTAGTTGAAAAATTTGCGTTCTTTTGTTTTTTAGCAGCGAACGCGGGAAAAATACTAAGGTCAATCCTCAAAAAGGTTTTATAGAAAATAAATAAAAAAAACGGGTGGGAATTGTTTTGTTCTCGTTTTTTAATAAAAGGAGGCTGGCAACGTTTTTCTGCACTACAAAAAACAAACAAGCGCGGCAATTTGTAAAATGCATTCGGTTTTTTTACTTGACTAGAGTGTTGGTGGAAATCCAGACATTCAAAGTATTGTAGGCAGTAAAAGTGAGCATTGTGCGTTTAAAAAAACGCGGCGCTTCATGCTAATTCCTGTTCACTTTATGCTGTGTAGATGATAGGCATGCGTATATAAACTTAATTTAATTTTTAATTTAGAATTAAGGTATGGCTTGTGATCTCACTAACATTTAGTCTTAATACTGAAGTCTTTGAACAAGAATACTTAATACTGTGTCCATGAGTGTAGACCGCGACTCGTCAAACGTAGTGTAAGACGCCCACCGACTAGGTGGGATGACGATCTGCGAAAAAGCAGGCAGATGCTGGATGCGGCAAGCTAAAGACAGGGCGCTGTGGCCCTCTTTAGGGAGGGCTATGTCCAGCAGTGGACTAGTATAGCCTGACGACGCCTACGACTGAATATCATGTTACTAACAACCTATAGATTGTTATTTATCCGGAATAAAGCAATACAATACGATAATTTATAAAAATTGTAACAGCTTTGTGCTACAATCATGCATTGAAAAATATGAGTAACAAAGTGCTGTAGCCAGAATCGTGCCTTCAAAAACCTATTTTTGACGGATTTTTAGTTTAAATTTAGATTGAAGCATCCTCGAATTAGTTACTTATTTACTATGTAACTAATTCAAGGATGCTTAATATAGCCTTCAGACTACATAATATAGCCTGAAGAAGAAGAAGAAGAAGATGTAACATAAAGCAGGCAATAACATTAAACAAGCAATATTACATTATCAAGTTATCTGTTACCCTTTCCCTTGTGGCCTCTATTACAGATGTACGACGCTTCAATGAATCCTCGTTGACACGATCAATGTAAACTTATAATACTTACTTATTTTAAACCGGTATTAATGGGACTTTTACCATTAATATCGGTAAACAAACAACTGCTAATTGACTATGTTAAAGGGTTAGTTTGATATTTTTGATCGTTTCGTAGACTCTTAATGTAAATAGCAAATGCCACTATCTTCTTAAATAAAAAATATTGTAACACTCCAGCGTTACGACGCTGTTTGTACATAATCTAATATTTTACGGTATATTTTTTGTCTTCGTGCTTGTTATTTAGAGACGGTTTTTGTGACAACTAAACGATATTTTCAAAACCAGCATTACAAGAAAAAATATCTATGTACAAAGTATCTATATAAAACTATTAATCACCAACAGTGGTCATGCTGAAAATCAGCGCCGACCGGTTTCGCATCCGTCTCCGGGCGGCATATTGCTAAGCATGGGTCCATTTGCCGGGGCAATGGACCCATGGTTAGCAATGCTGAATCTGGCTGAAGAATTTGAATCATGCTAGCAATTGGCTGAATTGAGAATTTCGCAAAGTAAATAGATAACTTTAGTGCTGTCAGAATGTTACTTAAGTATTTACTTAGTGAAATACTCACTGCACAAACCGGCCCTTTGTGTGTAGTATTTATATAACTTTCTTAAGAAAGAAAAGAATAACTTGTTGTTTAAATAAAGACTTCTAGTTATAATAAAAATAATAAAAACTTTTAAAAATGTTACAATATAAAAGACTATCTTAAGTGTAACAATTAGTTTTAAACATATTTCAATGATGACATAATTAATTTATTATGGTAATGTTATTCTGAAGTCAGTACGTACAATTCAGAGTCCATTGCTATCTTTTAAAATAAAATGTAAACGATGTTTAGAGAACGCTCAACGAATTTGTATTATCGCATTGCTCACATACAGACTAACGCGCCGGTGGCAAGAAAGTTTTGTTTTTTATTTACTGCGAAGTAACTCTATCTAATAGAAGCTCGAAGCGATACAGCAGAAGCCAGCTTTGTTTTTATAAGTTAATATTTTGATTTTTTAAACTGTTCATATTATGTATAGGTATTATACAGTTTTTATTTAATTTGATTGAATAAATCATCTGGTGCAGGTGTTTTTTATTTAATACATGCAGACTAATCGATTAAGGTAATCGGTATCCTATTTTATTAGGGATATAAACTTATTTTTAAGATTTCTCGTCTTCCAAATTGTGAATTGAGCTCATTTTTTAAAATAGAAAAATACAACGCTTTTTTTAAACCATATCTTAACTATTTACAATCGGGCCCAGAAATCCCCGTCTCCTTTGCTTAAAGAATTAGGTTAACGTAATGTCCATTCGATCTAAGTGGAAAAGGGTGTTTGAATTTATGACCGTTTTCTTGTAGCATCGTTGGCATCGACGCGCAGGTTCCGATAGCCTCAGGTCACGCCAATATTCCATCCTATTGTCGAAGTCAATTTGGAAATGTAGTTCAAACGTTCTTTATTCACCCACTGCAATTTAGAAATTTAAGACCTAGTCGTACAGTCTATTTATTCTTACTTGTCCAATTTAGTAAACAAGATACATAATGTCTGAAAATCTAATTGAAAAGTTTCCAGTCTTTTTGTAAGGTGAACTTTTTTCAATTTCCTTTGCGATAATAATGAGGCCGTTAGTCGTTTAAATATTGTTATTTTTACCCCTTTTTATACCCTCTGGGACTAAGACAAGTTTTTAAGGGATTAAGATACTAAATTACAATTAAAAACAAATCATTCTGATATAATTTGATAACGATTAATACATCTTTGATAACAATTATCATTGTTGTATAGAAACAGGCGTTACTTTGCGGAAATCCATAATAGCAATAAAAAGTGAAGATTACTATGCTAAATTCCGCCAAAAATCTCACAAACACAAAGCGGTTAGTTAATGCATCGCCCTCCCTCCCATGTTTTCAAGCAAAAGCAAGACACGAACACACCACCACCGACACCAATACTTGTGTGAGAAAACACGCGACGCGTTTCGCCTCTAACATGAGGCATCCTCAGGCTTCCAAATGCAAGTGAAGTTATCATTGTATAGGACTATTAGGTATATATTTTTTATACATGATAACTACTAAAGTAGAGTCAGTCATTATCCTATTTATTGATGCATCAAAATATGAGGCCTTTATAAATAAATAATGTCCCTTTTTGAGGGAAAATGTTGACATAACTACATAACAACTTACAGTCTATTTATTCTTACTTGTCCAATTCAGTAAACAAGATTCTAACTTTAAAATTGAGATGAGATGCCTAAACTAGACATTTTCTCGCAAATTAATGAACTATCATGAACTGTGTTTATAAAATTCGCAGCGTGTTATATAAAAGAGTGTTCCAGGTTACTTCATTTATGGAAATATGGCAGTTTTGGACTAAAAAATCACAGTTTAAGGGTAGAATCTTGTTTACTAAATTGGACAAGTAAGAATAAATAGACTGTACGACTAGGTCTTAAATTTCTAAATTGCAGTGGGTGAATAAAGAACGTTTGAACTACATTTCCAAATTGACTTCGACAATAGGATGGAATATTGGCGTGACCTGAGGCTATCGGAACCTGCGCGTCGATGCCAACGATGCTACAAGAAAACGGTCATAAATTCAAACACCCTTTTCCACTTAGATCGAATGGACATTACGTTAACCTAATTCTTTAAGCAAAGGAGACGGGGATTTCTGGGCCCGATTGTAAATAGTTAAGATATGGTTTAAAAAAAGCGTTGTATTTTTCTATTTTAAAAAATGAGCTCAATTCACAATTTGGAAGACGAGAAATCTTAAAAATAAGTTTATATCCCTAATAAAATAGGATACCGATTACCTTAATCGATTAGTCTGCATGTATTAAATAAAAAACACCTGCACCAGATGATTTATTCAATCAAATTAAATAAAAACATTATAATACCTATACATAATATGAACAGTTTAAAAAATCAAAATATTAACTTGATGAAAATAAATCTTTAAATTGATTCTCGTTTACAGATCGATTTATTACCCGTGTTTGTCAACTGTATTTTTAATCTGTGTCTGTGCCAAGAAAAACATCCTTGGTCTGTGCTAACAGTGATAGGCCTGACAGCTCCCTGACTCAATCTGTGATCACTCGTCTTCTCGTATCGTTTAGTGCGTTTTGAGTGTTTCCTGTTGTTTTTGTTATTATAATTTTCCGACCAATGCTTTCTTTCTACGGACTTTCGATCTTGCTTAATTTGTACGGACACGGATAAGTTTAGTATAAGTTCCATTGTCAGCTTGTTGCATAGCCTCACTTTTACTAAATCTCTTATAACTCTGCTCTCAGATTGCCAAAATCCGCAGAATTTTCCGAGATGGTTTGCTAATATATAAGCTCTAAATTGACATCACTTTCATTTTTTTACACCCAGGCCAAAGAATGTATGAAAGTGTATCCGTCTCCTTTCCATCGTAAGGTTGTTTGGAAGAAATTGCTATTAGCAGTAAGACCGCCAGTTGTACTATGTATATTCGTAATTATTTTGTATTTGTATAGAATCAGGCGTTACTTTGCGGAAATCCATAATAGCATTAAAAAGTTAAAATTACTTTGCTGAATTCCGCCAAAAATCCCACAAGCACCATGCAGCTAGCTAATGCACCGCCCTCCCTCCCACTTTTTCAAGCAGAAGCAAGACACGAACACACCACCACCAACACCAATACTTGTGTGAGAAAACACGCGACGCGTTTCGCCTCTAACACGAGGCATCCTCAGGCTCCCAAATGCAAGTGACCGTCTCCGCAAAAACGCTCCGTATTTATAGGCTAGGCCGCCCCTCCCCCCGATGACGCAATGTAACCGTTAAACTGGTGACCGTTAAACCGTTTCAACCGCCTATGGGCTATTGTTGTTTTGTGCAAATATATCGATTAATGGGGAAATAGAGGAGCTTCCCACCTGTTCATTCAGCATTGTAAACAATCTATCCCTAGATAATTTGGAAATTTCCAGCTGTTCAAGTATAGACAATCTCAACCCCTTACTGCAGGTGTGTAAAATTTCCAAATTATGGTTACTATTAAGTACATGACCCGTATCCAAAAGGTGTTTGGCAAAATGAGATTTATCCGGATGATTGTTTCGGAAAGCTGCCACATGCTCCCTATACCGAGTTATAAAACTCCTACCGGTCTGGCCAATATACACTCCGTTACATTCCGGACAAGCAACTCTATACACCCCAGACCGCTGGAATCTATCCACCCTTTCTTTTTGATTGCACAGATTTCTAGCCAAAGAGTTGCTCGTCCTGAACGCAACCCGTATCCCAGATCTTTTTAACGTCCGGTGGATTTTTTCAGAAATCGGACCTACATAGGTAATACTTGACTTCATTTTTTGAGGCCTTTCAGGTGGCACTGCGTATAAAAGTCTACTAACCATACCGTTCCGCTTCCTGACCACCAGCCTATCAATCATTCGCCTGCTATATCCGTTTGCAACTGCTATTTGATAGATGGTATTTAGTTCCTTGTTGTAATTAGCAGAAGACATTGGTACAGTTAGCAAACGGTGAATATAGCAATGGAATGCTGCCATTTTGTGTTGCCACGGATGACAAGACGTTATTGGGATAACAGTGTCAGTCTGTGTTGGCTTTCGGTAAATCTCAAACTCATGCTTGTTACCCACCCTAGTTATTTTTAGATCTAGGAAATTAAGCGATTCGTTCTGTTCTTTCTCTAGTTTGAAATTGATTTTAGGGTGTTTTGTGTTCAAGGTATTGACAAATGAGTCTAGTTGTGTAAATGTACCTGTCCAGCATATAATGATGTCATCTACATACCGGTAATAATAAAGTATGTTTCTCTTCCCAACTATATGATTACGTTCAAAATTATCCATGAAAATATCAGCTAGCAAAGGACTCAATGGTGAACCCATTGCTAAGCCTTCCTTTTGTTGGTAAAATGCACCATCAAACATGAAATAATTTTGACGCATGCATACTGTTGTTAATTCCAATAATTGTAATTTTTCCCCTGGATGAAGACGTTGCATGTCCATGAAGTCTGAAATGAACTGAAGACATTCAGGATACGGAACGTTAGAGAAAAGACTGTCCACATCCAGAGAAATCAATTTTGCATTGCTGGGAAGAGAAACATCCTTAATCCGCTCTATAAGATCCAAACTATTTTTCAGAACAAATTTGGGATTAAAAGCCGTCTTATCCCTAAGAAGATCGTTAAGACGTTTGGATAAATTATATGCTGGAGCTCCAATATAAGAAACAACAGGACGAATCGGTACATTTTCTTTGTGAATTTTAGGCAATCCATACAAAATCGGTGGCAGTGGATTCATAGGTGCAATTTTACTCTTTTCAACCTCTGGATTTGTAAAAATAAAAGATGACTCCGACACCACCTACTTGACCTCCGTCACAAATCTTTTTGTAGGGTCAGATCCTAGGCGGTTAAAATCGTCTCCCTGAATTACATCGTTAACCTTCTCTTTGTACGAATCTCGGTCCATAATAACTATAGTGTTTCCCTTGTCGGCTTTGGTTAGCACAAGGTTATTAGACTCCACTTTTAGCTTTATGGATCGAGTGGTAGAGGCATCTGTCATGTTATTATTTAACCTTGGGGTGTTTCGAATATCCGAACAGGCACGCTTGTACATCAAGCTAACTAAACTCCACCGTGTAGCGGTTCAAAACGTTTGGTTTAATCAGCGTTGTAAACAATTAGGAGTTTTACCAGACTACATACGTTTGAACACCCGTAACAATAGCAGGGCGGCTTCTGTTGCATTGGACAAGGCACGTAAGATTTGGCTCAATGAGGAGTCTCGGAAATGGTTCACGATTCGCGACAACCTGAAGGTACATCTTAAAATATTACACACAGAATTATTATTCCATCTACACAATATTGAATTTGATTTACTCGACGAGAAGGCCAGAGACATGGCTTCTCAAATAGCTCACCGCAAATATCTTGTCCAATGTGACAAAATCCGTAAATTAACACAAAATCGTTTTGTTCCCCAGAACACTAGCGAGAATTCACACACTTTTGGCCCACGGGTAAAAAATTTTACAAATGTACAGTTTTCGCCAAATGAATGGTCGCTATTGGAAAAGGGTTTAAAACACAATATAACACCAAAGATGGACGACAAATGTTTGCAAAATTTGGCGGTGGATTCGGAGGTTGCAATTGTAACTAATAAGAAAAGCGGCATCGTTAACAGTCTCGTAGCCAATGATATTCGAAACACCCCAAGGTTAAATAATAACATGACAGATGCCTCTACCACTCGATCCATAAAGCTAAAAGTGGAGTCTAATAACCTTGTGCTAACCAAAGCCGACAAGGGAAACACTATAGTTATTATGGACCGAGATTCGTACAAAGAGAAGGTTAACGATGTAATTCAGGGAGACGATTTTAACCGCCTAGGATCTGAGCCTACAAAAAGATTTGTGACGGAGGTCAAGAAGGTGGTGTCGGAGTCATCTTTTATTTTTACAAATCCAGAGGTTGAAAAGAGTAAAATTGCACCTATGAATCCACTGCCACCGATTTGTAACCACCGAAAATGTACCGATTCGTCCTGTTGTTTCTTATATTGGAGCTCCAGCATATAATTTATCCAAACGTCTTAACGATCTTCTTAGGGATAAGACGGCTTTTAATCCCAAATTTGTTCTGAAAAATAGTTTGGATCTTATAGAGCGGATTAAGGATGTTTCTCTTCCCAGCAATGCAAAATTGATTTCTCTGGATGTGGACAGTCTTTTCTCTAACGTTCCGTATCCTGAATGTCTTCAGTTCATTTCAGACTTCATGGACATGCAACGTCTTCATCCAGGGGAAAAATTACAATTATTGGAATTAACAACAGTATGCATGCGTCAAAATTATTTCATGTTTGATGGTGCATTTTACCAACAAAAGGAAGGCTTAGCAATGGGTTCACCATTGAGTCCTTTGCTAGCTGATATTTTCATGGATAATTTTGAACGTAATCATATAGTTGGGAAGAGAAACATACTTTATTATTACCGGTATGTAGATGACATCATTATATGCTGGACAGGTACATTTACACAACTAGACTCATTTGTCAATACCTTGAACACAAAACACCCTAAAATCAATTTCAAACTAGAGAAAGAACAGAACGAATCGCTTAATTTCCTAGATCTAAAAATAACTAGGGTGGGTAACAAGCATGAGTTTGAGATTTACCGAAAGCCAACACAGACTGACACTGTTATCCCAATAACGTCTTGTCATCCGTGGCAACACAAAATGGCAGCATTCCATTGCTATATTCACCGTTTGCTAACTGTACCAATGTCTTCTGCTAATTACAACAAGGAACTAAATACCATCTATCAAATAGCAGTTGCAAACGGATATAGCAGGCGAATGATTGATAGGCTGGTGGTCAGGAAGCGGAACGGTATGGTTAGTAGACTTTTATACGCAGTGCCACCTGAAAGGCCTCAAAAAATGAAGTCAAGTATTACCTATGTAGGTCCGATTTCTGAAAAAATCCACCGGACGTTAAAAAGATCTGGGATACGGGTTGCGTTCAGGACGAGCAACTCTTTGGCTAGAAATCTGTGCAATCAAAAAGAAAGGGTGGATAGATTCCAGCGGTCTGGGGTGTATAGAGTTGCTTGTCCGGAATGTAACGGAGTGTATATTGGCCAGACCGGTAGGAGTTTTATAACTCGGTATAGGGAGCATGTGGCAGCTTTCCGAAACAATCATCCGGATAAATCTCATTTTGCCAAACACCTTTTGGATACGGGTCATGTACTTAATAGTAACCATAATTTGGAAATTTTACACACCTGCAGTAAGGGGTTGAGATTGTCTATACTTGAACAGCTGGAAATTTCCAAATTATCTAGGGATAGATTGTTTACAATGCTGAATGAACAGGTGGGAAGCTCCTCTATTTCCCCATTAATCGATATATTTGCACAAAACAACAATAGCCCATAGGCGGTTGAAACGGTTTAACGGTCACCAGTTTAACGGTTACATTGCGTCATCGGGGGGAGGGGCGGCCTAGCCTATAAATACGGAGCGTTTTTGCGGAGACGGTCACTTGCATTTGGGAGCCTGAGGATGCCTCGTGTTAGAGGCGAAACGCGTCGCGTGTTTTCTCACACAAGTATTGGTGTTGGTGGTGGTGTGTTCGTGTCTTGCTTCTGCTTGAAAAAGTGGGAGGGAGGGCGGTGCATTAGCTAGCTGCATGGTGCTTGTGGGATTTTTGGCGGAATTCAGCAAAGTAATTTTAACTTTTTAATGCTATTATGGATTTCCGCAAAGTAACGCCTGATTCTATACAACATCTGAAATCGGTAAGCATAGCCGAACAGGCACGCTTGTACATCAAGCTAACTAAACTCCACCGTGTAGCGGTTCAAAACGTTTGGTTTAATCAGCGTTGTAAACAATTAGGAGTTTTACCAGACTACATACGTTTGAACACCCGTAACAATAGCAGGGCGGCTTCTGTTGCATTGGACAAGGCACGTAAGATTTGGCTCAATGAGGAGTCTCGGAAATGGTTCACGATTCGCGACAACCTGAAGGTACATCTTAAAATATTACACACAGAATTATTATTCCATCTACACAATATTGAATTTGATTTACTCGACGAGAAGGCCAGAGACATGGCTTCTCAAATAGCTCACCGCAAATATCTTGTCCAATGTGACAAAATCCGTAAATTAACACAAAATCGTTTTGTTCCCCAGAACACTAGCGAGAATTCACACACTTTTGGCCCACGGGTAAAAAATTTTACAAATGTACAGTTTTCGCCAAATGAATGGTCGCTATTGGAAAAGGGTTTAAAACACAATATAACACCAAAGATGGACGACAAATGTTTGCAAAATTTGGCGGTGGATTCGGAGGTTGCAATTGTAACTAATAAGAAAAGCGGCATCGTTAACAGTCTCGTAGCCAATGATATTCGAAACACCCCAAGGTTAAATAATAACATGACAGATGCCTCTACCACTCGATCCATAAAGCTAAAAGTGGAGTCTAATAACCTTGTGCTAACCAAAGCCGACAAGGGAAACACTATAGTTATTATGGACCGAGATTCGTACAAAGAGAAGGTTAACGATGTAATTCAGGGAGACGATTTTAACCGCCTAGGATCTGACCCTACAAAAAGATTTGTGACGGAGGTCAAGAAGGTGGTGTCGGAGTCATCTTTTATTTTTACAAATCCAGAGGTTGAAAAGAGTAAAATTGCACCTATGAATCCACTGCCACCGATTTGTAACCACCGAAAATGTACCGATTCGTCCTGTTGTTTCTTATATTGGAGCTCCAGCATATAATTTATCCAAACGTCTTAACGATCTTCTTAGGGATAAGACGGCTTTTAATCCCAAATTTGTTCTGAAAAATAGTTTGGATCTTATAGAGCGGATTAAGGATGTTTCTCTTCCCAGCAATGCAAAATTGATTTCTCTGGATGTGGACAGTCTTTTCTCTAACGTTCCGTATCCTGAATGTCTTCAGTTCATTTCAGACTTCATGGACATGCAACGTCTTCATCCAGGGGAAAAATTACAATTATTGGAATTAACAACAGTATGCATGCGTCAAAATTATTTCATGTTTGATGGTGCATTTTACCAACAAAAGGAAGGCTTAGCAATGGGTTCACCATTGAGTCCTTTGCTAGCTGATATTTTCATGGATAATTTTGAACGTAATCATATAGTTGGGAAGAGAAACATACTTTATTATTACCGGTATGTAGATGACATCATTATATGCTGGACAGGTACATTTACACAACTAGACTCATTTGTCAATACCTTGAACACAAAACACCCTAAAATCAATTTCAAACTAGAGAAAGAACAGAACGAATCGCTTAATTTCCTAGATCTAAAAATAACTAGGGTGGGTAACAAGCATGAGTTTGAGATTTACCGAAAGCCAACACAGACTGACACTGTTATCCCAATAACGTCTTGTCATCCGTGGCAACACAAAATGGCAGCATTCCATTGCTATATTCACCGTTTGCTAACTGTACCAATGTCTTCTGCTAATTACAACAAGGAACTAAATACCATCTATCAAATAGCAGTTGCAAACGGATATAGCAGGCGAATGATTGATAGGCTGGTGGTCAGGAAGCGGAACGGTATGGTTAGTAGACTTTTATACGCAGTGCCACCTGAAAGGCCTCAAAAAATGAAGTCAAGTATTACCTATGTAGGTCCGATTTCTGAAAAAATCCACCGGACGTTAAAAAGATCTGGGATACGGGTTGCGTTCAGGACGAGCAACTCTTTGGCTAGAAATCTGTGCAATCAAAAAGAAAGGGTGGATAGATTCCAGCGGTCTGGGGTGTATAGAGTTGCTTGTCCGGAATGTAACGGAGTGTATATTGGCCAGACCGGTAGGAGTTTTATAACTCGGTATAGGGAGCATGTGGCAGCTTTCCGAAACAATCATCCGGATAAATCTCATTTTGCCAAACACCTTTTGGATACGGGTCATGTACTTAATAGTAACCATAATTTGGAAATTTTACACACCTGCAGTAAGGGGTTGAGATTGTCTATACTTGAACAGCTGGAAATTTCCAAATTATCTAGGGATAGATTGTTTACAATGCTGAATGAACAGGTGGGAAGCTCCTCTATTTCCCCATTAATCGATATATTTGCACAAAACAACAATAGCCCATAGGCGGTTGAAACGGTTTAACGGTCACCAGTTTAACGGTTACATTGCGTCATCGGGGGGAGGGGCGGCCTAGCCTATAAATACGGAGCGTTTTTGCGGAGACGGTCACTTGCATTTGGGAGCCTGAGGATGCCTCGTGTTAGAGGCGAAACGCGTCGCGTGTTTTCTCACACAAGTATTGGTGTTGGTGGTGGTGTGTTCGTGTCTTGCTTCTGCTTGAAAAAGTGGGAGGGAGGGCGGTGCATTAGCTAGCTGCATGGTGCTTGTGGGATTTTTGGCGGAATTCAGCAAAGTAATTTTAACTTTTTAATGCTATTTTGTATTTGTTGTTGTTCCAGTGTATAATTAAGAATATTCTTATCTTATCTTAATGCCAATTAGCCCCAGCACACAGTAATGCGGTTACAGTGTGCTTGGGCTAAAATTTTCAAGGAGATTTCCGTCATATTATATAAAGATATTTTACAAGATTTTGTTAATTTCCCGCTGTAAAACGTAGCCTATGTGTTAATACAGGGTGTCAGCTAACGCCACACCAAATTTTATTAAAATAGCTCCAGCCGTTTAGACGTGATGAGTAACAAACATAGAAACTTACAAACTTTCGCCTTCATAATATTAGTGTGATGTGATTTAAACTGCCTCTGAGGGGTGTTTTAGAGTAACCACGGTTTAATATGAGACCTATAGTCGTCAATGATTTCGTACGTAAACGAATCATTCAGTAAGCCTTATCTCGGACCGTCGAGCAATTAAATAGTTACTGAGCCGATATTAATGCTTCCACTATCCGTGATAACCGAAGAACAGAAGGGACACGTAAACTTGTTATTAGGTCATATTTCTAGAATCTGTGGTCTGAATGAGACACCAATTAATTTTAAGACGGTGAAAACCCCTAATATAAAATGTAGTATATAAAAATCTCACGGCACAGTGTTTGTTATGAATTATTGTATGTATATATGGTAGGTCAAGACTATTTAGAAACAATGTCCCAGGCACTGCAGCGTCCGAGTGGCCCCTTTACCCATCTAGTATGAGTCAAGGTGCCACTGGACGCTGTATAAATCATCTCATTACGTCGATGCAAAGGCTAATCCGATTACGTATGGTAGGTCCGAGAATAGGTCGTAGGTGGTTTAGCCATATTAAAATGACTAAACAACGTTTTCGGGGTCAGCCAGTTAATCTACATTAGTATCTTTGTTACATTGACGGAGAGCTGTCACGAAACAGCGAGTCGAAGATATTTGTTTTTTTTTTTAAATTAAGGTTTCGTGGAGGATTGTAAGACAGTGGCGGACCTTACTGTCAGAAATTTGAGCCGCCTATAAGGACTCTGAAATGGCTTAACGACTGCCATTACATGACAGCCGGAACCAATGGCTGAGCGTGCCTTGCGAAGCACGGAAGCGCTCGGAAAAAATGCCACTAGCGGTAGTCATGAGACGGGCACCTATAGTGCACCTGACCGCGCCTGTTATTGCTTAACTCCAGTGATTGATTCCAAACACTCGGTTCGACTAGGCCACGAGCGCTTCAACGCCAATCCGCACCAGAGCAAACAGCTGCATCATTTTCATTTTAACTTAAATTATAAGAATGTTAGAAATAAAATGTCTAAAGCACACACTTTGCCAAAATGGCTATTATTACATAAAATATTATTTGGATCATAATTATAATACGCCAGTTCAATGCGTGATCAACATAAAAAGTATACTCTGTTAACTAAGTATCAAACAACAATAACTGAACAGAAAAAAAACAACTTCCAGTTTTTCTAATTTTCTAACTTCTAGATTTCAAAATGGATACCGATAGCTTATCGTTTAACGTTAATTTAGACAGGTTTCTGTGTTACTTTTAATAAAATAATTTGATTCACATTTTGAAGCTATAATTTTTGGTCAGGGGTTTACAAATTTAAAATTTACTTTCTTGCATTTTAAAAGCTCGGTGTAATTTTGCTCAGCCTTACATAATCCGCGGCGAGACGGTGGCGTAGCAACGAGCCAATTCCAACACGATCAATATAAGATATTGTTGTATAGAGGTGGTACAGTAGCGGTGCAGTAGCGGAGGAAGGGGCGACAGTTATGGTAAGATTTACCAACAGACGCATTATTGAGGAATGGACTCTAAAAAATATTTCATTATTGTGCAGGGGAAACCAAATGTCACGCAATAGAACTAACAAAATATTAATTAAAAAAAATAGACAGTTCTAAAAATAGGTTTAACAATTTACGTAACAGTAAAAAATGTTACGTAAATTGTTATTAAACAAAATCCTGGCTACACAAAAATATAATAGATTTTGGCGTTAATACTATCTAGGGTGTTTTGCCTTAGGCTCACGGGTCCTAAACATAACATGTTTAAGAGTAGGTTTGGCAAAAGCATCAGTCCAGACAAATCGAGACAGACATGTTTGCGATTTGTAAAAAATATAATTTAAAAACCTATTTAGAGGCTAAAAATTTCACCCATGCCGGGATTCGAACCCGCAACCTCTGGCTATCCGTACCAGCGCTCTACCAATTGAGCCAATGGGCGACTCACGACATCAGTGAAATTTCGAACCTCTTTACAATATTCTCTGTATTACGTACAGGCAGCGACATCTGACTTAAGCAAATTGCATTACTTACAGCCCCGACTACCTACTTTGCAGTTAGGTTTAACATTGGAACGATATCACTGTACCCACATGATTACACTATTTTTAATGCACTAACCCGTGCTAAGGAACAAATTTAAAAACCTATTTAGAGGCTAAAAATAGGTTTTTAAATTTGTTCCTTAGCACGGGTTAGTGCATTAAAAATAGTGTAATCATGTGGGTAACCCGTGCTAAGGAACAAATTTAAAAACCTATTTAGAGGCTAAAAATAGGTTTTTAAATTTGTTCCTTAGCACGGGTTAGTGCATTAAAAATAGTGTAATCATGTGGGTACAGTGATATCGTTCCAATGTTAAACCTAACTGCAAAGTAGGTAGTCGGGGCTGTAAGTAATGCAATTTGCTTAAGTCAGATGTCGCTGCCTGTACGTAATACAGAGAATATTGTAAAGAGGTTCGAAATTTCACTGATGTCGTGAGTCGCCCATTGGCTCAATTGGTAGAGCGCTGGTACGGATAGCCAGAGGTTGCGGGTTCGAATCCCGGCATGGGTGAAATTTTTAGCCTCTAAATAGGTTTTTAAATTTGTTCCTTAGCACGGGTTAGTGCATTAAAAATAGTGTAATCATGTGGGTACAGTGATATCGTTCCAATGTTAAACCTAACTGCAAAGTAGGTAGTCGGGGCTGTAAGTAATGCAATTTGCTTAAGTCAGATGTCGCTGCCTGTACGTAATACAGAGAATATTGTAAAGAGGTTCGAAATTTCACTGATGTCGTGAGTCGCCCATTGGCTCAATTGGTAGAGCGCTGGTACGGATAGCCAGAGGTTGCGGGTTCGAATCCCGGCATGGGTGAAATTTTTAGCCTCTAAATAGGTTTTTAAATTTGTTCCTTAGCACGGGTTAGTGCATTAAAAATAGTGTAATCATGTGGGTACAGTGATATCGTTCCAATGTTAAACCTAACTGCAAAGTAGGTAGTCGGGGCTGTAAGTAATGCAATTTGCTTAAGTCAGATGTCGCTGCCTGTACGTAATACAGAGAATATTGTAAAGAGGTTCGAAATTTCACTGATGTCGTGAGTCGCCCATTGGCTCAATTGGTAGAGCGCTGGTACGGATAGCCAGAGGTTGCGGGTTCGAATCCCGGCATGGGTGAAATTTTTAGCCTCTAAATAGGTTTTTAAATTTGTTCCTTAGCACGGGTTAGTGCATTAAAAATAGTGTAAAAATATAATTGTTCAAAAATATTATTTATTCTATTAGTTGTGCTAGTGTGACTGTACGTATGAAGCCGCTTAACCACTAACCAGCCCAACCGTGTTTTTCGTGAATTGTTATGCAAAATAATCCATTTTCAATTCGTAAAGGGCCTGGTAATGTTATTGAGTGTACTTAAATAACCAACAAAATTGCTTTTATTTTAATAACATTGATATAAAAACCTATTTAGAGGCTATGCCCGAGGCACGGATAGCGGGTTCGAATCTCGGCATGGGTGGAATTTTTAGCCTCTAAATAGGTTTTTAAAATTGTCCTTAGCACGGGTTAGTGCATTAAAAATAAAAATAATATTAACATTTATATAATATATTAAAACTCAGGAAGAGACTCGTGCTCCACCAACGGTGACATACAAGGGTTAATATCGATATATTAGTCTCATGATCAAATTGAGAACAACCTCCTTTTTGGAAATCAGTTTAACGTGGGAAGACTAAAAATTAGAGATTTAAAAGGGCAAAAAACAAATATAAAATATTTTTCAAAGTAAAACAGGTGTATTAAAACAACTGTAGCCCCACTATAGCAGCCGCGATATCGCATTGAAAATTGACAGCTTCTGAATGTACTTCCCCGGCTTGCAATATTCAGCTTTAGATGGTAGTCGGTAAACAACGGTCGCTCCCCCGCTGTCTGCATCAACAAACTGTTGAACTTTATCTCTTCAAGTTGAATAAAAACAGAGGAAAAAATTCCCGGCGAAATAAGAATTTTTTTTCGGTCTGTTTGTTATTTGACGAAAGTGTGAAAGTGTTTAAGTATGAAATACTTTGTTCCTATCATTTTACGTAAATTAAACTTTTCTTGCGCGGCGACTCCGATGTCAAAGTTTTATGTTTACGTTGATATTTGACCCTCTTTGTTTCTGGAATATATATTCTTCTTCTTCTTCAGCTATATTAGTCCACAGCTGGACATAGCCCTCCCCTAATGAGCGCCATAGCGCAAGGTTGTGCCATCATTGGGGGGTAATGCCCATAATCCCCACGCTGGGCATGCAGGTTGAGGATCGCAGTTTGGTGGAATTGTACTGCAGGGGGCGCTGCTGCCCAACCCCCGGTTTGTGTCCCTTAGTCGCCTTTCACGACACCAGCGGGAAGAATTTGGGTTGGTGCTATCCTCTAGGCCGACACCATACAGCAATATATATTATGCAAGTAAAATCGGATCAAAAAAAGGGTAAAATCCATAATTACAAGTATTTTGTGGTAATCTTGTATATATACAGAGTTATTTTCAAAATCCGGTATTTCTGAATCATATAATATAGACTACAATAGAATAAGGAATCTTGCGTTGGTGCTTGGAGATAATGAAGGAAGAATAAAGAATTTATGAGCTCACAAATTAATCACATATGAAGTATGTTGAAAAACATGATTAATTATTATTTAGGTTAATTTTAGAAGAACATTAATACGTTATTATTAGATAGATAACACTTTATAGCGCAAAAAAAGAATTAAAACGTAAACATTATACAGGGTGGCCAACTTGGAGGTATACAACTTTTTTTTGCCGCCATTTTGTTTTGGCGGTAAATATCACAGTTGTTGCATGAAAATTACTTTGTGTAGATACAGCAAATTTATTATGGAGCGTTGTACGACAGAACAACGTGTTTTAATTAATAAAACGTTTTACTCAACCCAATCATGTATTGCGGAAACTCTGAGAAAATTGCAGCCTATGAGTGACGAAACTCATTTCGATCTCAGCGGATTTGTTAATAAACAGAATTCTCGCTATTGAGGACCACTGCTTCCTCGTCGAGTAACAGTTTGGTGTAGAATTTGGTCAGGAGGGGTAGTTATTTCTTTGAAGATGCTATGGGTGATGCTGTTACAGTGAATGGAGATCGGTACCATGAGATGACTATCAATTTTTTCTCGAATCAAGTGAATCAATTGGGCTTAGGAAACATGTGGTTTCAACAAGACTGGGCCACATTTCACACGGCACGAGCCACAGTACAAACATTAAAAAGAATGTTTCCCGGTCGATTAATTTCAAGAATGGATGACATTGATTGGCCACCAAGATCGCCTGATTTAACAGCTCCTGACTTTTTTCTGTGGGGCTATCTAAAGGGACGTATCCTTGCTAACAGGCCAATGAATCTTCAGCAATTAAAACAAAATAATCGAGACACAGTCACGGAGATAACGCAGGAAATGTGTGAAAATGTGATGAAAAACGCGATGAAAAGGGTTCGCATCTGCGATGCTGCTAGAGGTGGACGTTTGTCTGACATTATTTTCCATGTTTAACTGCCGGCCCTAAATGCTATATTTAACAAGAAATACTCAATATATTTTACCTACATTTCATAGAATAAAATTACAAAACTAAAGTGTACACCTGTTATTTGGCCACCCTGTACTTACCCTATTATTCTTTATCTGATGCTTATAAAGTCAAAAACTAAAATCCACACGAGTGAGACCGCGAGCATACTTAATATTATTAAGTAAAGTTTTCTTGTGCGTTTTTATTCAGGTTGTTTGGTTTAACAATACATCTGGATGCAAACATCAGTTAAAAAAAGGTTAAAGGTTGTCTGGAAGAGATCACTTTTAGTGATAGGGCCGCCATTTGTACTCTTAGGTTAAGAAATATCTGTGTAGGTAATTTCCATTTTTATGTACCATAAAGTGTTCTCTATCTCTATCTATCTATCTATTTATTCACAATATCCAGATGCAACATTAGACGAAACAACCTTCGCTTTATACAATAGAACATTATTTAAAGGAATATGTTTTCCTTTACCTTCTAGCTCTTCATATTTCGTTTAACATGTTTCGCATTCCTTTGTAAAACCCCTTCAACTATGTCAGCCATTAGCAACAGTTTGTCGAGTTCCAATAAAATATTCGCTTCAGTGTTACAGCAGCAGCAGCCCAGTGGGTAGAGCAATGGACTCTGAAGCGAGAGATCCAGGTTCGATTCCTAGTGAGAGCATGTACAGTCTGTGAGCTTTTAGAATATACCTCGTCTGCTATAGGATAGAATCGGATATATTGATATATAATATGACACTTAACTTTACATAACTTATCAAAATAGTGAAGAAAAGTTTTATACAGAGCAGGAAGTAGTACTATACTCGTGTACTTTTGGCGAAAACCGAAGCCTACTCTAGAAGCCTACTGTAACAGACATTGTTTTCTAAATTTTGTACATTTGTGAAGTGGCAATACCACTCGCTCACAGCGAAGGACACGTTGTCAGGAAACCTGAGTGTCTGAGGTGTTCAAATGTCTAGGCATTTGAAATTGACAACCCGCGGTGGGCAGCTTGGTAATTATGCTCATACTCTCTCTATCTTTCTCTGAGAGAAGGCCTATGCCACGCAGTGAAACGTTTATAAGCCGCAAAGAAAAAACTAATAGCGAAAAGACGTCCCTATATTTTTAATTTTGATTGCCTAAGTCATAAAAGGCACGAATTCATAGTTAAATCGAGCTGCAAATAAATGGGCGTACTATTCTGCCGAAAGCATAAATAAACTGTCCAAACTTCTCCACTAGCTGAGCTGAAGTACTCCTTTGACGGAAATTAAAAGCGTTGTATTCTCAGACAACGGCGGCAGATACAAACTTCTTCGATCGACCCCGTGTAAACGTCGGTAGAGCAACAAAAAGCCACCGGCTGCAACAAAGTTGCTCCAACTTGGAGTTATTATCTCTACAGGGAACGGGTGCCAGTCGATACTAAATATCTTGATTCTACGTCACCTCGCTTTGTGGATCTCCTCGCTCTCTGAAAGGATTACTAGCTAGTGGAACTCACTATTACGTGAAGACCACAGACTATTACACCTGGGTCTTTTAGCGGAAGATGAATATCTGGAACCATTATTAGATGTAACATGAATGTCTAGTACAGCGATTCCTGAAGTGTGTTCAGGGGAATCCAAGACTTACATGGAAAAGTCAATCGGTTTCTTGAATCACTTGTTCCTTCATTAAAGTATATTATTGTTTTCAATGGATATTTTAGTGGGGATTTTAGTTTATTAATGCATAGCGGGTTTTCTACACATGCTTCAAGCTTGAAGAGAAGTCAAAGATTAAATTTGGTATTTCGTTACAGAGTTCCGTAAAATATAAGAGGATTGTAAGTTTTTTATACTTTTGGAGTTAAGAAATCGATGATCAAAAGCGTCAATAATGTGAACGGTGATTTCACAATTTGGCATTTTAATAAACACAATCATGGTATTTACATTTCGCTTCACTACATAAAAACTAGATTTTTTAGCTTGCAAACCTGACTGAAGCTTGTTAACTAATATAATATGACAGAACTGTATTCAGTGAGAATTGCCGCCTCCCTGCAAACTCAAAAGCATCAAGTTTAATAACGTAAGAGAATGAAATCGGTTAGCGTCTGGTATGGGCGTCACGTACGGAGCGCACAACTTTCTATTATTATATTTTTCCAAGCCGCGCCGACGTGGAAATAATGGACGCTGTCAAATGCGGGCCTTGCTAAAGCCAGGCTCGCACCCGAGAATTAGAAGCACGCAAACGTTTGCTCTTTTCCACGTCGCTCTTGTTCACAATTAGCCGTGCGTCTTTTTACGACTACTGATCTCAGCCACCAACAGAGAAGGGGCGCGGAAAATACGCGCAAAAGAATTTTCAGACATGTTAACATTCACATGAATTTTAGTATAAGTATATATAGTATCTTCTCTTCTTCAGGCTATATTATGTAGTCCACTGTTGGACATAGCCCTGCCCTAATGAGCGCCATAGCGCCATGTCTTCAGCTTGCCGCATCCAGCATCTGCCGGCAGTTTTTCGCAGATCGTCATCCCACCTGGTCGGAGGGCGTCCTACGCTACGTTTGCCGAGTCGCGGTCTCCACTCAAGAACACGTTTACTCCAACGGTTGTCGGTATATATAGTATAAGTATATATAGTGTATTATAATAATAATACTCGTGGCCTTGTGGAACCGAGTGATTGAAGTCAATCACTTTTGCTAAGCAACAACCGGCGGAGGTCATGTGCTGGATGAGTGACCATGCATCCCTTGACTTCGGCTAGTACTATTTTTTCCAAGCGCTTCCGTGCTTTGCTAGGCACGTTAATCCGTTGCCCGTTATTGGAGGATTCTAAGGATGTGGCGGGCCTTCCTGTCAGTAGTTCTCAAGCCGCCCATAAGGCCTCTAACATGGCTTAACAACTGCCGGCACCAACGGCTTAATAATGTACAGTCCATAAAAATTTAATTAAAAATTAATAATCTCAACACAACACAAGTATGTGTCTCGGTCCCAAACTAGAACACCGCATAAACTATAGCACAGTTAATTCGGAAATACGAGTATGTACTTAAATTGCTTCAGACTGTCTTTAGACAAATTATAATATAAGCCCTAAATACACACCTCGATTCGCTGTGAGCCTCTTGAAATCCCAACCTCGACTGAGCTGCAAGCGACTCTAAACCATTTCAGGCGAGCCTCGGCCCACCAACACTTCTGGTCTCCCTCGCCTTTCTCGTACTATGCTAGCGTAGGTCAAACAAGCGTGGACGGTGCTTTAGGGAAAACGGTAAATTGTGGCTAGATTCCTACGCGATCGGTGCCTACGTGAGGCGATGCAGCTATTTATTGGCTGCTAATAGCATGCACGGGAACCTCTGAAATATTCCACTTAGTGCTTGAGTTCTTTGACGTACCCAATAATCTTTTGCCAGCAAACGACTAGCGTTTATACACGTTACATCATACTGCAATAAAATAGAGAGCAATAAAGCCGCTTGTCAAATTGTTAAGTTCTTACCTTAACTTGCCTGCATATGGTTGTAAAAAGGCACTAAACTATTAAGTTGAAAATTTAATTTTACGAATGCACTTATATTTCCGCCCATTAAAAATAACAATGCAAGCTTAACATAGGTAAAGGGTCGTTTAAGCTTTTCGTTTTCAGGGTTCCATAGTCAACAATGAACCTAAGGCTTAGCACGGACTCGACATGAACTAGAATGCCGAAAATTTACATATATAGGTAATTAATCACGTGAGTAAAGGGGTAGGATGAAATCTATATGAAACTTTGATTTACCTCCCGTACATCAAATTAGGGGATGCTATTTTTATCTCGCCTACACCAACGAGCAATACGCGACAAACTTATAAAAGGAAAACTTTGACAAATTCAATTGAAAACTACTTTGATGAAGTTGTTAGTTCTGAAAAATCAGGTAAAAACCCGTCTTTCTACGAAAGCGCACACGGTCTTTCTTTTCGGTCACGGTCACACGGCCGGTCTTTTTCAGTGTTTTTTTGCACAGTCGCAAATATATTCGGAATGTTAACAAGCTGAGTGAAATGTGCGCGACGGGACTATCTTTAAAATTAGACTCGTTTGTGAAAATTCTAGCACAGAGATTAATTTATTTAATTTTAATCAGTTCAACTAAAAGTACAGACGACGACGTAGAGTTTTGTTCAAAGAGAATATTAGGTATTAAGTTTGTAAACAGGGCGCTATTGCGCTCATTAAGTGATTTTGAGAAAATTAAATTCATAAACTTTAATGGCATAATTGTTTTTCACGAAGCAGGTCTTACATTTTGACCACGTTTTGCAGTCTGCGGGGCCGAAAATCCTGTACAGGTAGAGTACATAACACTAAATTGGAATCATTTTGTAACAACATATGACGTAGTTGCCTACACCGCACCGTCTAGGTACCGTTTTCTCCATGTCACGCCGAGAGGTCGCAGAGGAAAGGATCCGGAAGGATTAGGATTGTTTGTCGTGTCAACCGTTTTACCTCGAGATCTGACGGCAAACTTATTACATAAAAGCCCCAGCCTTCACGTGCCACTCTGGCTCGGAAACGTGGGTGCCAAAGTCGCGCGCGACTACATTTCCACGGGCTCCACGAATTTTTTATTTCCTGTCCATGCTTTTTTTATCGCGCTGGTTTTTCTGCAGAAAATACCAACTAAGAAATACTAGCTTCGCCAGCGATTAGACACAAGCAAAATTAATCAGGAACGGGTGGAATTTTTAGACTCTAAATAGATTTTTCACAATTAAACAGTCACATCAATTGAGATTATTTTTATAATCTTTGCTTTGTTTTATAATTATTATTTAAAGAAATATGTAATTTGAAATATCAAATGATGGTTTGATATTTCAAATTGACATAGCTTAACGACTGCCGGCTGCATTACATGACAGCCGACGCCATCGGCTTAACGTGCCTTGCAAAGCACGGAAGCGCTCGGAAAAAATGCCACTAGAGGTAGTCACGCACCTGACCGCGCTTACTGTTGCGTCAGTACATTTATGTTAAGAAAAATCTGTGTAATTTATATTTTTGTATAATAAAGTCTGCAGTCTAAGGTTGCTTTTTCTGTAAAAATACTTGTTTAGGCTTCCGTATACTAAGGGTGCCAAACGAAACCTTATTACTTTACCCTGTCTGTCTTGAAGAGGCCAGCGGTAAGCCGTTATGCTACAACGCTACTGCGAATATGCGTCGTCAATATGGAGTGTTTTTAAAAGTATTTTTAACTAGTTTTACTAAGAATGAGTATTGCGACTTACTAATATTACAGATTTGAAAGTTTGTGAAGATGCTTGGATGTCTGTTACTCATCACGCCATAACCGCCATGCCGGTTGAACGGATTTACATTAAATTTGGCGTATAAATAAAAAAAGATCTGAATTGAGACAGGATACTAGATACCATAATTTCTAACGTGGGCGTCGCCGCGGGTTAAAGCTGGTGTAAAATGAAGCGCAAGTTTTACCTGACCTTTTGCAACACTGTACAAGAGGCAATACTTCGGGACCTAGGGCGAAATTCTTTGGAGTACTAGTCCCAACACAATTTATGGTAGAGAGAATTGAGTAGGGCAGAAGAATCAAAAAAGTGCGGTTAGTGTTCGCGCCACGTGACGATCAGCTCATGTTTTAGCTCAAGATGGGAAAGGCTCCGCTCGCTGGCAACACTGCCCCGGCTTGCCGGCGGCGACCTCTCCCGGTCATGTGTCTCGATAAACGTAAACTCGATATAATTAATGTGCATTGAACATTATTGTGAAGTCTGGATTCTAATCAGCTCATCCATATCGTCATCCTCATCATCGGCTCATCCCTACTCGTACATCTCCAAGACAAGGAATGAGCTCTGGCGAGTCCGCCATTTCTTCCTTTTTCACCGCCTCATATTTCACCCATCCCACTCAGAGCTTAGGTCCCCACACCTAAGCCCCACAATTAGTGCAGAAGAAATGAGGTCCTTGAAAAGTATGTCGTGTCGTGTTACTTCAAATGACGCAAAAACGCATTAGGAAAAGTTGTGGATTAAAACAGGATGTAGTGAACATTGGTTTGGATAATGAAGGGGGTGAAGAAATTAAGATTGACGAAAGAATAAAACGAGTGAATGTTGGTGGAAGGGCCGGTAAGTTTCGTCTCAAATCGAATGTAATGAAATGTATTTACAAAGGGCAAGATAAAAAATACAATACAGTCAACGAAGCAAAAGGGATCAGGATCGTGGTATGTGGCATACCGTGGTACGTGGCAGAACCTGATCACTGCCTACCCCTCTGGGATACAGCCGTGAGTTATTGTTTGTTATGTTTTTAAGTTCCTGAAAGCGAATATGGCCTTAGTCTGGGTGTATTTCCATGTCCTTGCCTAGTTACCGTAGCATATGGTATCCTAGTTTGGGACCTAAACAAATGAGTGTGTTTTTTTTTAGTTTTTATTGTTAGCATTTTGTGAGTGGGAAGTGGGGTATACCGTCGTTCTTTTTCTCCTTAGTCTAGTTTGTTTTTATGAGTGTAATCCACTTGTTCTATTCGATCCACAACAAGCTTAAAACAAGTGCTCTTGAACAAGCATACTCTAATTCAGATGTAAGTTCTTTTGATGTAAACAAAGAGATATGAAACTTATGGAAAAGTTAGTATAGATCGTAGCAAGGGGCAGAAACTGGTATCTGCCTACTACTCCGGGATACAGGCGTGAGTTTATGTATGTAATGTAACGATACTTTTTTATAATAGTTGGCCGGCGCAGCCGACCAGACAAGTTTGAATTATTTTAAAGGAACTCGTTACGTTCTGTTTAGGTGTCAGTCGTGTCGAGACCCGCAGCTAGGCTAGGTAAAAAAAGAGATAATAAAAAGAATGTATTATTGCTAATTCAGTATAATATTTTCTGAGGTTAACACGAGCACTAGACATAATAAAAACTGTTTTTATACGGATTTTACTCGTTTATTTTACATTTTTACAATTTTCCGACGTTTCGGCACTTTTTCAGGTGCCGTGGTCTCGGAAGACCAAGTATGCTTATTCAGTGTTTCAATAAGTAGATCGTTACAGTACGTGTGTATGTATAGATTGTATGTATGTAAAAACTTAGTTTTCTAATAATATGACGTCACATAGCCAATGACTTCATTACTAGCACCATAAATTTCTATTAGTAAAATGAGCTCGAATAATGTAAAATGATGAAATATGTTTGGATCGTGGCAAATGGCGAACCCTGATCGTTGCCTACTTTTCCGGGATACAGGTGCGCTCATTCAGTCCAGCTTTTTGGCCTCTGTGGGGTCATAAAATAATCCCTCCACTTATTAAATATCACTAGTTGACGCCGCAAACGTTATTTTGCCATATTAATTACACTACTATCTATTCGCAAACCTACCATATATCGCAGCGGTAGCGCATTTGCCTACCATGTGAGGCTGGGGACGAAAAAAAAACCTCTAGGTTTTGGATGTTTACACGCTTGTGATGTCGTTGTTTCTGGTTTCCACGACACAGGGTATTCTAGTGTGGGGTCAGGAGCAATGCATGTGCCCGTATGTAAATGTTATGTTATGTTATATATACCATGTGTAGCTGATTTGGAGGAGTTCGATAACACAGTGTGACACGAGATTTTTATATATTAGTTATGGAAAATGACCCATTTCGTACAGTACCTTATTATCCTCTGTAGCTTAAGTCTAGGTTGTGGAAGTGTATTATCATTTGATGACACAGCACTGATATTTTCAGCTATTTATTCAGCTTTTAGTAAGAGATGGAATGAGCGTAGACTAGCGAAGATGGCTATATCAAAAAAAAAAACTAGGCCAAAATTCCTGCAAGACCAATTTCATTTGGTTCTCTATCTATGATAACTTCCCGGGAGCTTTGATTTGATGCAGAGTATATTCAGCCTGACCAAAAAAGCTTTTGCGGATTTTCTCTTAATATTTTCGCGGAACGAAACCACTGGAATACCTCGCAGTATTTTCATCGCGGTTTTAAACAAACTTTCCGTTTAAAAACATTGGAATATTCAGGTGTAGGTAAACCGAAGGTTTATCCTGTTAATAATTTAGGGCAGTAATAAATCTAAAGCAATTTTTCAAACTGCAACTGCCCAGGTCTTTATATTTCCAATATTTTATCGCCTTACGATAAACGACTTAAGACGCTTGACCCCCGTCTACCCTAATCCTGAAAAGGAATGATGTAGTCCCAAACTATGTAAGTGTTTGCCAGTTTATTCTTCGAGGGTAAATATACTGTCTCTTTAAGGTAGATTGATCTCGGCTTTACGAAAGGACAATGTTTGAAAGTTCTGAAAGTGTACCTTTTTATAGAGGATATACGTCTTGCTGCATGCAGGGTTAGTTAGTAAGTTAGACCTGAGATTTCCGCACTTAGCCTTATAGTTGGGCCATTGTACGTAGCAAGCGCTGAGGTACGCTAACACCTCAGACACTAGGGTTTCCTTACGATGTTTTCCTTCACCGTCAGCGAGTAGTATTGCTACTATAATTTCACAAATGTGCATAACTTAGAAAAAAAAGTAATTGGTACATGCCGCGGTTCGAACCCACGACCTCCCGATTGAGAAGCCGGCGTTCTACACCGCTCCGCTACCACCGCTACTCATGCAGGGTTTCTCTCAAAAAGAGGATGGGCAAAATTAGCACGCGTGCCCATCTCTGATTGGCCTAAAAAATTACATACAAAATGAAAAATTAAAATTAAAATATATTTAAAAAAAAATTCAAACAGAATTTACAAGGTTGAGATCTCCTTTTAAGTGTACAACACCTGTGCCAGGAGATCCCGCTCTTCCACAACTATACCTTTTTATGTTTAAAAACTTAAAGTTGTATAATACATTTATTATGTATATGTGTGTGTGTAGGTGTGTGGGTGTGGCTGTGTGGATGGATAGACAAAACAGATGTAGAGTAAACTGTAAGCAGTGTTCCAAGACTGATGATGATCTTTTCATAAACGTTTTCGAAATGTTAATAAAAAAATACGCTTTTCAATCGCTATTTTGGTACACCCTGTATTTTATACACGGTAAAATCTGGGTGGTTCGAAAGTCGCGATTATGTAATTAGTAATTAAATCTATCAGTCCACTATTGAGACTATAACTTATACTTTTCATACATATTATTCTAAAACTTAGTACCAATGCATTGGACTAGCATTAATTCCAGACATCATTACCTTTTCACTACACAGAGGAAACGCGGCGAGGGTCCGCATCCTATAGGTACAACACGCCCTCGCCCCATGTCCCTTCTGTGTGCCCAGAGGACTACCTTTTAGGATACCGTTGTAAGGTTAATCTTAACTTTACTTCACCGAAGCACTCTGAGTGCTTAGTGCGAGTTTGACAGATCCAATCGAATAACTTTACTACCGCGTTTATCGAGCATTGAGTAGTGAGTATGAGTAAGTTAACCGTTCGAACTGGCAAAAGGCTGTCACAGTACTACTCGCACTCTCGTTTATTCGTGTTTTGGCTGGTAAACGTGTTCACTTCTCAACGTAAACCATTACAACTCGCACTCGGCAATTTTAATTTACATACTTGTCGCTAGGTGGCGCTTCCTCGACGCCATAGACATATGAGTTTACGTTAACGCGATCGAGTAGTTAAAAAACTCGCACTAAGCACTCTGCACACCCTCGAGACACTTGTTAGGCTTGACACACACTATCTGTCGTTGAAATCTAATCCGAATTACCAACCGACGAGATTTGATGAGGGTCTGTTTTATAATTAAATTTATCCTGTATTTGCCCCTCAACTAGCCAAGGCTAGCCCACCCTCGGCGCATTGTAAGCGTAACGCAATTTGTTACCTATTCACAGCACGTCAAGTCGAAATTTATTACATGAAAAGGGATAATGCGTTAAGTCTGATAACTATCTTTGATTGGCTCAGTTAAACCGACTACTGCTAAAACCATCTGATAGCACTACTGTTTAATTTATCCAGAGATTATAGCTCTATCCAGTGAATGTGCAAAAACATCTTTTACCGTGACATTTTCAGAGCAATTTCATTTTCAGAGCAAAAATTGTATGACTGACATCCCTGTAAGTTAGGTTTATTTATCTATTTACTTACTCATCCAGTGACTTGGCGCTAGTCGCCCTTACACTGACTCGATCTGCAAATAACGTGTTATGGAAATAACGCAAAATAACGATAACAGTTTTTCAGTGTCCACAGTTATACCAGTTCTAATAAGAAATGTGAGTAGGTAATATTTTTTGCCGTTTCTCAGATTTTTTATGTTCACTTAAGGCCGGGTTCTCGGAGCGTACCCGTTTTTGTTGTGCTTATTGCGCTGGGGATTTTCCCCCAGCGTGTGTGTACTGAAAAGTAGGCATTTTTGAAATCACAGAAATACACTTCTGATTAATACAATTTAGATGACCGACGTCATTCATTGTAGTAGTTCGCGGTAATCATTTTGGTATATTTTTTTGTTATTCAAAACACGATATGGTGAAGTACAACCAAATTTACTAAAAACTAACACAAATATTTGCGTTTCTTATGCAGTAACTGAAACATAATAATTATAATCGACACGGCCCTAAACACAAAATTGAAAAGTTTTTTTTTCAGATTGTATGACCATTAGAGAGTAAAATGTTTTTTAGTGGGTACTGTCAGAGAAAATAATTAAAACTGTTTCTATACGGATTTATGCCTGTTTATTACAATTTTTACAGATTTCCGACGTTTCAGCACTTTTACAGGTCGAAACGTCGAAAAATTTTAAAAATTGTAATAAACGAGCATAAATCCGTTTAGAAACAGTTTTAATTATGTCTAGTGCTCGTGTTAACCTTAGAAAATACTATACTGTCAGAGAAGCTTAAGTGTTTGGTCACATAGTGATCAAATCACGCTCACATTAATTAATAAAAAATATTCACCCGAAATATTAAATATTGACATTACATAACTGCCGCCTACTTAGAATAGATGTCTGCGACATGGTTGGCGTCTCTGAAGCTCGTTCCGCACACGAATGGAAATTTATCTGCGAGTTCTTATTTGCTTTCAGTCTTACCTACTTACGAACACAGCATACATTACATAAGCTCACGCCTGTATCCCAGAGGGGTAGGAGAGACTAGGGACTGCCACTTACCACGATCCGGACAGATCTCCTCGCTTCATCAACATAACGTTTATTAGTCGTTGCACGCACGCCGGTTCCGGGCACTTTTACACTGCTTCGATATTAACCCTTGTATGAAGGAAGAGACTCTTCCTGTATTGCAGGCAGGTTAGGCCATACATCTACCACGGGGGCCACCGCTTAATATGTACATAATGTGCGCGTGGATTAAGGAAAATTCGATGCCAATCCGAGATGTCCGAGTTCGCTTAAAAGTTACTTGGGTTTAGAAAGAAAGAAGTGGCGTGAGGGTCCTTGGAGATCCAGCAGTTGAGTACGGGCTGATTTATTGATTGATTGACTTTGCAAATTTAATTCTATTTGGAAAAGTAAGTAAGGGTGGCAGAGGTACCTCAGCGCTTGCAATTGGCAATTCGCGGTGGGCACGCGAGGTAATCAAGACCATACTCTCTCCCTGGGAGAAGACCTGTGCGGGACGTTTATAGGCTACATACTTCAAGTCCCTTCCTCCCAACTTTTAGCCTCTAAATAGGTTTTTGAAATTTTCCTTAGCACGGGTTAGTGCATTAAAAAGAATATAATTCGTGAAAGAGGTCAATCAACGATTCCAACCGGCTGAGCAGCATTCCAGAAACTTAGAAAAGTTTTTTTCCACAAAGGACAAAATTATACAACCAGTAGTGTGTTACCTATGGCGCTGAAACATGGTCTCTCACTATGGGCCGCATAAGAAAGCTCAGGGTCATGCAACAAGCTATGGAAAGGCGATGAGATTCGTGGACGACCGAAAGTCGTTGAAATCGCCCAGCGGATTAGTAAAGTTAAAGTAGCAGTGGGCGGGGCACGTAGCACGCAGAACTGATGGCCTATGGGTCGTGAATTCTCGAATGGAGACCAAAATAATATATCGGCAAACGCGACGTAGGGTTACCAGCCACAAGATGGACAGAAGATCTCATCCCAGTGGCAGGAATACGCTGGATGCAAGCGGCTTCCAACCAGTCTTTTTGGAAATCCATGGAGGAGGCCTATGTCCCGCAGCCACAGTGGACTTTTTGTGACTAAATAATGATGATGATGGAACTCAGACCGCTTATTCCTTATCAGAATCTTGATATATAAACATAATTTCAATTATTTAATTTATTTCTTTATTTTTTTTTATTTCTTTTTTATTTTACATCTTTTTTTTATTTTATTTTACAGACGGATCAAAATACAAAAGGGAAGCCATCAATTCAATCAGTCACTTCCTCGTCGGCTTCGTGAACCTTCCGAATGCCTCTCGAATCTTGACAATGGTCAGTAATTTCACAGGTAATGTGGCACTAAGAGGCAGTGTCCGAATAGAAAATTTCGCTAAGTGGGTACTTAACCATAGTGCTGTCTCTTCGAATTTCTCAGCAGAGAGTATGACAGAACGCGACTTAAGTATTTACCGAGTGAAATTTTCTATTCGGAAACCGGCCCTTATCTCTCCGCATCTGTAGGTTTCGTATATACCAAACTTCCACCTTTGCATCAGGGCGCCGCATCTATTTCTTCTAGCACTTCGCAGGGGCGAAGTTTGACATCTATTGATTTGAGTCCAGTACGATGTTAATAAGCAATAATAATAATACACGTTAAGTCGGTGAAATTAAGGAAAACATTTTAAGGCCAATTTCTCTCGCTTTTCAATCTCCAGCCTTTATAAAAAGGCACAAAAAACAGGCAAACATTTTTTCGTGCCAATCGAAATAAGTACTCGAATAAATTTACTCTGATGTTTGATCCCTATCTTTTAACCCTCCACTAGCCAATGAAAACATATATACGGCGGATTCGCAATTTCCAATACACGTCACTCAACACTTTTTTATATACATATTGCCTGTAAGTTCTACTGCGGGACACAGTTTTGTCAGAGAGAGAGAGAGAGTATTCTCTTATAATATGTTTTTTTGCAAAAAGTTGAGATGAAACAATGCGTTTTTGCCTAATTATGTCCCAATGCAGAGCAGGCCTTCTCTTCAAGAAAATTACTATGCATGCCTACCGCAGACTGGCAACGACCTCTGAGGTATACGAATATCCTAAACAGCATTTCTAGGGAATAACAATACGCTCCTTCGCGCTCCGCTACGCTACGCGCTTCTTCGCACCTATATTTTTGCTGTCGCAGATTATTCTCTTGAAAAATAAGTCAAATATAATGAGCAAGTTATATCCGAGAAATAACTATTCGAGCAGTATATGTCCTTATTAGGATATTTTGATATGAGAATGAGTATTATCAACGCACGCTCTGGGTGATTTGCTGTGCAGTCAGTATTTATTTGTTTCGCATTAGAGAATGTAATGTCGTGCTGATGTATATTTTCGAATACCTGCTGTACTAGCTTTGTTTAACATTTATTTTATTTGTAGTGAAATAATTTATTTGATGTTAAAAAAGTATATAAATGATAGAAAGAAATTGATAGGTGAGCATTTATCTGATTTGCAATTAATAATACCCATAAATTATAATCGCTCAGTACTCTATACAGTGTCACACACACCTACACCTCAGGTGTAAGTCTATGCTTAAAACCATGTGTTCTGTGCATAAAACTCGCTTAATACTAAAAGTAATAATGCGAACAAAACAAGAACTTTTTATAAAACATCCTTGGTACAAAAGTAAGTTTGGAGTTTTTTGTCCAATTTTTCGCTGAAATAATATACGCGTCGAATTGATAACTTCCTCCGTTTTTCAAGTCGGTTAATGATCTGAATTTTGAAATGGACACCTATTTTGACTCGTTACGTTCATCAAGCCACAGTTTCTGCGCTACTTTCAATAAAACCTTTTCATTTCATTCCGGTAAGTTAAAACGTTACATGCAAAGATCTAAGAATAATAACAAGAAAAATAACAATATAACTAATATAGTTTTATTCAGGGTGGTACTTTACATAGTTGCGCAGTTTGCAGTCAGGATAAAATATACAAGTCGGCAACTGGAAATAATTTCGTAACATAATGGCTCTAAACTTCTACAATGTTACAGTAAAAGTTTTACCTACATTGTATCTTTATTATATTCCAAGGAAGTTTCCGCCAGATTGTTGGTAACAAATGGTGGTTGTAACCTTTATGCTTGGCGTATTTCAGCAGCTTCATTACTATATATATTTTTTATTTGAAAAGGAAAAGCTCCATCGCATACTCACGTTTTATAGCTGTTTTTTCTTAAGGGAATAATAATAATCTATCTCTGGCATAACATTGAGCTATATATTTATGTTCATATCTATTGACGACCTCTATGGCGTAGCGGTAGCGCATCTGCCTACCGTGTAAGAGGTTCCGGGTTCGAATCCCGGCTGGGGACAGAAAAAAAGCACAGGTCTTGGATGTTTACATGTTTGTGACGTCGTTGTTTCTGGTTCCCACGACGCAGGGTATCCTAGTGTGGGGCCAAAAGCAATGTATGTGCTTGTATGTAAATGTAAATTTATTATATCTATATACATTAATTTTCTTTTTTATATATTAATTTATGTACTTTATTTAAGATTTATGTAGTTTATTTTGTATACGTATATAGACCCGCTTTTTAATGCCTCTCCGACTCTCTAAGGATTGCTGGAAGAAATCTCTTTTAAGGATAAGATAAAGCTCGCCTTTGTACATTTTATTTCTCATGTAATGTCCTGTTAAATGTTTCGTGTGAATTAAAGTATTATAATCAAAATCTTTCAAAATTTTACAAAAATAGTGGTTTGTTTGGATTTTAGGAGGTTAATCATTACATATAATATTTTATGCAGGACATAACTGGTTGTTGCTACAGACCCGTTTATCGAGCTCGTTATCAACCCTTGTATGTCCCTACTGCTGGGGCACGGGTTTCTTCCTGCATCGCAGGAAGGTTAGGCCATACTCCACCACGGGGGCCAAGTCCGGGTTGGTGGAGACAGTGGCGGGCCTTACTGTCAGAAGTTATCAAGCCGCCCATAAGGCCTCTGCCATGGCTTAACGACTGCCATTATATGACAGCCTGCACCAATGTCTTAACGTGCCTTGCAAAGCACGGAAGCACTCGGAAAAATGCCACTAGCGGTAGTCACGGGACGCTCACCCATCCTGTACCTGATCGCGCCTGTTATTGCTTAACCAAGTGATTCATTCCAATCACTCGATTCGCCTAGGCCACGAGCGCTTCATAACAATGTTTATGGTACTATTATTTCCCCTCCACTTTACGAGATTCAAAAGTATCCATTACAAATTAAATTAAAAATATTTTATAAATTAATACGTAATCTTGTTGCTGCTTTTACATATTTGGGGTTCCTCCCCTACGCCTCAATGAAGGAGCAGGTACCACCCCGCCACTTTCTCACGATCCTCCACTAATCCGAACTTGGTCGCCGTGGTGAAATATGACCTAACATACCTGCGATGCAGGAAGAGACCCGTGGCCCAGCAATGGGGTCATACAAGGGTTGATATGTAAGCGCACTCTTTGCATAAGGTTCAGGTTATAGGCGAACGGAAAAACGGACGCCGGCAAGGGGTTCCACACACACACTAATTCAGTAAAACAGAAAACAAATAAGATCTGATTTATTTACTAGATAAATCCGAGAAGCGGCGAAAAATATTAGCTTGTTACGAAAGTGGTATAATAGGGAAGGACTTCGTAAAATAACTCACACCAATCGGATGCCGAGTCAGGGTAATGGCTGAAAAATATACACCCGTGAACGAAAGACCACTAAAGATCCTAGCCCCATTTTTTCTGGTCATTTTTTCCGTGTCAAGCTGCACTTACAGAAATTAACTTTGATTTTTATTGTACCACGTGGGATTCAAATAACCGTACGACATGCAGTGATATTTTTTAGTTAGCCTATATACATACTTTAAAAGCGCACGTGGCCTACTCGAACCGAGTGATTGAAATCAATCACTTGAGTTAAGCAACAAATGGCGCGGTCAGGTGCGGGATGGGCAACCGTCCCGTGACTACCGCTAATGGCATTTTTCCGAGCGCTTCCGTGCTTCGCAAGGCACGTTAAGCCGTTGGTGCCGGCTGCCATGTAATGGCAGTCGTTAAGCCATGTCAGAGCCCTTATGGGCGGCTTGATAACTTCTGACACTAAGGCTCGCTACTGTCTTACAATCTTCCACCAACCCGGACTTGGCCCGACTTGGCCGTGGTGGAGTACGGCCTAATTTTCCTGCGATACAGGAAGAGACCCGTGCTCCAGCAGTAGGGACACAAAAGGGTTCATATCGAATATACGTACATCCCCTGCAGAGCACAAGCCTTCTCTCGGATAGAGTATGGAGTATGGGCTTAATCACCACGCGAGCCCACCGCAGATTGGCGATTTCAAGCCCTAAGATATGTGAACACGGCCGACTTTCAGGTGTCCTACCTATATTTTTGCAACGTTCTCTTATCAGACTATACGCAATAGTCTGATAAGAGAACGTTGTGAACTGAAGGAGTATAGAATTGAGAAAGGAATGTTGCGTTGGTTTGGATATGTAGAGATGATGAAGGAAGAAAGATTGACGAAACGAATATAAATTGCGAATGTGAGTGGACGTCCCAGGCGGACATACATCGACCAAATAGTCGATGTATTAGCAAAGGGGAAGATAAAAAGTACCCGGAACCGGCGTGCGTGCAAGCAACCACTTATGAACGTTGATGAAGCGAAGGTCATCTGTCAGGATCATGGCAAGTGGCAGCCCCTGAGATACAGGCGTGAGGTTCTGTATGTATGTATGAAAAACAGAAAATATTGTTTTTTTTTTCACCAACGACGTCAGGTCATGTGTCAGCAATATTAACGACGATTTGACACTTTAACGTTACAAAATCTGTAATAGGGAAAAGTAATTTACTTGGCAGGCAGGCTATTAAATTCACGATGTGCTCGTTTAATTCGGGCCTCGCGTGCACCAAATGCAAATACATTAATTGGGACGGACGGGACAATCAATTTGAACTGTAAAAGTAGCGTAGAATACCTATTAGCCGTGTTTGTTTACACTGCTTTTGTGAATGGCTTGTTGTGAAATACTAGCTTCACAATTAGCCCACATTCATTTCGTGGACATAAAAGTCCCTCTCACCACACACTTCGTTTTAACATCATCTTCTACGTTTTGAGATGATGACTCTTTGTTTTCTGAAGTACAGGTTCACGCCTAGTTTAGCAACAGATGCTAGTATTTGCTCCTTTTTTTGATAAATGAAACGCTCGTGGCCTAGTCGAACCGAGTGATTGGAATCAATCACTTGAGTTAATCAACCACAGGCCCGGTAAGGTGCAGGATGGGTGACCGACCCGCGACTACCGCTAGTGGCATTTTTCCGAGCGCTTCCGTGCTTCGCAAGGCACGTTAAGCCGTTGCATTGGTGCCGGCTATCATGTAATGGCAGTCGTTAAGCCATGTCAGAGGCCTCATAGGCGGCTTCATAACTTCTGACCACCAACCCGGACTTGGCCCACGTAGTGGAGTACGGCCTAACCTTCCTGCGTTGCAGGAAGAGACCCGTACCCCAGCAGTGGGGGCATACAAGGGTTGATATCGCAATGTATCTAGCATAATTCTAATTTAAGACACACCTGGGAAAATTTTCCTAGGGTATGTTTTTTTAAGTAGGCTATAAAGGTCCCACGGCAGAGCACAAGCCTTCTTTCAGAGAGATATTAATTGCCACGCATACAGCGGATTGGAAATTACAAGCGCTTAGGTAATTTAACTACTCAGGTTTCCTCACGATGTTTTCCTGAGAGAAATAAAAATATTATTAATTATTATATGCAATCCTGATTCCTGATAGCTCAGAGAATTAGCGAGCTGAAGTGGCAGTGGGCTGGCCATATCTCGCGAAGAACCGACAACCGTTGGAGTAAACGTGTTCTTGAGTGGAGACCGCGACTCGGCAAACGTAGTGTAGGACGCCCTCCGCCCAGGTGGGATGACGATCTGCGAAAAACTGCCGGTAGATGCTGGGTGCGGTAAGCTGAAGACAGGTCTCTCATTAGGGGATGGCTATGTCCAGCAGTGGACTAATATAGCCTGAAGAAGAAGAAGAACCCTGATTCCGCCACTACTACTTTTTGTACTACGTTTCATAGTACTACAATTAATGGCTTGCCAGTCGATGCACATTGCATAGCCGATAGTACAGTCGATGAACACAATTTAACAAAAGTTAAAACAATTTTTACCGGCTGTGCAATGTAAGTCAATACGTTTTCTAATGTTAACGTAACTAACGTTAGTATTGTAAATCAATACTATTGTTTCGCAATACTTCCCTAGTAGTAGGTCTAATAAGTCGCTTGCGCCGTTCCCTTATATCTAGGTTAAGTACAATTTTGATATCTTTTTGTATTAAGAATCAGGTTTAAATCAAGATTTACGAGCTTGTGCAAGTGGCTCTTAGTTCGCAACGTTACATCATAAAGAATTTAAAATCATTCCCAATATTTAAAAGGAATGTGCTTTTCATCTTGATAAATAATATTATATTATACAAGGTGACTCCACAAACATATTTTTTTGCCATATTAATTACCTGTGACCCCTGTGACCCATTTTCAGACCTACGAAATGTACAAAAAAATCATTTAAATTGATGAAGCCGTTTCCGAGGACTTCGATAAAAAAAACCGTGACACATGATTTTATTTATAATTATAGCATTTACCTTTTTTATCCCAATGCTGTACCTCTCAATTAGTTTTCCGTTCCTAACATCCACAGTCCTTGGCAAGACCTTGCCAAGTAAATATTCCATACAAATAAAAAAAGTTGGTTAACCTCTAAAATTGTGTTTGCACATAAGTCCATACAGCAGCCCAGGGCGAAATTCTGTACAAAATGTTCCGCTGGTCAAAAGTTTGTTTTACAGACTTTGCCCGACTGCAAAGTCTAAGCAGTGTTGTTTTTTGGGTATCTAGGTATGTCTGTTTATTGAGGACCACGACGTAGAAACCAAACGGCTTGAGCGATTTTGACAAATGAAGTGTCGATTGATAGTGTCACTAAAGCTGGCCGCACACGCACGGTTTCAGGAAACCTAATCAGGAATTCAGGTTCGGAAACCTGAATGCATGTCTTTCGTATTAAATATTCAGTTAAACGCACACGCTCTGACAAATACAGGACGGAAAAAAATACGAAAGACGCACGAATTCAGATTTCAGAATCTGAATTCCTGATCAGGAGACCTAATCAGGAAACCGTGCCTCTGCGTCCAGCTTCAATTCAATTCAGCTGCAATTCCAAAAAAAGTAAAAAGCGTTAGGCGTTAGGCACGTATAGAATAGATTGTTTTTATTGTCCATTTCAATTAACAAAGCCATGAAAATATTAATACAAAGAAATTTAAGTACAAGATATTGTTCATTGCAATTATTACCTAATGAAAACAAAATGGTTTTATTCAAAATAGGACAAAAACTGTGGCTTAATGAACTTTATAAGTTAATCTAGGTGTCCATTTCGAAAATCTAGATCATTTTGGAGAAAAAAAAATTAATGTGAATCTACGAGAGTTTACACACGGGATAAGATACACGATGCAATAATATATTTAGCGGATCTGATGCAAGTTTCTGGGAGTGACTGGATGAGGATATCCGAGGGCAGAAAGTGGTGGCTTGCCTTGGGGGAGGTCTAGACAATCAGTGGACGAGTACAAGCTGATTGATCGATTTACAAGGTGAAATAAGCTTAAATTCAAAGGTTTTTGCAAAAACCGCGTTTTTGGTACCAATAATGTCTCAAATTATCAGTAGTAAGATTAAAGAAAGATAAGGCTGACAGTAAGAAAGATGTCACGGCTATGTTACATCAAGAATTGGAACAGTGTTAAAGTCGCGGCAGAACTGTTAAGATAAGATTAGAATATTCACACATCAGAAAATAATATCGGAGACACCAGTAACAAAAGGAGAGATACAATTGGCATTTGGCTGTTCAGAGTTGCATCGAACAAAGTGCGGTGAAAAAAGCTGATTGCCAATCATCAGTGATGGAGAGGCACTTTAAGAAGAAAAAGTGTCGCAAAACACCACGTTCCCATGCAATTTCAATGAGTCTATTGAATGTGGTAGAGGCAGTGAAGCTGGCACGGCTCTGTTATCAATGCTTCTTCCAATAACTCACGCAGGGCTAAGGCTGGTCGTAAAACCCTTGACGATAAACCTCGCCGGGACCCCGAAATAAAATTATATTTATAGAAAATGACCACAGACTTACTTTAATTTCGATTCTCTAACTACAAAAGCGTACCAAGCCACTGTGTTTGACATGTTATTACTGACATTACTGATTGCGTTAAAACAGACTTTTGTAAAGGCATTATCTACCAGCTAGCATGTGCACAGTCTGCGTTCAAACTAATCTAAAACTAATTATGAAGACTTTTAATTGGCTGAGTATGTCCTATTTATCTATGTATTGTAAACCTGTAATAGCTGTTAGTCTTCCTAGAGTCTAAAATAAAGTAAAACAAATAAAATAAACATATTTTTTGATTAAGCGATTTCTGCTCGTTTTACTTATGAAACATTTATAGTGTGATTAAGGTGTCTTCTTCTTGTTCACTCCGGATGGTGTCCTCTATCGCGGTTTGGATCCGGTACAGTATGATATTTGATAGCATGGCCTATTCCTCGCCAGTTGTTACAGTCTGCGCGATATCCTTTATTAGATAAATAGGTGTGGCTATAGTTTATTTTATATAAACTACGAACTAAAACAGATCAAAGATATCATCTAACAGCCTGCTCAATCTAAAAATTTTGAATTAAATCTTTGTGACAGGTTCGCAAAATCTGGTTGGCCCTAAGGACCAAGAAGTAGTAGAAAACTATGAAGGAAGCGTTTATACGCCGTTATATACAATTCTAGCCTGAGGTACTTAGACCAACAATTTCAAACACAAATTCACATAACACACACATCACACAATTACTTACACACACACACACAATAAATGTATTATATAACACAATTTTAAGTTTTATAAAATCAAAGTGAATAGTTGTGGAGGAGCGGGATCTCCTGGCCCAGGTGTTGTACATTTAAAAGGAGATCTCAGTCTTGTAAATTCTGTTTGAAAAATGGTACACCACGAAACTTGCCACTCAGTGTCACAGCCAGAACAAAAGACGCCTGCCCTTGATGCCGTGACCCCTAAGGTCATCAAACACTTCCTTGAGTTTATCGCTGCAGCGAGGGAAGTTTATTTATTTTTTATTAATTTGTTATCTGACCCGGCTTCCGGGTGCTGGCCGGAAATCCCCGGAAAGTCGTTTGTCGGCTTCTGTTTATTTTTATTTGCTTCAAGCGTAGCCTCAGACATGAATCTAGCTAGACAACGTAAGCGTCACAATTTGTAAGAGAATCAAGTGTAAAGTTTTTGATGGAAGGTGGAAGAAAATCTTCCTTAGGGTGTATATCACGAGATTTTTATAATATATCACATTAATTTGTGATATATAAAAATCTCGCAGTGTTTATAATAATAATTATACTTTATTGCACTCGAAAAATTTAACAGGACATTACATAAGAAATAACATGTACAAAGGCGAGCTTACCTCTGAAAGAGATTTCTTCCAGAAGCAGTAAAAAGCGGATCTATTTACGTGTACAAAATATCCTACATAAATATCGAATAACCTACCTAATTATGAAAGAAAGAAATAAACTACATAAACTAAAAATAAATCCATTAATTTAGAGTGTTTGTTATCGATCTGCTTCAAAACGGCTTCACCTATTTTTATAATTTTTTCGTGTGTATTCGATAGGCCTGAGGTAGCAGGTGCTCAGACAGCGTTTGCGGGGTCAGCTATTATACTATAAATAAGACCGCAAATAAAATACCGGTGATTTTCATAACTTTTCGGGCTGATATTGTCTGTGCATGTATAAGTGAAGTAATTTTAGGTATCTAAATAAAAATATTTGACGCCTCATATTTTTCAAAACTAGAGCCAGTTATGATCCTAAATTTTCAAAACTGGCGCCTAAATTATGCTTCTAATGTCACCTTTTAAATTTATCAACGAAATTCGAAGTCACGCTATAGATTGCATTCCTTGCTTCTGTGGAAATTAATAAATGTACTGATACGTGATACTTCACTTTTAACGTAAGCTCGCCTTAAATTTGAAATGTGCCACTGCCTCGTTCGACTAACGGTCCTGAGTCTGATGACCGCGGGTCGTGGATTCAATTCCCACTGGTAGCCGCAGTATAATTTGTACAAATGGGGTCAGTCTGAGTGTATTTCCATGTTTATGATATGCTTACCTAGTTCCCATAACACAGGGTATCCTAGTTATAGTTTAAATTGGTTTTGGGACCACGACAAGTGATGGTGTTGTGTGGAAGTTATTATTATTTCTTGTACAATAGTATAAAGCTTCGGACTGTTTAAAGTTTTAATATAGTTTGAGACCAGGACAACAGATGGTGTTCTGTTGAAGTTTTATTATTTCGTGTGCTATATTTAGTATTGGTGCCTCTATTCCATTCTAGATCTATGTAAAGCATGCTTAAAAAGCATGGAAATAAAGCAAATGTAAATCAAGTCTTAAGCTATCACGCGTTCCCTACTAACCTAAATATTTGTAACAGTAAATATTTATGAACTTGTGCTGTGGGTTTTGTAAATAAATAAAATAAAAAAAAACTTATTTCGCTTCATCAACAATTATTCGTTGTTGCTTACAGACACGCCACTTTGTGGTACTTCTTATCTAGCCTTTTGCAAAAACGTCCCCTATTTATCTCAAATCGTAACAGGAAATTTTCCAAGAATATGTCTTATTTTACTGAATGTTCGTTCAAATGTGTGACCTATTTACCGAACAAAAAGCATGCTTGAACTAATACATTAGCAGTCACAGTCTGACACAAATGTCGAGTCAGCTTATCTCGTTTAGCTAAACCAGCTACAGCTTTGTATGTCACCGACTCATAAAGAGTCATGGCATGGGTTGCATTTCGAGGAAAGTACAGTCGACGAACCTCAAAGGCAATTCTGTGCTGGGCCTAATAACAACTTCGTGTAAGCGTAGTTTGGTGTCAATCGACGAACGACATGCAGATTGCAATAAAACTACTATTATTACAAATTGAGGCTTGTTCGAGTTTAGAATTGCAAATAAACTAATAATAATGAAATTTGAGCCTTGTGCACAATTAGCATAGTAATTATTTTTTTTCTCAATTTGAAGCACATTCAAATGTCATTTTATTTTGTAAAGTTTCATTACAATCTGATGCCGCTGTTAAACTAAATCCAAACTACGTTTGATGGCAATCGCCTCGTGAGGTGATGAAACTACCCATACCTCTACAGGTCACAAATCGAGTTTGATCGTATTTAGAATCTCAAAGAAACTCATCAATTAATAGCCTTGTGAAAAGTTACTTAAGTTTACGATTTCCTTTTTTATTCTGGTATTTTCACTTGTAAGCACGAGCAATAATATTTTAATGCAATATTTTTTTAACTTTTTGAACTTTTTATTTACAATATTATTATCTACACAACTTACATGATTAACTATTACTGATTAACTTATGTAGTATTCACATATTAATATATTTAACAAATTTTACGGAACCGGCGGCGTGCGTGCATGCAACGACTTATGAACGTTGATGAAGCGAAGGTGATCTGTCAGGATCGTGGCAAGTGGCAGTCCCTGGTCTCTGCCTACCTCTCTAGGATACAGGCGTGAGGTTATGTTTGTATATTTTCAAAATAGTTTTATTTAAAAAGCTCTGGACCTGTGCCGTTGGGGAGAGTTCCCAAGACGCTGGCGGCACTCCCCCTCTGAATGGCCAGGCTGATGCGCTGGCCGAGGTAGCTACCAGCTCTTGGATCGCCTGATGAGTCGATAAAGCGCTTCGATATTTCTTTGTGAAGTTTACGCGCCTCAGGACGGGGACAATAATTATGTTATTAATCTTCTACATACTATGTATGCTGTTCGTTAGTCTCGCTAAAACTCGAGAACAGCTGAACGGATTTATCTTATCTTGGTCTTGAAATTTTTGTGGAGGTCTAGGGAAGGTTTAAAAGGTGAGCAAATCTGTATATATAAAAATAATTTGCTGTTCGTTAGTTTTGCTAAAACTCGGTAACGGCTGAACGGATTTATCTTATCTTGGTCTTGAAATGTTTGTGGAGGCTAGGGAAGGTTTTAAAGCTGCCTGTACGTTAATACAGAGAATATTGTAAAGAGGTTCGAAATTTCACTGATGCCGTGAGTCGCCCATTGGCTCAATTGGTAGAGCGCTGGTACGGATAGCCAGAGGTGGCGGGTTCGAATCCCGGCATGGGTGAAATTTTTAGCCTCTAAATAGGTTTTTAAATTTGTTCCTTAGCACGGGTTAGTGCATTAAAAATAAAAATAGTGTAATCATGTGGGTACAGTGATATCGTTCCGATGTTAAACCTCACTGCAAAGTAGGTAGTCGGGGCTGTAAGTAATGCAATTTGCTTAAGTCACATGTCGCTGCCTGTACGTAATACAGAGAATATTGTAAAGAGGTTCGAAATTTCACTGATGCCGTGAGTCGCCCATTGGCTCAATTGGTAGAGCGCTGGTACGGATAACCAGAGGTTGCGGGTTCGAATCCCGGCATGGGTGAAATTTTTAGCCTCTAAATAGGTTTTTAAAAGGTTTTAAAGGTGAGAAAAATGTTGTGCTGGAGGGAAAGTAAACTTGCCACAATTGGTCCCACCCCCAGATCCTTTACGCTCTTTAGTTTCTGGGATTGGAAATGATTCTAAGCACTTTTAAAATTATTTTATACAAAATATTTTATTTATCGATGAGGCAGTGCGAAGTCTGCCGGGCCAGCCAGTATAATATAAAAATCTTATGTCGCAGTATTTGTTATCCAAATGGCTAAACCATTTTTTTGTATAGGTGCAAAATAACGTTTGCAAGGTCAGCTAGTAAATAAGTAAGTAAATATTCATGGACATATTACACAGATCTCGTTAGCCCTATACTAAGTACAACTAAATGACTTGTATTATAGGTGCTAACTCGACGATAGATTTAATACAATAAATACAGAGATACATCCAAGACCTGGGACAAACTAGAAAAGTTCGTTTCCTAGTTTGACTCAGCCGGGAATCGAACCCGAGACCTCCGGTTTTATAGTCAGCGTGCCACACCGCTGCGCCACCGAGGCCGTCAATAAGCAATAGTTTGAATATTTTCTTATTTACTTTATCCGTAGAAAGTTGTTGATTGCACTCATGGCATCTGACCAGAAAAGTACTCTTACTACTACAAACTTTTATATTAGATTTAATATCATATGAAAAAAGATGGTTAGGTTAGGTTACTCCAACTCGACTCAAAGAGAGCAAAACATTGTTTATGCCACACCTGGCAATAAAGTGGTTTTTTCCGCACGCTGCGCGTACGGAAAAAGCCGCTTTCTGGCCAAGTGTAGACATAAAAAGATGTACACAACATGGGAGGTAATAAAGAAAGCTCTCGATCGCATATTAACGTCCCTCGCTTGCAGCTCGGGCCGCAAACTTCTGCGATCTCGGCCTTTCTTTGTATTACCACCCTGGTTGTGTAATGTACTATTATAACATATTTGCTCGTAAAGTGGTTGTAATTACAGCAATTTCAATATCGTAATGTATCTCATTACGTACTTGTGCGATAATGTAATGTAAAAGGCACGTGTTTTTTTTTAATAAAGTTTTAAGATACTCCGTCTAAAAATGAACGATACTTTAAAAAATCTTAGCAAAGAGGTTTTATGTCAAGAAAGTGGTCAATATTTTATGAATAAAATTAACTTTGGGAAATAAAATCGAACAAATAAACATTTAATTATTTAATTTAATTAATTTTGACAATCAATTGCAACCGTTTATCTGTAACAAAAACACAAAAATATTAATTTACTTTATTAGTAATACTGGCTGTTTTTGTACCTTTGCCTAAAAAAAAAGTTGATGCGCGCGCATGGCTTATTTGTGGACAAGTAAAAATAAATCCGCGCGCTTTTTCTTTTCGATGTATTGTTTTTATTTGAAAATTTCGTCAAGTAGTGATGATAACAAAGTCAGAGTTATACTATTTTTATTTTTAATGCACTAACCCGTGCTAAGGAACAAATTTAAAAACCTATTTAGAGGCTAAAAATTTCACCCATGCTGGGATTCGAACCCGCAACCTCTGGCTATCCGTGCCAGCGCTCTACCAATTGAGCCAATGGGCGACTCACGGCATCAGTGAAATTTCGAACCTCTTTACACTATTCTCTGTATTACGTACAGGCAGCGACATCTGACTTAAGCAAATTGCATTACTTACAGCCCCGACTACCTACTTTGCAGTTAGGTTTAACATCGGAACGATATCACTGTACCCACATGATTATACTATTTTTATTTTTAATGCACTAACCCGTGCTAAGGAACAAATTTAAAAACCTATTTAGAGGCTAAAAATTTCACCCATGCTGGGATTCGAACCCGCAACCTCTGGCTATCCGTGCCAGCGCTCTACCAATTGAGCCAATGGGCGACTCACGGCATCAGTGAAATTTCGAAACTCAGAGTTTTATTAATTTCCTCGTAAATATGTTATAAAACGTCGTATGACATACGTGCGCTTTGAAAATTATAGCCTCTGCTTCCTTATAGCCCTCGCCGATAATAATAATATCGCCTCGGCTGTAATTTTCAACTTACCGCACTTATATCATAATGTACTATTATCGACAACAGAATGTTAATTCTTTACGTTGAAACAAATTTCTGATTTCAGAGAGAGTGATAGTGCCAATCTCGTGACACATTGGGCGTGTTTGACACGTCTGTTGACGATACGCGTGATTAATAGATTACCTTGTTAGCCACTGTCAGGTCGTTAGGTACAGGCGTTATTGTGCTAGTGGAAATGCGAAAAGGGCATTATGCTATCAAAATGATGCAGAACAATTTCCATTCTAATTTATCTGAAAAGTTGAAACAAGGAACTGACAAAACAGCACTGTTTCGAATAGAAATTGCATGCGCTGAAATAGTACCATTGTTACACGAATATTTCCCTTTTGTAACAATATGTAGCATTTTTAGAGAGGAATTCAGTAAGCCTTGAAGGCGCTTATTCGGTGCTCACTAGCGCCACCAAGGGATTGATAATCTTAACTCTTTTTATAGTACGTTTTTTCCTAAAAGTGATATCATATCATAAGTAGAGTAAAGTAGAGTAGAGCTAACCGGCATTTAAAATTTAAGCAAGTAACGTCGTAGACCCCGTCTTCGCTTACTATCAGGCGTGACTAGGGTCAAGTGTAAGCTGTCCTATTGCAAAAAAATATATATATATATATATATATAAACGTCTTCACAACTGTGACAACTATTTTTAGAACCCACAGTCTAGATCCTAGGACTTTATCGATTTCTATTGAAAACGGCCGTTTCCAGCAAAACTGCGTCAGAGTCCTAGATTCTTAGACCTAGATTCTTGTCGGTAGGTTCTAAACAGAGTTACCATATTTTTTATGATTTATGATCTTTATTTTTTCCAAGGACGCGTTATAAAAGAAGGTATTATGATTTTTTTCCGTCAAAGTCCTAGATTCTTAGACCTGTTTAGAACTCTGTTTAGAACCTACCGACAAGAATCTCTTGTCGGTAGGTTCTAAACAGAGTTTTTATGATACCATATTTTTTATGATTTATGATGTTTATTTTTTCCAAGGACGCGTTATAAAAGAAGGTATTATGATTTTTTTCCATTGGTGGCGTATTAAAGTATCGTTGTGTCTAAATATTAAATGAGTTGAACCGAGAGACGATGTTTGAATTTCAATTTCAAAGAATTTTACAACAAAAGTAACTTCTACGTAGAAACTTCTAAGGCTGAGGCTACACTTGTGGATGGAGCAATCCGCGACAAGTAAGCGATTAATTTTATTTTATTTTGTTACGTCTCGTCTCGTCTCGTCTTATCTTATTTTAAGCTTACTACAAAATAATACAATAATTTATTACCAAAAATATCATAATTTACGGTTGTACTGTTTGCCACAAACAGTACAACCGTACTTTTCATAGGCAGGCTTACAGTACTACTTAATGTTAATCGTTGTATTCTCCATTTGAATTTGTATTTGAAACCTTATAGTTCTGCTATGTTTATGCCTGTATTTTGGGCTGCATGACAGCCGTTCATAGGACAACACTATTACCATAACTTATCAATATAATTGGTTTAATATAGCAATCTAAAGGTTAAATTACTTCAGCCAGATGTCGCTGCCTGTACGTAATACAGAGAATATTGTAAAGAGGTTCGAAATTTCACTGATGCCGGTGTGAGTCACACATTAGCTCAGTTGGAAGGAGCGCTGGCACGGATAGCCAGAGGTCGCGGGTTCGAATCTCGGCATGTGTGGAATTTTTAACCTCTAAATAGGTTTTTAAAATTGTCCTTAGCACGGGTAATATAATCATGTGAGTACAGCGATATCATTCCGATGTAAAACCCTAACTGCAAAGTAGGTAGGTACTTGGGGCTGCAAGTGATGCAAATTGCTTCAGCCAGATGTCGCTGTCTGTACGTAATACAGAGAATATTGTAAAGAGGTTCGGAATTTCACTGATGCCGGTGAGTCGCCCATTAGCTCAGTTGGAAAGAGCGCTGGCACGGATAGCCAGAGGTCGCGGGTTCGAATACCGGCATGGGTGGAATTTTAGCCTCTAAATAGGTTTTTAAAATCTAAAGGTACGGACTAAAAAAACGGCTATATGAATTTGTGGGGCAGAGCGAGTCCAACCGTGCCATCTCGTTGTCAAGTTAGACCAGCCGTCTTAATCCCAAGTGCATTTGGTACCAAAGAAACGTGGCCATCCTACTTTAATACACTTTGATCGTTTCGTTAGCAACCCTTGTATGTCCCCACTGCTGGGGCACGGGTCTCTTCCTGCATCGCAGGAAGGTTAGGCCATACTCCACCACGGGGGCCAAGTCCGGGTTGGCGGAGGATTGTAAGACAGTGGCGGGCCTTACTGTCAGAAGTTATCAAGCCGCCCATAAGGCCTCTGACATGGCTTAACGACTGCCATTATATGACAGCCGGCACCAACGGCTTAGCGTGCCTTGCGAAGCACGGAAGCGCTCGGAAAAATGCCACTAGCGGTAGTCACGGGACGCTCACCCATCCCGTACCTGACCGTGCCTGTTGTTGCTTAATCAAGTGATTGATTCCAATCACTCGGTTCGCCTAGGCCACGAGCGCTTCGATCGTTTATACGATATTAACCATATTAGTGTAATCACGGTATCGTCAACACCAAATATTTAATTAGTTCTGTAGCACAGTCGATAGCAAATCAACCTTGACATTCAATTACCTTTATCGTCCATAACGTAATTCAGTAGAGTGCATGCATGTAAACGGAAAGTATTTGTAATGTAGGTAGTCTCATCATCGCCGGAAATTCGCTAGATTTTTGCTTACATATGTCATGTAGTAGTGTAGTGTAATAGTGTAGCTGTACCAAGTTTATTTTATTTCGCAGCTCGCTCCCTAATGTATTCTCAGCCTAAAGGTCACGGCCCCAAGTTCTACAGAGTACTGCCTCACAATGCCTGGGTTAACCATATTTTAATTTTAATAACTTCTTCGAGTTTCCACGCGGACGTAGAATATTACAATAACTCTCAGACTGAAATCCTCATTAATTTCTTTATGTACTTTGGCCTTTGCTCTACGTAATGAAATTATTTATACAGCATTTAGCAGCACCCTTACTCACATCAGATTGGTGAAGAGACCACTCGGACTCTGCAGTGTCTGGGACATCGTTTTTAGATGGAGTTACAGTGAGTGAACGTGAAAGAAACCATCGTGAGGAAGCCCGCGTGTTATGGTATTATGTAGTATTACAGGTAGGCTGCTATGTGATGGCATACGAGTACGTTAAGCCATATCAGAGGCCTTATGGGCGGCTTGATTACTTCTGACAGTAAGGCATGCTAATGCCTTACAAACCTCCACCAATCCGAACTTGGCCCCCGTGTTGGAGTATGGCCTAACCTTCCTGCGATGCATGACGACACCCTTGCCACAGCAGTGGGGACATACAAGGATTGATAACGTAGCGGGCTCACACCAAGCAACTTTTTAGACGAATTTAGTCTGTGACCGGCACTTGCCGTAACAGTACATGTTTCACTTCTGAATTTGAATAAAAAAACACCGACCAGTGGATTGCAAATAATAATATTTTTAGCTTTTTATATATTTCTCAGGACATATTTATAGCGAGATTAAAGACCGCTTTATAGAATTACACTCCACTAGTAGTAAAACAAAAAGTTACTCAGCAGTAGTCTATAGTTTCGTTTGTACATAGGTAAGCTCATAATTGGTTTTAGTTAATCGAGTTGTTACCGAAATTCGATAACAGTTACTCGACATTAGCCACACCCAAGGGATACAAGGAGACTAATCATCTTTGAGTAGGCTGCGCAGCTAATTAGACACTAACGCAAAAAGAAACATAATAATTTCAAGCATATTGTCTAATTGCGGTGCTAGTAGCTTCGTGAAGCTTTACATTAGCTGGACTACATCCTCCCTAGCGGATATTAGGACACTAATTCACTAATTATCCTAGACTAGACTACGCAGCTATTTGTGCACTGCTATAAATATGCATAATTATGTCAAGCGTATTGTCAAATCGCGCTATCAATAGGTTTATGCTGCTAAATATTAGCTGGACTACATGAACTCTTGCCAACATTAGCACACTAATCATATTAGACTAGGCTACGCAGCTAATTGTTTACTGATGCTAATAGGCATAATTATGTCAAGCTTATTGTCCAATCGCAGTATCGATAGAAACATGAGGCTTGACACTAGCTGAGCCACATCCTCTCCAGGGGACTTAAGGGCACTAATCATCCTAGACAAGGCTACGAAGCTAATTGAACACCAATGCAAAACGGCATAATTTTGTCAAGCGTATGTCTACTCGCGGTGTCAATAGGTTCCTAAGGCTCGACATTAACTGCGACTCATATCCTCTCTAGGAGACTCTAACCTATTGACATTGCGATTAGACAATACAGTTGGCATAACTATGCCTATTTGTATACGTGTGCCTAATTAGCTGCGTAGCCTAGTCTAAGATGATTAGTGCATATTTTGAACTTTCGCGACTTAAACACATCGTTAGAATATTTTCGGGGCTTAATCGCGTAGTAATTTATAGCTATTTTACCTATATGTTTCGACGACGTTACAGCCATCGTGGTCACGAGAAGAGCGATGGCTTAGCATGGCTTATCGTCCGACATTATATAGTGTGTCACAACCCTAAAAGTGCTTTGTGATGGCTGATTGAGGGTAGTCTGAAACCTTATCAGCCGAAGATGCAAACGGGCACCAGCCATCAGTCTTCTCGTGACCACGATGACTGTAACGTCGTCGAAACGTCGAGGTAAAATAGCAATAAATTACTACACGACTAAGCCCCGAAAATATTCTAACAATGTGTTTAAGTCGCGAAAGTTTAAAATATGCACTAATCATCTTAGACTAGGCTACGTAGCTAATAAGGCACCTATGCGAATAGGCATAGTTATGCCAACTGTATTGTCTAATCGCAATGTCAATAGGTTCATGAGGTTTGACATAAGCTCTAGCGGACATTAGGACACTAATCATCCTAGACTAGGCTACGCAGCTAATTGGGCACTGACGCAAATAGGTACGCCAAGCCTTGTCTAAGATTATTAGTGTTTTAGGTTCCCCTAGAGAGGATGTGATCCAGCTAATGTCGAGCCTCATGCATTTATTGCCACTCTGTTAGACGGTACGCTTGACAAAATTATATTTATTTGCATCGGTGCCCAATTAGTTATAATGTCAAGTATTTAATCGCAGCGTCTATGGGTTCTTGCGGCCATCGTGTCGAGAAGAAGTATAATTTCATGATTCCAAATATCGAGCAAGGAACTGATCATGGTAAGGATTCATAAAAATTACAGTTTAGTAGGTAATTGATGAATAAAATTTTATACCATTTTTATTTTTAATGCACTAACCCGTGCTAAGGACAAATTTGAGTGATGCAATTTGCTTAAGCCAGATGTCGCTGCCTGTACGTAATACAGAGAATAGTGTAAAGAGGTTCGAAATTTCACTGATGCCGGTGAGTCACATTGGCTCAATTGGTAGAGCGCTGGCACGGATAGCCAGAGGTTGCGGGTTCGAATCCCGGCATGGGTGAAATTTTTAGCCTCTAAATAAGTTTTTTTTTTTTAATTAAATTTTGTTTTTAACCTGCACAAATAATAATGAAACCTTAAATAAGTTTTCCTACAGAGTAGCCCGAGTATGAATGAAACTTGAAATGTAGTTTAGGTAGTTAAAGTAAATGTTCTTCTCCTTTCCTCCACTCACGAATTGTTTTCAAACTGAAGAAAACATTAAGGGCGAGCTTACCTGAAAAGAAAGAAAGATTACGATTCAGTATGACTGGAACCATTTTTCAGCAGAGTTTTTCGGACTCACAGCTTAGCATAAGCAGCTTATGAAGGCTTATTTCTAAAATGCGCAATTTCATAAATATAGACCTCGTCAATCACAACTTTTGTCGTGCGACTTTTAAAACGTAATTATATACTGGACTAGCTGACCTTGCAAACGTTATTTCGCCATATTAATTAGCGTACAGCCTATTCTAAATCCTATACAAAAAATTAGTAAAGCCATTTAGATAACAAACACTGCGACATAACATTTTTATATTATAAGATTACAATTTATCATTTTATAGTTGTTGATACGTTACAAAAAAATAACAAAAATATTTTCAATTTATGCACAATTTAAACATAACATCCAATCATTAAATTCCAATTCATAACAAGTACCTGCTATTAAAATTAACTGCAAACAAAATGTTCATGCGAGTTCGACTTCATTACACCAGAAACACAATGCATTTCATTAATTTTAGACATCATGTTTCATACAGACATTTACTGCTTAAGACCTACACAATCGATATCTAAATAGAAAGAGTGTAGATTTTTTTTTTCAAAACAACCGGGTTCTATTCCCGAAGAGAGTACAGATGTTTTTTAAAATGTATGAGTGCAGTTTTTCTTGTTATCAAAATCGATGACATGGTTCCTCAGAACAGATCTTCGTATGTCTTATAGTTTCAGACTTTCCAATACTGACCGATTTGAATGAGACACCCTGTATAGATATGTATTCACAATTTTCGAACCATCAAGGTATTGCTTCAATGTTTTTGAAGGCATAACCATAACGTTGAGGCGCTTCGTTGCACCAACTAGCGCCACCAATAGAAAAAAATCATAACTTGTTTAATAATACAGTCTATTTATTCTTACTTGTCCAATTTAGTAAACAAGATTCTAACCTTAAAATTGAGATCAGTGTGCTTAGTGCGAGTTTTTTAACTACTCGATCGCGTTAACGTAAACTCATATTTCTATGGCATCGAAGAAGCGCCACCTAGAGACAAGTATGAAAATTAAAATTGCTGAGTGCGAGTTGTAATAGTTTACGTTGAGAAGTGAACACGTTTACCAGCCAAAACACGAATAAACGCGAGTGCGAGTTGTACTGTGACAGCGTTTTGCCAGTTCGAACGGTTAACTTATTCATACTCACTACTCAATGCTCGATTAACGCGGTAGTAAAGTTATTCGATTGGATCTGTCAAACTCGCACTAAGCACTCTGATGCCTAAATTAGACATTTTCTCGCAAATTCATGAACTATCATGAACTGCGTTTATAAAATTGGCAGCGTGTTATCTAAAAGAGTGTTCCAAGTTACTTCATTTATGGAAATATGGCAGTTTTGGACTAAAAAGTCACAGTTTAAGGGTAGAATCTGGTTTACTAAATTGGACAAGTAAGAATAAATAGACTGTACATACCTATGTATCTAAATTGGCTGTGTGGTGTCGGCCTAGAGAATAGCACCAACCCAATTCTTCCCGCGGGTGTCGTAAAAGGCGACTAAGGGACACAAACCGGGGGGTGGGCAGCAGCGCCCCCTGCAGTACAATTCCACCGAACTGCGATCCCCAACCCGCATGCCCAGCGTGGGGATTATGGGCATTATCCCCTATGATAGCACAACGTAGCGCTCTTTAGGGGAGGGCTATGTCCAGCAGTGGACTAGTATAGCCTGACGACGATGTATCTAAAAGTAAACATGAGAAATCTTAACAACTGTGACAACTATTTTTAGAACCTCAAGTCTAACATTACTTAGATTTAAGAAATCATGGCTGTATTCTTTTTCTGGTTGTGCAATAAAGTGTTCTCTATCTATCTATTCAGAACCTATGACTAAACTCTAATCGATTTCCGCTAAAAACGGACGGAAAGTGACTACTGTAGCTAGAACCCACAGTCAACAACCGACTAGGCTGTAGGGTCTAAATATAGTTGTCACATGATTATTTATTTATTTATTTCATTATAAACTCCGCCCATACAGGCTTTCCACCTAATACAGCAGGTTAAATAAAATAACACCACGAAAAAGAAGAATATCGACATTAACATAAACAAACAAACAATGCAAAATTAATCAAATTATTCACGTACATAATCAATTCATAATCATTTCATCAAATATTAAAAATACACATCGATTCAAACAATCATTCCACATTAAAAACAAATTAAAAACCAGTTGCCCAATAACACAATACAAATTATTTAATTTAATTTCAATTTATATTCTTTTTATTGCAGTAACCCGTGCTAAGAACAATTTTAAAAACCCATTTAGAGGCTAAAAAATCGCTGTGTCGCTGCCTGTACGTAATACAAAGAGTATTGTAAAGAGATTCGAAATTTCACTGATGCCTGTGAGTCGCCCATTAGCTCAGTTGGAAGAGCGCTGGCACGGATAGCCTGGGGTGTCGGGTTCGAATCCCGGCATGGGTGGAATTTTTAGCCTCTACATCTTCTTCTACAGGCTATATTAGTCCACTGCTGGATATAGCCCTCCCCTAATGAGCGCCATAGCGCAAGGTTGTACCATCATTGGGGGATAATGCCCATAATCCCCACGCTGGGCATGCGGGTTGGGGATCGCAGTTTGGTGGAATTGTACTGCAGGGGGCGCTGCTGTCCACCCCCAAGCTTGTGTCCCTTAGTCGCTTTTTACGACACCCACGGGAAGAATTTGGGTTGGTGCTATTCTCTAGACCGACACCACACAGTCTCTACATAGGTTTTTAAAATAGTTGTCACAGTTAAGATTTCTCATGCTTACATTTAGTTAAAAACGTATTATAAAACAAGTTATGATTTTATTCCATTGGTGCCGCTAGTTAACATCCCGACATACCGTAAAGATCGCAACCATTTATGTCTGAATGGAAATAAGTCCTTTCAACAATACGGGTAAAGAACGTTATATAAAGCCCTAATCCCATTTCAGAACCTTTGTAGCATGTTCAATCTTTCATATCATCTTTACAATTCCTTGACAGTCCTCTCAGTAGCTAGGGTATGTAGGGAAGCGTAAAAGGCACACTGTTCTGTATAATAAAAGGTCTTTCGCGGCTCACGACTGAATGTTCTGCGTTCGTGACTCGCATAACTTGGCCTAGAGTCTACTAAACTCATACTTAAATTTTCTGTATGTTTTCAACAGTATTTATCTATGCATGAAATATGTAAGTTTATTATTATTATGTTTACGTGTGTAATTATAGTATATAAAGTACAGTAGAATATAAGTTTGATATTATTTTATATTATTGCATAGGCCTATGGCCCATACTCTCTTTGAGAGATGTATACAAACATAATAACAATAAGCTTATCTACTACTACTCATACTCTACCTCTACTTATATACTTCTGACAATAAGACCAGCCACTAGTCTTGCAAGCCTCCACCAATCCAGACTTGGCTCCCGTGGTGGAGTATCTTCAGAGCCTGTACCTACCTCAGGGAAGAGACTCGTGCCCCTCGGTTTCGGATATAATGGGTTGATGATGATGATACTATTATTACTGCTTTTAGCATTTCAGTGTTTTAGTATTTCCTAATATTCTTAGGGCGACTTGAAAGTTTGTGAGTGTGTATGTTTGTTACTTCTTCACGTCTAAACGGCTGGAGCGATTTTAATAATATTTGGTATGGAGTTAGCTGACACCCTGAATTAACACATAGGCTACGTTTTACTACGGGAAAAGATCTTATTCCCATGGGAAAATCGGTAAACTGCGGGTAGCACCGCGGCGCACAGATAGTTATGAATAAATATCTGTATCTGTACCTGTCGGAACAAACTATTATTCCCGTCAACAAAATCTCAGTTACAAATACGACACGTAAAAATGAAATTGTGTTATCACCTACACCTGCACCCACACGTATGTATCAGTCTCATACATGTTAGAGCGTCTCTTCAAAAATGAAATCACACGAGCGAGCTCGAGTGACGAGGCAAAGATATTGGTGCGAAGAAAGTACCTCCACAAAATGGATTCAGAACCATTTCTTCTTTGAAAGAAACAAAGGTTCGACATCTAAGTAGAAGATGCCTCTAAATTCTCGGACTGTAAAAAGTTCTTTAAAAAAAGTACTTAGTTTATTTCCGGTTTAAGTATAGATTGCAACGAAATAAACTGACTGCTGTTTTGGTGTGACAATACCACGTCTGACTGCCACGCCGGAGTTAATGGATTCGATTATCGCTGGGAGCCGCCGTACAAATACATAATAATATGTGGGCTCGAGCGTTTAAGTTAAGCAGCAGGCGCGGTCTACTAACTAGTCTTACCTAAACCAATAATAGAAATTAATGTGCAAAAATAGCCCATAGTATAGTTCTGTCATAATCTAAAACAAGATTCCAGATACCATGAAACAAATTGAAAAAGATACAGTTTTCAAAACAAAACTTAAAGAACTACTAATTCAAAAATGCTAATAAAGAAACATAGAATTTACATAGCAATGTAAATTCTATGTTTCTTTATCTCTTAGCCCATTTTTTTAACAGTTGTTATTTATGTAAAAAAAGCTACATAGATGTGTAAATGAACTGTAAATATTATGCAAAACGTTGATATGCACTACAGGGTCCATAATAGTACTTATAACAATATCAACACCTTTTTTAAAAACCTATTTAGAGGCTAAAAATTCCACATTCAGAGTCGCCCATTAGGTCAGTTGGAAAGAGCGCTGGCACGGATAGCCAGAGGTCGCGGGTTCGAATCCCGGCATGGGTGGAATTTTTAGCCTCTAAATAGGTTTTTAAAATTGTCCTTAGCACGGGTTAGAGCATTAAAAATAATATAATCATGTGGTTACAGCGATATCATTCCGATGTAAAACCTAATTGCAAAGTAGGTACTCGGGGCTGCAAGTGATGCAAATTACTTCAGCCAGATGTCGCTGCCTGTATGTAATACAGAGAATATTGTAAAGAGGTTCTTACTGATGCCGGTGAGTCGCCCATTAGCTCAGTTGGAAAGAGCGCTGGCACGGATAGCCAGAGGTCGCGGGTTCGAATCCCAGCATGGGTGGAATTTTTAGCCTCTAAATAGGTTTTTAAAATTGTCCTTAGCACGGGCTAGTGCATTAAAAATAATATAACGTATACAAATTATAAAAATCTGTCATTTTATCGCCACAAAACGCGCTACCCGTGCCTTCATAATACCCACGTTGATCCTTGTCTTGTTCCAATTGGTCAGACTGGGTATATGTATTTCCGTTTTTGTGATATTCCTTGCCTAGTCACCATAGCATAGCGGATCCTAGTTCGGGACCAGGATGAGTAGGTAATTGTATTGTGTGGAAAGTATTTTATTTATTACCTCGGCCATTTTTTTTGTTCTTCTTGTTTTCGTGTCTGCGATTCGACCCGTTAATATTTCTCCTGCCCAATAGTTGGCTACTGCAATTGCAGCGGCGTTGTTCTCTGTTAGGTCCTTCAAAGTGCAGGTGTGAGGGCACAATGTGCATTGGAGCAGGTGCACCATTGATTGCGATGAGGCTGCACGATCACATTGCTCCTCCTTTGGTGCAATAGAACCCCATCTGCTTAGGTTTTGTTTGCAGCTACCTACTTGGGTCTGGAGTCGGTTGAGTGACTGCCGCGTAGGCCATTGCAGATCGGAACCCGTTGGTAGCCTCTCTTGGGGGTTTATAAAACCTGATGTTTTATTTTCCACCGCACCACCCTTTCCTCAGCTGAGCATATTTTTATTTCTTCTAAGATATAAAAACAAAGTCAGTAATTTCCCCTTTCGTTGAACTGCCCTGCTGCAACGTAATATATAGCTCAGCTGCATCCCCTTGAGACATACTAAACCCCTTTTCCTTCCCGCTAAACTGTCCCCGGCAAAAGGCTATCTCGCGCCACGACGTCGTTTAAGAAATGACATTGGACGGATAGCGAGACGCCGGGTATTGCAGAAATGTGTCGTACAGCCATACATATTGATGACGTGCAGTGATGTAAGTTAGCACGCTTTTCTTTATTAGAAAATCTAGCTGGGAAAGAACAGATTAAAGTCAGTTTTGATGACAAGATGTATCATGTATGTTTGGGAGCGAGATGTCTGAGAGGAGGGCGGCGCTTTCGACGAAAGAAGAAGAAGATGTATGTATTGAGGTTAAGAAATATCTATGGAATTTCCGTTTTTGTCGACAAAACAGACAAAAATATTTCCAGAAACTCCTGATCCTATTACGAGTACGTCCTCTCCACCTCCTCTGGTCCCCCTCCTTATTAATCCATTAAAGATCTATTCTCTGCATGAGCTATCCCCCGTAAGCCCATTCATACATCCCATGCAATCACTTACTTATACACACACGCACTCACTCACACCCACACTCAAACACACACCTGCACACACGCACATACACACACTCACTCGACTCGAACTTACTCTCGCCTATACTCACTCACATGGGCATTCTTTTAAACCTAACTTGTTTACTAAACTAGTTCTATCATGCAGGTATTTTTTCCCTATAAAAGTTGGTGTAAAAAAAGTTTTAACTATTATTGCTTAAGTACAAGCTAGTAGACCTCGAGGTCATAAAGTCAACTATTGAAGTATTGTGTAAAAAAGAATAAACTTTATCCCTTTCAATTCAAGAAGGATTTTCATGATTAACCTATACTTAAGCAATGCAAATAAAAATATAGTTTACATCACCTTTTCTAGGGCAAGGCATCTTTTTTGTCCCCACTGACTGGATTGTACATAATACTTAGGTACGCACTTTTCTAAATTATTAAAGATGTAATAGCTATTCTCATTAGAAATCAGTCGAACCGAGATATATTATACTTCACCTACTTGCAACCTGCCCATCCTAATGATAAGTTTTCATACCATTAAAAAATAATTTTATTTAAGTTTCAAGTTGTAACAAACATACAATATTGGCAATATTGTTTGTAATTAAATTCTCTCTATCCTTCTAAAATACCGATCTTTATTTGATTTGCTCGTTAAAATTCGTTCCACTCATTTCTAATTTCTGAATGAAATAACCATGTCACAGTACGAGTAGACTTTCGACTGTTCATTCTTATTAGCATCCCAAGCTTTATGTTTCTCTCCCTGTCTCACTTTCTCTTATACCCCTCTCTCTGTTTCTTTCGCCTCATATTCCTTTCTTTATTCTATTCGTGCAATCACTACTTGAATACTGCTACCTTCACACCTGTGCTTTTCAACTTGTGGTTATTAAAATTAATACATTTTTTTATAAACGTTACGTTAGACATAAGGGGAGTATGAAGGAAAGAAATATATCGAGCGAATGTGCGTGGAAGTAGTAGTAAAGGATCTCCAAGGCGGGCATAATTCAACCAAATAGGGGGTGAATTAGCAAACGTACCCGTAACGGCCTGCGAGCATGCAACGACTAATGAATGTTGATGAACTGCATGAGATATACTATTTTTATTTTTATTTTTAATGCACTAGCCCGTGCTTTTTAGCCTCTAAATAGGTTTTTAAATTTGCATGAGATATGTCAGGTTCTTGCCAGTGGCAGACCCTGATCTCTGCCTACCCCTCCGGGATACACGCGTAAGTTACGTTGACATTTCAGACACTAGGGATTCCTTAAGACGTTTTCATTCACGGTTAACGAGTGGTATTGCTACTATAACTTCACCATATTATCCAATCTTAATCAAGCTCAGCAATTAGAATTTGCCATTTCCCACTTTACACAACAACTGCGTAAATTTGAAGTGGTAATTGGAAATTCCCCGAAACTGGGCATAATTTCACCTGCATGATTAACTAGTTGAACGGCATTCAATGCCGCAATGTTCACAAACACAAGTGCACAGGCGTTACAGCCGTCACAGCTAGGGATATTGGCTAACGATAGTAATTAGTCTACAGCAGAGTTGACCGCAACGCGGCAGGTAGAGCGCGCAGTCCAGTCCACATTTCCAGACGGGTTCGAGGATTATTCTAAAGGGCATCGTCTGTTGGTGTGTATAATCGACAGATCATCAGCCGTTTTGTATTTTTGAACGTCTTTGTCGCAAAGGTTTAATATCAATTGACAATCCTCAGGTTCGTGTGCTGTCAGTTGTATGTAGTCGTATGCGATGGTTGGGGTATAATCCTGGGTCATACATATTTAAATTGGCTAAGGCCATTAAAAATGCAGCCTACTTGTCCGTTTTGCCTGTCTCTCTGAAAGGGCTTTATTTAATAAATGTTTCAGGCAGACGTGCCTATTTTAGTAGTTTTCTTTAAATTACTCCTATGGGAAATCGAAAGTTGCCTCGCCAAAAGCCAATAGATTCTTGATCAGAAGTTCATGTCTAGCACAATAAATATCTGTCCATTCTTTATTTTTCAAGTGATTCTTTACGTATCTCTACACGATACAAATATATTTTCATTCTGAAAAGGAGATACCTATTCTAAAGCTGAGATACACTCTAACTTAGCACCAATGTTTTAGAGTGCATTTTCCTGGTGCACGCCCAATTTCTGCCCGACCGCTTTCCTTGCCAGGCTTTGCCACTCGAGTGCGCTTAACGAGGCAGGCCAACCATCAAATTTACACGGATCCGCATGCTCCCGCTTTAAGGCTCCTTCCTCCAGCGTTTAATAGCTCTGAGACGATTTCAAGAACGCCTTCAGACTATTAGTTAAGTTTTTCACGCGAGCTATAAAACTAAGAACTTTAAGTCATGAAATTTAATTACAAAATACACGAAACGTAGCCACGAGGCCCATAAGTAACAGATGACCTTATTGCCTGAAATTGAAATATGTTTACTGATATCAAAGACAAAAAAATAACAAATTACATTCAGGTCACAACATAACATAAATTATAACATAAGAAACGAGTAAATGCTGCATAATCAACGCATTACTGCAAACACGCAAATTTTGAACCACTTTCAAATTGAAAATTTTCAATTTTACTTTATATAGTCGTATAATGTTGAAACTTGACTCGCTTATTTTTGCACCAAAAAAGTTATTCACAATTTTCACATTTTGCTGATTGAAAATTGTTTTAATCGTTAATTGAAGCTACTTTTTCGGGTTTCGTCCTCGCATGATCCTCGTGATGATTTTAAGGAACTTGCGGCGCATTACATAGTGCATAGTAGGCATTCTGCTATCAAACCATCAGAGAAGTAAGAACGTGGTTCTTTCTTAATTAAAATTTTAAACGTGAAAGCTGAAATAAGTTTCGCGTCAAATCCCACAACTGATATATATTTTTAGACCTTTCACCTTCGGCCGCAGTTGGTTTCTAGTGTAATTTAAACCTCGACAAAGCCCCGAGACTCACGTTTCTGTCTTTGAGTTGGCAACGCTCGCCGTGTGTATAGAAAAAGGACACACAACAGCACACTGCGCATCGATCATTGCACTGAAAATTCAACTCTGTGTCTTTTGCAATTAGAGCGATGCAAACACCAAATTGTAATAGCAAACTTTTTTCCGTGCGAGGGTGTATTCAATAAATTCAGGACAACAAACTGGAGGGTTGCTATTTACATTATCAATGTTTGGAGGTCCGAATCTCTGATTGACGCAAAAGTATTTTCCAATTGAACCGCCGAAATGTTAAACTCATCCCTAATTCAGAGGAATATTTATTTACCAGCCCAGGAAACGTAGTCTTGTATCAATCAGTCGTAGGCTAATTATGGTCTACGACTGATTTTTAAACCTAATACAATACACACAACTCTTTTATAGAAAAAGGGAGAAGCCGTTTCAGAGGAGTTCGGTAAAACACACTGTGGTATGAGAGATTTATACACTGGATTTAGTTAGATAGGATAAGATAAGATGAGATAAGAATATTCTTTATTGTACACCAAAGCACTTATTATAAAACATGTAAAGATACAAAGTACAATTGGCGGCCTTATTCCAGCGACGGCCTCCCAGACAACGGAGACTCTTCCAGACCTTACGACGAAAAGTTGCTGAAGTAAATAAGAGACGGGTAGTCGGTGCTGGAGTAATAGGGGTACCTTTCATTGATTGGTTGACTTAGTTTGGGCTTAGTGATGTTGCATTGTTGAACATGTGGGTGATTATCTTGCGGTCGGTTCATGCGCTGGCCTTTTCTGTCAAAACTTTGTTTCGTCTATTCCGATTTTTTCATAAATTGCCATTTTAATTTTTGACAGATTGAATTATATCCTAAACAAAGAACACAGGTTGTTGCACTATTTATCCTCGAACATTGTTGACTTGATTCCGGATTCACTTGCTTATTTTTCAGAAGAGTTCGACCAGGTTTCGCTCTACTCACTATAATAGATTGATAGCGAAACCTGGTCGGACTCTTCTGACATAAAAGCAAGTAATGGAATCCGGAATTCAGTGAATAATATTTTTATATTTTTCGGACTATTTGCTAACTAAAATTGGTAACGATATGTTTGGAGCCAATTAATATGTCATAATGATCTCCTTTTTTGGCAGAGTTTGGCTTAAATAATGGTAACTGTAACGCTAAAATATTATCACACGGGAATACATTACCAGGACAACAAGTATCGGAGTTAGTCTTTGACGGTTTACTAATAAGCATCTACTTTGACATCTCTGCCTAAAAGTTAAAATTAAAAATAGTATAAAAGTAGCTCAGTACGCCACAAATAGTTTATTCGTCGATATAAGTGCCAGTGAACATAGTGTACATTCAAGTATTCACCTAAGTTAATCACACTAGGTGCATTTAGACAAAAGTGTGTACAGTATTAAGTTCGGTGTTTGCTCCTAACGGTTTTGCGCAAGTAAGCTTGTAAGCGAATTTCACGGTTGGCGCTACGGCACAACGTCGAAACTCGAGTGGCGCGTTGAGGTGATTGTGACTCATCGACTGCGCTGGGTGATTGGGCAAAGATCGCCGAGAACCGACACTACACCGAACGGCTTGTCTCTCAGAGACTGAGAGGATTCTAACTCCGCAAATAAATAGTCACTTTGGCGACATGAAGTGCGAAGCTTGCCTAGCCCCTGCTCCTAGTAATGAGGCGCTCAAATGCTGCTTATGTAACAAAGGTTACCATTACCTCTGCGTCAACATGACCTCCGCTACGTATCGGGAGCTGAAAAAAAAGGTATGGATATGCCCTGGATGCGACAACGTCAGCACTCGCAGAAGAGGGGACGAGACTCCGACGCGGAAACAATTTGAGCCGCGGACGGTCCCTTCCGCGCCACAGGTTGAGTCGGCGAGGGCGTCCCCGGCATCAGTAGAAATGCTCCCCATGGATGTCGGCATTTCTGCGTCTACAATCACCGGCGAACAAGTTATAACATACGAAATGTTCGGAAAGCTTTTAGACTCGAAGCTGGACCAGTTCAGGGCGAGTATAACGACGGAGTTTAATGTTATTTTAACGAAACTTCGTGAAAGTGTTCGAGAGGAAGTGGCTGCCCTTCGTAGCGAAAACGCTAAACTTCGCGAGGATTTTTCTGCCCTCGAGCGCAAGGTCGGCACATCAGATGTGACCAAAATGTCCGAGGCCATATCAGATCTGCGCACCCAGTTAAATGACCGAGAACAAGATCTCCTCGTCAATGACGTAGAGTTAACGTGCATCCCGGAGCATGATGGAGAAAATGTGGGGCATCTTGCGATGACGGCGGCTTCCAAACTGGGAATGACGTTAGAGGAGCGCGACATCGTCAGTGCGGTGCGAGTCGGGCCGAGGCGTGGCTTGGTTGATGGAACACGGGCACCTACCCCGCGCCCCATCGTGGTGCGACTGACGCGGCGCTCGCTCCGCGACCAGCTGATCCAGAGTGCGCGCGTGCGCCGCGGCGCTACTACCGCCGAGCTCGGACTACCTCCGCACGAACCGCGACGCTTTTACGTCAATGAGCGGCTGACGAAGGCTAACAGAGCACTCTTCGCCATGGCCCGTGACGCGGGTCGAGCAGCACACTGGCGCTTTATATGGACCAGAGAAGGACGCATCTTCGCCCGTATGGAAAATAGTTCTCCCCGTTATATTTTACGCACAGAAGAAGACATAAAAACTTTTGTAAAGGCTTGATTGGGTCAATTTTGTTTGTCGTGTCGTCTTGCCTAATTATAATGAGATATATTCTAAGTATTCAGTCGCAGCGGGTTAAAATAATTGATTATATTTACTTAGTGGAAACTGATTGTTCAAATGAAGGAGCTCATTTCTTCACACTGTCATATACGTATAATCTTTTGCTATATATAATTATTATTAAAATACTCATATACATACATATTGCACACTATACAATTTTACACTACACAAGGATACACAGATTCAATCTAATAAATTTCAATCTCTGCCATGCCTAAGACCGGATTTAAAATTTGTTTGCTCAATGCAGGCTCGCTTGGGACTAAACATGATGAGTTCGAGGCCGCGTTTGTCAACCTATCTCCAGATATTATATGTATTAACGAAACTTGGCTGAGAGACGGGGAAGAGGGGCGGGCACCAATGTTACCGGGATACCGACTGCGGCACGCGCCGCGGCCGCGCACCGTGCGGCAGCGGGGCGGCGGAGTGGGCTTCTACGTACGTCACGGCGTGCGCGCCGTCTCCGAGCCGTACCCACCTGCGCCCGAGCAGGTCGAGCAAATGTGGCTGTCGATCAGGGTAAACTCAACGCGGCTAGCTATCGGTACAGCGTACAGACCACCGTGGGTCAATTGTGACACATTTTTGGATGCTTTGACGGAGTCCATTTTAAGTTTTGTAAATTTTGACCATGTAATATTATTAGGGGACTTTAACATAAATACTTTGCTGCCGAGCACGAATAAAACCAAATTAGATAATTTTTTGACATGCACCCTCTTAAAGAACTTTATAAACGTCCCTACTAATTTTACGAGTGACTCTTCTACCGCGATTGACCTGGTGTGTACCGATATTGACCCCTCTAAAATAATAGTGGCCGTCGACCATATCCCCGACCTTTGTAGTCACGCTATAGTGACAGCCGAATTAAAAATAAAAAAACCTAAAATAGCTCATCGAAAAATTACAACTAGATCTTTAAAAACAATTGACATTTGTAAATTTAATTTAGAATTAGAATCAATAAATTGGACTAAAATGTCGTATTCGTCGGATGTTAACGAAATCGTAAAAGAGTTTACCAGATTAATAATAGGTGTTTTTGACAATCACGCGCCGCTACAAACTATAGTGATCAGAGAAAAACAGAAGCCTTGGCTCACTTGCAATGTTAGATATATGATGCAGCTACGTGATCAGGCACACGTCAAGTATCAAAAGAGTAAGTGTGAAAAACACAAACAGGAGTACAAAGACCTTAAGCATCTTGTAAATGTCAGCTTGTACCAGGAGAAGCGCTGCTTTTTTGAGAACCACGTGAATTGCAACATAAATAATCCAAAAAAATTATGGAAAACCCTTAAAGAAATAGCTCTGCCACAATTTAACAAAAAAAATCACATACCGGACCATTTTGACGATCCAAATAAAATAAATAATCATTTGTTGGACATTCCTGGTAGTAACCACTGCAGCCCCACGATGCTGACTTATTACGAATTAAATAGATACACTGACGCAACGTTAGTGTTAAAACCAGTAAATGAAACGATAGTCTCAAAGGCGATCCTAGCTTTGACGTCCAATGCGCAAGGTGTTGACGGAATAAACTTGGACATGATTATAGCCACACTACCCAATTCACTAAAGACTATTACGGAAATTATAAACCGGTCAATAACATCTTCAACCTTCCCTGACTACTGGAAGACCGCGCTTGTCCGACCGATACCCAAAATAACTACCCCTACTCAAATATCTGACTTACGGCCGATTAGCCTGCTACCTATAGTTTCCAAAATTCTTGAAAAGATAATTTATGAGCAGGTAATTAGTTATTGCGAGGAAAATTGCATTCTCCCCAAAATTCAGTCAGGTTTCAGAAAAAACCACAGTACAACAACCGCATTACTTGATGTTGTCGATAATATTTTGTACGCACAAGACTCCGGTAGTGGCAGTATTCTAGTACTGTTAGATTTCTCACGTGCTTTTGATTCAATTAATATCGATCTTCTGCTATGTAAGTTGTCTTATTATGGTTTCAGCACCAGTACTGTTAAGTGGTTCAAAAGCTATTTGACAGATCGTCGCCAACGAGTGGTTCTGCATAGATTAGACGGATCTATAAGAGCATCCCAAGATCGGTCTATAGAGCGAGGTATTCCTCAAGGATCCATTATTGGGCCTTTATTATTTATAATTTATTCAGCAGATATAACCGACGGCATACAAAATTGTCAGTATCATTTATACGCAGACGATTTACAAGTATATACAAAGGTTTCTCCGTTAGAGGCTGATGCTTGTGTGTCACGTCTAAATGAAGATCTAGAGAGAATATCAGTTTGGGCCGAAAGAAACTGTCTCGTGCTTAATCCGAAGAAATCAAAATATATGTTACTGGGTTCCAAAAAACAAATCGATAAACTAACACAATTAAATATACGTATACATGTAAAGAATAGCGAAATTGAGCGAGTTACGGAAGCCCGAAATCTGGGTGTTCTAATGGACGGACAGCTACACTTTGAACGCCATATTCAAGAAGTAGTCAGAAATTGTTTTTATCGTCTGAAGATGCTTTATCGCATACGTAATTATATTAGCACTCCCCTGCGTGTAAGACTTTGTGAAACTTTAGTACTGTCCAAGCTAAACTACGGTGCGATTTTATATGGCCCTTGTCTGCTTAAGAAAACGCAAACTCTGGTACAAAGGGTTCAGAATGCTTGTGCTCGTTACTGCCTGGATATTCCGTCTCGCACTCATGTAACTCCCTTCCTTAATGGCGCGAACATGCTGAAAATGGAAGGAAGACAAAAGCTTCAGCTGGCTACTATGTTATTTGGAATCATTAAAACACACGAACCTTCTTATTTATACAACAAACTCACCTGGAGACAATCGCGTCTTGCAGAAGGGGTAAGAGCAGCTTCTGCGCCACTCAGTCTACCTATACACAGAACAGCGGCCTTTCGGGGTAGTCTTAGGTACGCTGCAACCAAGTGTTGGAATAATATCCCACCGCCTCTTCGTCACTGTAAAAATAAACATACTTTTAAAACACATTTTAAAGCACATCTGTTGCAGGTGCAAATATCTAAAAAATAGTACTGTTGTATGCGTACCTTTAAGCCGTGCTGGTTCCTCAGACCTTATTGCATCTTAGTGGGTAGATAGCTCTCAGCTGTGCCGCATATTTCACGGGCAAAACACCGACTGTGAGGCACTTTACTTCACTTCGATATATATATTTAATAAGTTTGTTAACACACCGGTTACACAGTTATATTTTGCACAACTCACTGACTTTACAGACATTACACTACACCTCTACACACACAGACACATTTTGCACTCGAGTTATTTGGGCACCCATTTTCCAAATTAAAAATTCTTTGCTTCTTTTTTTCAACAAACACGACTAACCGCAGTATGGCCGCGACAGAATATCAGCGTTGTGGGAGCACCCCGGTGCTCCTACAACACATGCTGAGTTGCGACCATTTTAGTGGCTCAATGCTTTAAACCTGAGCGTGACCATATAAAAATGTTTGTATACGTTTGTGATGTTCTGTTTTATTTATTTTAAGCGTATGTAAATGTAATCAATGTTTGAAACGTGTACTATTTGTCCTTTTTCTTTTCTTGTATGCATGTAATATTTTTCCTTTATGTTATATTTGATGTTCATGTATGCCTATGTTATGTTTTAAAGTATTGTGCCGTTAAATAAATGTTCTATCTATCTATCTATCTATCTATCCTATGTCTTAATTCAGATCTATATGTTTACCAAGTTTCATGTACGTAGGTCCGTTCGGCCATTATTGCGTGATTGGGTAACACCCAAACATATTCACAAACTTTCACATGTATAATATTACGATCGGACGACAGTACTTTCACCATAAGATTAATTTAGCAAGAAAATGTAAAGAATCTTTGCGTATTTTTCTAGTTACAACACTGACTTCAAAATCTCCACGTTGCTTATATCTTTTGCAATTAGATCTCTTTTGTCGAGGCTTGAATAGGGCAATTTAGAGCGCGGTTGCCTTGCGGTAAAATATTTAAACAAGCATTCCGGTACAAAATATTTAGTGGAGAGGCAAGTTCTTTTTTATAACATATAACATAACATTTACATGCCAGCACATACATTTTTTAAACTTTCGTGACTTGTACAAGATGTGTTCGAGTGGAAAAAAGTCGCATGGCTTATCGACCGACATTGTCAGTGTAGTGTGTCGCAACCCTAATAGTGCTTTGTGATAGCTGATTGAGGGTAGTCTTAAACCTCATCAGCCGAAGATGCAAACGGGTCAGTCTTCTCGTGACCACGATGGCTGTAACGTCGTCGAAACGTCGAGGTAAAATAGCAATAAATTACTACGCGATTAAGCCCCGAAAATATTCTAACTATAAGCACATACATTGCCTCTGGGCCCACACTAGGATATCCTGTGAGTACCAGAAACAGCGACATCACAAACATGGAAACATCCAAGAACTGAGCTTTTTTTCCCCCAGCCGGGATTCGAACCCGGTATTTTTTTTTATTTTTGGTACTTTATTTTATATACAAAACTAAGTAGTAGCATAACAAAATTTTGTGACATAATATGATAAAATTAACGCTTCAAGCGCTCTACCAATGTCACAGCTTCCGTTAAATATTTGTTCCACATATGGTAGTCAAGATTAGTCAGTCGTAATACCACTCGCTGACCCTGAAAGAAAATTTCGTGAGGAAATCTGAGTGTCCGAGGTATTTACACAATCCGCGATGAGCATGCGTGGTTATCAAGTATATACTCTCTCTCTAGGAAAAGGCATGTGCCCTGTAGTTATATGTATTTTTTTATATAGGCTATGCGGAGCCTCGATAAACGAAGACTTGAATAGGGCGAAGTGGAGAGAGAAAATAAGGAAAGCTGACCCCACCGCCATGTGGGACTAAAGCTGGGAAGAGATTAAAAGATACACGTCCTGCTGCAGGGCACAGGCCTTCTTTCAGAGAGAAATGATACCCGGCACAGACCCGTTTCATACCTCCACTCCGATTCCCCAATGTTTGCTGAAACAATTCTCACGCCTTTGCACATGAAGACCCCAGGGAAAAAGACAAACTAGTCAAGCAATAAACATTTGGAGATATTGCATTTTGAAAGTTTGACTTATGCCACTTTTTCCCTGTATGCGATTTTTTAAGCGTCAAATAACTCCGAGACTAATTTGTTTTTTACCCTGGACGGTTACTATCTTAGAGTAACGGAAATTCCCTACGAAATTACATTCACAGGTTAGTTTCGAAAACAGTGACAAGCTCGTCTTTTTCCCGGAGTCTTCCCATGTATTTTCTTATGTGTTACTTTATGTGCTGCGTTTTTTGTGTGCAACAAAGTATAAACCTCGTTGGACGGAAAAATATATGGAAAACCAATACCTACTTAGATATTTTTACCTGGATTGCAAAACATAGCTCACGGCAACAGCTAACCTGAGCTCATGCATAAAATAAAGTGAACAGCGCTGCTGCAGCTGAGGTGAAAATAGATTCTCGCTGAAAAACTGATGGGGACAGAGTCACAAATAAATATCGAGACGTTATAGACATTTAGGACCTAAATGATAGTCTTTAATTCGTTGACATAATAATATTTATATATTAATCGGGTCAAATAGCGATTATTTATTAGGCAAAACGTAATTTCCTTATTTCCCGACGTTTTACCTAATAAATAATCGCGATTTGACCCGTTTTATATATAAATATGTATGAGTCATCCCGAATACTTAAGAAATACTATTCGTCGAAAGTTATTAGATTAACTCTTAACTGTATTCACCAGTGTTTTTTTTATAGCCGTTGTCTGCCAAAATAGTCGTGTGAAGCGTTTTTTTGATTCAATATTTTTTAAATGAGCTATAATGTGAGGTAACTTACCTCATAGACAGACATAGACTCAATCAATCTTTGTAGGCTTATCATCATACACCTACAAATATTGCAGAAAGAAAGATTTTAAAATCCTTTGATTATCAAAGATTGATTGTTGTACTTAGTTAAAAAATACAACTTTATTGAATCTCCAATGATGTTTTTCTAACTCAACATTGCTGACAATCATTATTTTTGACGTTTATCTGAAGAATTGTTGAAAAAGTGTAACTAATAATGCCAATAAAAAGACGAGCAAAACGTGAATCCATCACGTCTGTAATAGCCCAAATATATAGAGGTAGGTACAGTCCAATAAAAGCGTTTCACTCGACTAGGGCTGAGCCCAAAAGGAGGGTTTGGCACGCATTTTGGTTGAACGATGTGTTTTTACACGTATATTTTGTATGTGTATGTTGAAGCGCTCGTGGCCTAGGCGAATCGAGTGATTGGAATCACTTGGTTAAGCAACAACAGGCGCGGTCAGGTACCGGATGGGTGAGCGTCCCGTGACTACCGCTAGTGGCATTTTTCCGAGCGCTTCCATGCTGCGCAAGGCACGTTAAGCCGTTGGTGCTGGCTGTCATATAATGGCAGTCGTTAAGCCCTGTCAGAGGCCTTATGGGCGGCTTGATAACTTCTGACAGTCAGGTCCGCCACTGTCTTACAATCCTCCACCAACCCGGACTTGGCCCCCGTGGTGGAGTATGGCCTAACCTTCCTGCGATGCAAGAAGAGACCCGTGCCCCAGCAGTGGGGACAACAAAGGTTGATAACGATGTATGTGTTAGTTTCTATGTGCCCTTACAACTCCTTAACCAATCGTCGAATCTTGACAAAATGGTTTTGAGCGATTTCTCATAATTACACGACTTTTAGCAAGTACGACAAAAAAATTTAAACTTCTCAGAATGCCTATTATATTTTGTAGAATTAGATGATCTTGATTTGGTACTTATGCTGTTATTCTACATACTAGGTTAAAGTAGGAAACATCGTGAGGAAACCCGCGGCTTGGTTGGCTCCGCACGTATTGACTAGTCTTTCCTGTGGGCTAGGCTGACTAAGCTGTCAGGATAGTATAGGTTCGATTAAGCTGTCACGATGGTATAGGATGGCACCATCTATAAGACCATGTCCCAGGCACTACAGCGTCAGAGTGGTCGCTTCGCCCATCTAGTGTGAGTGAAGATGCCACTGGACGCTGTATAAATCATCTCATTAAGTAGATGCAAAAGGCCAATACTACTACTAAGTTTTTGAACTAAAACTTTCGTAAGCACAACACATTGTAGACTTTTAGTCCGGATTTACTTACGGGTGTTGTTATATCGGAAAAGTCCGACCAGGTTTCGCTCCGATTCGCAGAGCTTAATCATGGTGAGCAGAGACGGAGCTCGCGTCGTCGGACAACACCCGTAAGTAAATCCGGACTAAAAGTCTACAATACTACTAGGTTAAAGTAAAGTTTAAGAAATAGGTACTGAAGGCGCTTACGGGCGCTAACTAGCGCCTCCAATGGAATAAAAATCATCACTTGTTTTATATAATTTGTCACCATGTGCCATGAAATTGACACTCTTACAGAACATAAAAATTACTAGATACACACAGTGGAAATTAATCGAATTCACCCTAGCTTCGCCATGCGTGGCTCGAGTTACGTGAATGAATCCAGGAGACAGCAAACTGCCCTAATGTATTTACCAAAGATTAGAAAAGTATAAAGGCCAAGAGTACCGGTTTTAGGGTTCCGTAGTCCCCCCCCTTGTCCTGGCTAAGCGGTTGATGGTACAAAAGTGAAATTTTTTTGGGTAGTAGCATGTGCTAAATTTTATAGTTAATTATATTTTAAACTAGCTGACCCAGCGAATTTCGTACCGCATAACAGTCGATTCTTTTTTTTTCTCTTCGTAAGAACCATCCTCGTACTTCAAGGAATATTCTAAAAAAAGAATTAGCGAAATCGGTTCAGCTGCTCTCGAGATTTGCGCTTACCAACACATTCAGCGATTCATTTTTATATAATAGATTTAATTATTTTAAAGTGAATTTTAAAGTTAATTATATGTATAATGCTTTAAGGTTAATTATATTTGTAATAGTTTAAAGTTTTGTATTTTTGACGGAAAACTATCTAGGCTAATTAGGCATCACACGTCAACGAGTAAAAGGTGACCAACTAATAAATGGAAAACTGAACAAAATCCATCGAAAATTAGGTTAATGAAGTTGTAACTTCTATACAGCAGATAAAACCCTCTTTGTCTACGGAGCTCTATACTGTAGGTGGCCCGACACGCACTTGGCCTGTTTTTATGTAGTCTACACAAAAGCGATTTTGCTCGCACATACTATGTGATTGTGAATCAAGTTACGTGGTCCTTTTTAACTAGTGGGCCTCAAATCGTAATTACGAGTTGCTCCTGTGAGGAGAACCAAATTGCCTCTTCACTACATTCCTAAGCAATTAGACGTTGGGTGGAGAATGGTTAGCGACTCGCCACTACCATTTCCCTGAGACATCCCCTTACTAACACGTTCCTCCGTGCCACAGGCCATGCTGAGATAATAAGTGCTTTAGAACTGCAGTCTCGTTAAAACCTAATGCAGTATTCGGATAATAATAACTTCCACACAGCACTATCACTTGTCCTGCGCCTTGATTATGTAACTTTTCATTTATATATCTGTGTACTTAGCTCTGCCGTATAGATATGTATCACACATAGTGGAGACCGCATGTCAGTAGATATCTGATATGATACGTGACAGTCACATTCACCGACATCATTATACACATAGTCCGGTAGATACAGCGTTTTAGCACACATATGTATAAGTGGCAAGTTACACAATCAAGGTGCTGCCTGGTCCCAATCTAGGATGCCCTGTTCTATAGGAACCAGGCAAGCGTATCACAAATATGCAAATATACCTAGAATGAACTGTAGCAAATATCATACAGGTAACTTAGCTGACCCCGCAAAAGAGGTTTGCCATATTAATTAGCCTACGACCTATTCTCAGACCTAGACCTAGCTCTCCCAACTGAGCTAATGGGCGACTTACCGGCATCAGTAAAATTTCGAACCTCTTTACAATACTCTAGTACGTACAGGCAGCAACATCTGGCTGAAGTAATTTGCATCACGTGCAGTTAGGTTTTACATCGGAATGATGTCCAATAAATAGGTTTTTTAAATTGTCCTTAGCACGGGTTAGTGCATTAAAAAGAATATATTCATCAAAATTTGTGAAGCCATTTCGGAGGATTTCGATAACAAACACTGTGATTTATTTACTTAAAGATTACTCAAGATTTATATATACTAGATATTTAATGCCCTCAAATGATCTCAATCGAGCGATCGAGGCAAGTGGCCAACCTTGGTCTCAGCCTATCCGTCCAGGATAGGCTGAATGATGATCCCGACATTCTTTTAGCAGAGGACACAATTATAAGGGCACGTTGTTGGGCGAAGCTTTTTTATTGTCTATTGGAGAATGTAAACGCACCTAATCTATATAGTCTATGAAGCGCTCTCTCTGTCTATGGCTGTCCTGTGTATCTAAGTTAACTGTGTCTGTTGGCAATAAAATATCTCTTAATATCAAGTGCATCTCTCACTTCTATGCCCATAATCCATCAGGTTATGGACCCAGGGATTCGCGAAATTATAAATCCAAGTTTATTTACACGTTATTTCCGAAAATATAAACCGGCATACCGGCATAGGAAAATTATAACCTCTTCGTCGACAAGGCAACATGGCTTCGTCGTCGGCGAGTTCTTCGAGTTTCGTTATCGAGAAACTGAAAGGCATCGAAAACTACACGTCATGGAAATTCATGATGAAAATGGTGCTCATTCACGAAGATCTATGGGGGTGTGTGGAAAGTAAGTTGGACGATGCGAAGAAACAACAGAAAGCATTGGCGAAAATCGCGTTAGCAGTACATCCTACTGCGATTCCACATATCAGAAACGCAGGCACAGCACACGAAGCCTGGTCTAATCTACAGAAAGCTTATGAAGATAGTGGATTATGCCGTCGACTGGGGCTACTACGGACCCTGTTTGCAGCTAAACTTAGCGAGAGCGAGAACATGGAAACTTACATTAACAAAATCACGGAAATCTCACAGCAACTTAGTGAGATTGGGTCAGCGCTTGATGACGACTTTGTGTCAGTTGTAATGCTAAGCGGCTTGACAGCGGATTATGACCCTTTAATCATGGCTATGGAAAACTCCAACGTAAAACTTTCGAGTGAAATTGTAAAAGGAAAGTTGTTGCAGGAAAATCTTCGCAGAGATGATAAATCTGAGAAAGTCTCGGCTTTGATTGCACGACAACCAAGATGTTATAAATGCAAAAAGGTGGGACACTATGTCAAGGACTGTCCTAGGTCTGGAAATAAGAAACACTTCAAGACTAATCTAGGTACATCCAAGGCGCTGCTCACTGCATTAACAGCAAGCATCCGAAGCGAGTTGTGGTACATCGATAGTGGTGCAACGGGACACATGTGCGGAGATAAAACCATCATGACTGATTTTGTGAGTAATAGTAAGTCAATTGAAGTCAAGGTAGCTAATGGTGACAAGTTATTTACGGCCGGACAAGGCTCAGTTAAAGTACAAATGATGAATGGTGATGTAAAGACAATAAGTAATGTTTACTATGTACCAAATTTAACGGCTAACTTGTTATCGGTGAGTGCTATGGTCAAGAAAGGATTCAAAGTGGTGTTTAGTTCTAGCGGCTGTCAAATTTATGATAAAAATGTAGCTGTGGCATCTGCCTCCCTACATGATGGTGTTTATCAGCTAGATACAGTAAAGTCCACCCCTTTGAAATGCAATTTTGCGGAGAACACAGATGCTTCTAGTTTTACAGGCCTAGGTTGTACTGGTGAAAACTCGACAACGTGTGTGACAGAGGTGTGTGCTGAGACAAAACAAGATGTGTGGCATCGCCGTTTGGCACATCTCAATAGCCGAAGCATGGAACTTCTAAAGCAAGGTATGGTTACAGGTATTTCATATGATAAAACTAGTTTTCAGCAATGTGTTTCCTGCATTGAGGGTAAACAAACCCGAGCACCGTTTCCAAAGAAATCTTTTAATAGAGCTACAGACATTTTGGAGTTGGTTCATACCGACTTGTGCGGACCAATGCCGTGTAATTCCTTCAGCGGATCAAAATACTTTCTAACATTCATAGACGACTATACAAGGAAAACATATGTCTATTTTTTGCATAGAAAGGATGAAGTTTTTGAAAAGTTTAAGAGTTGGAAAGCTAAGCATTATGGAAAAGGCACGCTGTATGCTTCGCGAAGCAGGCCTAGACCAGAAGTACTGGGCAGAAGCTGTGAATACGGCTGTCTATCTCAAAAATCGATCACCAACCATTGCTGTGAAAGGAATGACACCGGAGGAGAAATGGAGCAGTAATAAGGTATCAGTTTCACATTTACGTATATTTGGCTGCATAACTTATGCTCGAAGGCACATTCGGACCAAATTAGAACCAAAGGCGAAGAGATATATCTTCGTAGGTTATTGCGAAAACACTAAAGGGTACAGATTAATAGACCCTGACTGTCCGACAGATTGCATAAAGGCTCGAAATGTCACTTTTCTGGAAAACCAATTTCTTAAAAAAGAAAATGTGTCACATGATGATAACTCTAACTTGATATTCACAACTAGTGTGATTAATAATCAAGAACCTACAGAACCATCTACTGGGGAAAATACCTTTAGTTCTGATGACACTAACTTAACACAGAACAGCCAAAGGCACAGCACAATCACAGTAGATGATTCTGAGGGTGAGGAGAGCTTTTCTACAAATGATACTGCGGATGAAACTTATATTCCAGACGAGACGCTGGAAAATGAAGACAGCTATTCAGACTGCGGCGAGAATGAACCCATGTCAGCGAACTTCGTCAGAGAACTGAACAGGAACGCAGATGAACCTCAAACTGTGAAGGAGGCGCTAAGCGGCCCTGATGCTGATGACTGGAGAAGAGCCATGCAAGATGAGTATAACTCATTTATTACCAATAAATGTTGGACTCTTACTGATCAAGTCAAAGACCAGAAACCAATTAAATGTAAATGGGTCTTTAAGAAAAAACGTGGTGTAAATGGCGAGCTTTTGAAATACAAGGCTAGACTAGTGGCAAAAGGCTATACACAGCGTCAAGGCATCGATTACGACGAAACTTTTTCACCTGTTGTGAGATATTCAAGCATTCGCACCCTGTTATCTATTGCCGCCAAATACAGTTTAGATATTGATCACTTAGACGTGAAGACAGCATTTTTAAATGGCGAACTCCAGGAAACCGTGTATATGGTGCAGCCTGAAGGTTTTGTAGTGAAAGGCGATGAGAAAAAAATATACAAGCTGAATAAAGCTATCTATGGCCTTAAGCAAGCATCAAAAGCTTGGTATGAGAAAATAAATAAAGTCCTATGTAATGAATTAGGATTGACAAAATCAAATTTAGAACCATGTGTTTTTTATAAAACAAGCAATGAAAGCTTAACATTAATAGCTCTATATGTTGATGACATTATACTATTCTCAACACCAAATTCACCTCACAAAATTGAAATCAAAGAAAAACTTCAAAGTGAATTTGAAATAACAGATCTAGGGCCAGCTCGTCATATCCTTGGTATGAAAATAAGTAAATATGATGACAAGATAACCCTGGATCAGTGCAATTACATTGAAAAACTGTTGAAGAAATTCAAAATGGAAGATTGTAAACCTTCTGCCACACCAATGGAGACTGGTGTGAAACTTTCAAAGTCAGAAAACTTTCATGATCATGACAGATATGATTACAGAGGCTTGATAGGCTCTCTCATGTATGTCGCCGTGGGATCGCGCCCTGACATAGCCCATGCAGTGAGCTATCTCAGCCAATTTAATGAAAGCTTCGATGAAACTCATTGGAAGACTGCCAAAAGAGTCCTCCGCTATCTTAAAGGTACAAAAGAATTTTGTTTAACTTTTCCTAAAGCAGAACTGGCATTAACAGCTTATGCAGATGCTGACTGGGGAAGAAACGAGGCGGATCGACGCTCCTACACTGGCTATGTTTTCAAGGTAGGTAACTCAGTTGTTTCTTGGGAAAGCAGGAAACAACGCACAGTCGCTTTGTCCAGCACAGAAGCAGAGTATATGTCAATTTCTGATACTTGTAAAGAGGGTCTGTTTCTCCGCAACTTTTTGCATGAATTAATGGGGTTAACTCTTACGGTAATTATTTTTAACGATAATCAATCGGCACAGAAGTTGTGCAAAAATTCCATGCTTCATGCCAGAACTAAACATATTGACATACGTCACCACTTTATTAGGGAACATGTGTGTAAAGGTACAGTTGATGTTAAATACTTATGCACTACAGATATGTTAGCTGATTTACTTACTAAACCTTTGTCTAAGGAAACTCATAATAAATTCATGAAGCAACTAATGTTATGTTAAGTCATGTTAGTAATGTTAATTAACTGATATTTCAGTATAAGTAACTGTATTAAATATTATTTAAGTTTAATTCCTGTTAGAGATTAAAGTCATAGGAATTTAATATTTAAGTTGCTTTGATAAGGCAAAGTTAAGTTGAAGTTAAATTTAAAATTAAAATTTTACTGTTTCATTAGTTTAATGAATTTAGATGCCTAGTATGCATAGGGTATATTTTATGTTACATAACAGATTATATTGGTTTAAGGGTCAGTATTGGAGAATGTAAACGCACCTAATCTATATAGTCTATGAAGCGCTCTCTCTGTCTATGGCTGTCCTGTGTATCTAAGTTAACTGTGTCTGTTGGCAATAAAATATCTCTTAATATCAAGTGCATCTCTCACTTCTATGCCCATAATCCATCATTGTCTTTTACGTTTATGAATCCTCATGCAACGAGTAGGACTTTGCAATCAAAGAATAAACTACCACCGAGTTGTGCCCGTGACTCCATTTAAAAATTCCCTTTCTATTCAAAGCCTACACTCTGGTAATACGTTAGCGTGTCGATTTAATTTTATTGCCGCTTCAAGTTCACGCTCGGGCACTTCCCAAACATTCTAGGCGTTATGAAAAAATCGATCAGACAGAGCACAGCCCGTTTCATAGTTCGGAAAACTGCGCCAGGTGTTCTTCTGGGCTACTCCTTAGGGCCTAGAAAGAAAGGTCTCAAACCTGTGTCCTGCCAATTGAGACCTCTTCTTCTTCTTCTTGTCCTTTAACTCCTAGCGGAGCATAGGGCCTCAACCACAGATTTCCACTTCTGAGGGTCCGCGGCAGCTTCCAATTCAGGCCATTTAGTGCCGATCGACTTGGCCTCTTGGTCTATTGATCTTTTTCAGGTAGTCCTGCTGCCCAATAGAGTATACGTAAGTGCTTGTCTGGTCAGGCATTTCTTGTTGCAGCGAAGTGTATGTCCCATCCAGCGCCATTTCCTATCGAGGATTTCTAGGTGGACTGATATCTGATTGGAATACTTCCAGAGGTCCTGGTTCCCTATTTTTTGTGGCCAAAATATCCCCAGTATCTGTCTGAGACATTTGTTAATAAATACCTGGAGCCTGTGTGAGATATCTGAGCGCACGAACTAGGACTCGCAACCGAACAAGAGAACTGATTTTACGTTGGAGTTGAAGACTCGTATCTTCGAACAAACTGTAAAGCTGCCCTGATCCCCAAAAGTTTTTGAGTTGGGCAAATACAGCTCTAGCCCTATTAATTCTACGGACAATTGAGACCTACGGAGCTGAAACGTTGACTCCGACCGACGACGGCAGGACTAGTCCACCAATTTAAAGTCGCTCACCGTGCTATGTTACGTAAAACGACAGCAAATCTGTTATTGTTTTGCAATGCACTGACAGAATCAGGATATATTCGATATACATAAACTTACGCATACATTCTCGGGGTGGCAGGCAGAGATCAAGGTCTGCCATTTCCTAGGATACTGTAATGTTGTTTCGCTTCATCGTCGTAAAATAAACTACACTACTTTTGTATCTTATATATAAAAATGCCGTATCACATTGTTTGTTACTAAACTTCCCTGAAAAGGCTTCACCGATTTTCATGATTCTTTTGGGGATATTTGGAAGGTCTGAGACTAGATTGAGGGCTAATTAAAATGGCATAAAAATATTTGCGGAACCATCTTGTATTATATTATATACTAGCTGACCCAGCGAACTTCGTACCGCCTAATTGTCGATTTTTTTTTCTCTACGTAATGATCATCCACGTACTTCAAGGAATATTCTAAAAAAAGAATAAGCGAAGAAGGTTCCTACAGCCTAACAATCGATTTTTTTTCTCCGTAAGAACCATCCTCGTACTTCGAGGAATATTCTAAAAAAAGAATTAGCGAAATTGGCTCAGCTGCTCTCGAGTATTTGCGCTTACCAACAAATTCAGCGATTCATTTTTTTTTTATAGATTATAGTTATGAAAGGTAGATATCCTACCTGTGTGCTAAACTTGTAAGTAGACATACAGTGCGAGGCTGACTTGAATAACTAGCCAAAGCTAAACTAACATCGATCTCCATTTCACCTACTTACGCAACCCAACCCTCCGTGGAAGCGAAAAGGCCGTATATTTCATCTAGCCAGCCCAATAAAGGGCAATATAAACAAAGTCTATTTCACTGCGTCCCTTTTGAATCAATCAACGAGGCGACTCGGCCGACCGAACGCGGGGCTGGCTCGCTCAATAGACACAGGCAAAAGCACGGAGATACCAACCAAAGATCATATTTCAGAATACGGGAGCCTTTCAAAATTTTGTGGACGATATGTCGCAGGCCATTTGTATAATTTCGTGTTTTACAACCAGCGTCGTCCGCTTAACAACACTCGCTATTTTGAAACATGCCGAAGGCAAATTATAAATTGCCATGCGACTCGTTCAATTGTTTAAATTTAAGATTGATTACTTAATGGACAAAACAAACATACATTGTTACATACATATATACATTGTTACATACATACATACATACATACATACATACATACATACATACATACATACATACATACATACATACATACATACATACATACATACATACATACATACATACATACATACATACATACATACATACATACATACATACATACATACATACATACATACATACATACATACATTTGCAGTAGTTAAAGAACAACAATTTCGTAATTTATCGCTTGAAATTGCCAATCCGCGGTGGGCATGCGTGGTTATTAAGCATAGATAAGATAAGATCAGATAAGAATATTCTTTATTGTACACCAGAGCACATATTATAAAACATGTAAAGATACAAAGTACAATTGGCGGCCTTATTGCTAAAAGCAATTTCTTCCAGACAACCTTACGACAGGAAGTTTCTGAAGGAAATACATAGGCTGCTAGTTATGTATGCAGAATCTGGGATTCCAATAATTTTAAACGCGATGTCTGACCTCCATGGTCAAATTCGTTCTTTTTTTAAATACTGGCCGCTAATATTTTTCTCTTATATACGTTAGTGTTTTATTTTTATTGGGTTTAAAATGTCATATCGCTGAAAAAATGGAACTCACTCGTGAAAATATTCGTGCTATGATTTATTACGATTTTCGACGTGGTTTAACGCAACAACAGTGCGTAGATCAATTAACTTCGACTTTTGGTGGTGAAGCTCCATCAAAAACGACTGTGTGTCACTGGTTTAGTGACTTTAATCGCGGGCGCAGTAAGCTCACGGACGAAGTTGAAGAAGGTCGCCCGAAATCGGTGGTTGTGCCACAAAATATTGAAGCTGTGCGAAAACTAATGCAAGACCGCCATGTTACGTATCGCGAGATAGAGGCTATTCTGGGCATATGTATGACGAGCATTCATAGGATACTACATGAAGATTTGTCTGTAAAAAAAAATTGTTCGCGTTGGATCCCGCACAACTTAACTCAGGATCAAAAAGATGCTCGCGTCGAATAGTGCAAGAAAACCTTAAAAAAATTCAACGGAGGCGACTCAAAATCTGTATATAATATCTACACAGGTGACGAATCCTGGATCTACGCGTACGATCCCGAAACTAAACAACAATCAACACTTTGGATGTTTCAAAATGAGCCGAACCCTACGAAAGTGGCTCGTGCAAAAAGCACTGTAAAGCAAATGTTGGCCTGCCTTTTTGGTATTAATGGCCATGTGGCTACAATACCACTGGAGAATCGCAAAACGGTTAATTCGGAGTGGTACAAGACCATTTGTTTGCCAGAAGTATTTGAAGAAATACGCCAAAACAACCAGCGACGCAGAATCATACTTCACCATGACAATGCCAGCTGTCATACATCTCAGGAAACAACTACATTTTTGGATGGTCAAAAAATAGAATTGATGGGTCATCCACCGTATAGCCCTGATTTGGCTCCCAATGATTTCTATTTATCCCCAAATGTAGAGAATAAATTACGTGGTCAACGATTTTCGACCCGTGAAGATGCCGTAGATGCGTTCAAACAGCACGTTTTGGAGATACCTCAATCAGAGTGGAAAAAGTGTTTTACAAAATGGTTTCATCGAATGCAAAAGTGCATCGATCATAGTGGAGAATACTTTGAAAAACAATAAAAGCATATTTAGCCATATACATTTGTTTATTTTTTCTATTCCGCATACATAAGTAGCAGCCCTTGTAAGAGACGGGTAGTCGGTGCAAATATGAATATATTAATACACTACTCTATATATAATAGACTACATTAATAGACGTACTCTTTCTCTGAGAGAAGGGCTGTGCCCTGCAGTGGGACTCTATAGGCTACATTAAAATAATATCGTTTAGCTACTTCTCTTTTTGAATATGTATTCTTCTGTACTTCTGGAGGTTTATTTTGTGACTTATGCCTGGCTTATCGGGCATCATCGTAGGGGTTCGGAAAAGCTCGGAAAAAGGGGTAGGAATAATGTTGTAATTTGCCGTGACCCGTCTTTAGTTTCCTTAGGGTATCGGGCGTCTAGAAAAACGTTTTTTTATCAAACTAAGAATAACCAATTGGTTTGTTCCACTTTATTGCACAAAAAACGTTACAAAAAAAACTTGAATACGTGATAAAAATAATGTGCTGAGGCGGACTTATTTTAACATCAATTCCAAGCCCTAGAATTTTAAACTTTTAATATTAAAAAAGACTGCTGGAGAGGGCACATAGAGTTGAAACGAAACCACCCTGTGCCAGCAACTAGCCAGCAAATGAGGGTTTAGATATGTACTTATGCTGATTAATAAAACAATCACCAGAACTTGAACTATTAAATCTAAAATCAATCATAATAAAATCAACTATTATGGTAGTCTTATCCTCCCAAATATTTCAAGTGAGCTTTACTAAAAGAAAGTAACGTTACTTCTTCTTCTTTTCATGTCAGCGATTTGAACAGTTCATATTTTTCCTGCCCAATAGTCTGCAATTGCAGAAGCGTTGGCTTCTGTAACGTTACTGTCCAAGCTCGTTTAAGATCCGTAGTCAATAGTACCTTATAGTTTCGTCACGATGTCTGTTTTAGGCTTGGCCTCCAGGCTACTTAGTGTCGGGACAACGTCTGAAGGCGCGGGCGCAATATCTTTATATCTTTGATACTGGCGTCACGCCTAATGGTACTAGAAAGCTGCGTGTGACCCGACATGCAGTTGTTCGTTTTTTTTTTCAAAAGTACTGGGAATTCATTTACTAATGTAAATTAAGTGAACCGTTTCTTTTTGTGGCTGTAACACCTTTATCCAATAGGTTACAGCAAACTGGCGTTAATCCCCTGGCGCGGGCGGAGCCTCATTTAATGGAGCCAAAGCTTTTCCGCACGAAGTACTAAGGTGGCAGCAATACAGAAGTCCGCTGGAATTATTTTAGTTCAGGTTATGGATAGACAGACAGTTATTGCCACGGCCTTTCGTTAACACTGCCGTAGTGTCACTACAACTAGAGTCACTAGTGAAGTACCACTACCACGTTGATCTAGCGGTCAATACACTCGATTAACACCCACCGAACTTGTTGAAAAAATCCTGTGTGAACCAAATAAGTGCCGAAGTGCCCTAAAATAAACTTCTTGAGCTAGTTATAAGAACAGAGTCACTTACGTCACAGATAAACGAGGTTTACGTGGATTTTTTTTGTATTCTGTAAATGTCTTGAATAAACAAAACAAAAACAATATTGAGTCCGTGGATTCGATTTCTATGGAGGCCGCCGTGTTCGTCAAGTACAATATTATTTCAAGCCGAAAGCCCCCTGCATTGGAATTTAATGATCCTCGTAGTTCGCGGATCGAAACAAGTGGAATTTTAAATATCCTCTTGGTCTGATAATCGAACTAAGTGGAATAAAAAAAATCCCGATCAAAGCAAGGGGCAAGGAATCAAAATTCCTCAAGTCCGACATGTTGGACAACGTTGTCGAACCATGTGACCGCAAGAGAATATCCTAGTTCCTTTGTTTATTCAAAGTTGTACTTAGCATTTTCGTTATCAACCCTTGTATGTCCCCATTGCTGGGGCTCGGGTCTCTTTCTGCATCGCAGGAAGGTTAGGCCCTACTCTACCACGGGGGCCAAGTCCGGGTTCGTGGAGGATTGTAAGACAGTGGCGGGCCTTACTGTCAGAAGGTATCTTCTGACAGTAAGGCCCGCCACTTCATTAAACCTCTGACATGGCTTAATGACTGCTTTTACATGACAGCCGGCACCAACGGCTTAACGTGCCTTGCGAAGCACGGTAGCGCTTGGAAAAACGCCACTAGCGGTAGTCACGGGACGGTCACCCATCCTGCACCTGACCGCGCCTGTTGTTGCTTAACTCAAGTGATTGGTTCCAATCACTCGGTTCCGCTAGGCCACGAGCGCTTCGCCCACGTAGCATTTTGTGATACTTTTATTAACTAACGACTCGTTTTGTTCTTTTAATCGTCTCGCATCCACGCTCAAAGCGCTCCAGGCAGGCTGAACCCCAGCAAGCCTTAAATCAGAATTAACCGTCCATTGCACGCGGATATAATTTACAATAACGCTCGCGAGCGGGAAAGCTGCCTCAGCTTTCACCACGATGTGGAAAGAGATAGAAGATCGTTTTTGTGTTGGAATGGCTTAAAATTATATCTATTCCAATTGGTAACGGGAGCCGATGTTTCCTGACTGGAGCTGCCGACTTAGATGTATATGAGAAACCTATGTTTGCATTAGTTATGGGAAAAAGGAATTGAGAGATAAAACTGAAATAAAAAAACCGACTACTGCTGAACCTTGACTACTAATCAGGCGGGACCAAACTAGGTACATTGCAATTTTGAATTTGGGGCTCGCCTGATTAGTAGTTAATACTCGGCATTCGGCTTCTTGCTTATTTTTATTTTTGTCTTAAAACCGTTTTTCTAGATTTCCGTTTGATCGATTTATCGTATTTCATGGAGAGTCATAATTCCATTAAATACGACCAATCGATTGAGATCTGTCGTGAGATTGTGGAAATCTGACGATTGTTTAAGGAGTTATTAGAAAACATAGAATCGTATATACTTACATACATACGAACCAAATACCTTCCCTTCTTTTGGGCTCCGCCGCAGTCGGATAAAAAAAGGTGGGATAGCACAGAGGAAAAAAGCCATAGTTTGTTTTTATACCGAAAAACATTACAATTTCTCCCTAGAGACATAATGCTTTAAGAAAATTTGTAAAAAATTGAACTTAAATATATAGTTAAACTAAATGTTTACTCTCTCTGTCTCTCCTAGAGAAGGTATGTGCCCTGAAATAGGACGTATATAGGCAAAATAAAAAATGTTGTGTTTCTACGCTTTAAAGCTGTCTACCTAAAGTTTTGCAGCTTCAAATGCTGAATTCAGTGAATCGACTTCTCACCACTGAATTGTGGTCTCAACGCAGATAGCCTTCCTATCAATCAATACTAATCATATTAACTCGCGGTCTGGCTCTAAAAGTGGCACTGGCTCTGAGGACAGTGCATTAAGACGATTGGCCGTTTTAACTGGTTTCTGGAGGTTTCTATTGCAATACCACTCGCTAACTGTGAAGGAAAACATCGAGAAGAAACATAAGTATAGTATTTTCTAAGGTTAACACGAGCACTAGACATAATAAAAACTGTTTTAATACGGATTTTACTCGTTTATTTTACATTTTTACAATTTTCCGACGTTTCGGCACTTTTTCAGGTAACGTGGTCTCGGAAGACAGAGGTGACAGGCGTCGTTTTGAAAGCATTAACTGTTAGTTTACTACCCTCGGCAACAATTACAAAAGTAAATGAAATGTAAAATAAACGAGTAAATTCCGTATTAAAACAGTTTTTATTAGAAACATAAGTGCCATGCGTCCGCGCTTGAGGTTTCCAATCCGCGGTGGGGACACCTGGTGATTAAGCCCACACTGTCTCTCTGAGAGAAGGCCTGTACCCTGCAGTGGGAAGTACTCGTACGCGTAATCACATCATCGTTGTCAGGCTATACTAGTCCACTGCTGGACATAGTCCTCCACTGATATAAACAATATATTTGAATTATATGGTCAAGCTAAAGATGTCCAACCGTGGATGGGAAAATTAGTGTTTTGCGCTTTCCCATATTCTCAGTCCCTGTCAGCAAAAGAAAATAATGACATCCATAGCTTGAACATACACATTCACCATTTGACATGTCGTCATAGTGACATATCATTTTTTGATCTTAACAAATTTGTTAAGAATTACTTTTTGACGCGAGATACTGTGTACCTCACGAAAAATAGTCGACGTAAGTTAGCTACTTTGTTAGCTTACAATATTTTTGACTCTGTGGTTATAGGAATTATAACACAACCTGATAGGAATGACAACCGTGTTACTAGTATTAGTAATAATTCAACAGCGGGCTCAAACACACAGTCAATGGCTTTAAACTGCCATCGCAGACAAAGGAAAACCCTAAGTTAGGTATCAATTTAGTTGCACAAAATATACAGGGTTTTTCCGGCAAAGACAATTTAATTGAACTATTTTTAGCAGATTTCAATGTAGATATTTTGTGTTTAACAGAACATTGGCTGAAACATTCTGAAATGTCATTTACTTTAAAAGACTATTTAGCAGCAAGCACTTTTAACCGACAACACTCAATAAGAGGAGGTTCAATGATCTTTGTCAAAAGTAGTTTGAAAATGAAAGAAAGAAAAGATATTGTCAGTCTATCTGTTGAACGTTTAATTGAGATATCGTGTGTGGAATTGGATAGGTATATAGTTATGTGTGTTTATAGGCCGCCACAATCAAATTATAATGAATTTGAATTACTTATGGAGGATGCCTTAAAACGCCTATTCAGTACTACGAAGAGCATAGTGGTGTGTGGGGACTTCAATATAGATTTCTTAGTTCAAGGTCCACTTAAAACTAAACTCGCAAGCCTTTTCAGGTCATATAATTTAGATAATTTATTTACAGAACCCACTAGGACAACTGCTACTAGCGCTACCTGCATAGATAATGTCTTTTGCAATTGTGAATATTTAGAAAAAGAAGTCATACATAAATTACAGTCGGACCATAGCGGGCTATGGGTAGTCCTACCGTCAGTACTGGAAGCAAAAAAATGCAATGAATTAAATTGTAGGCCAATAACAGAGAAAAAAATTGAATTATTTAAAAAAAATATAAACATAAAGTTAAATTCGTTGAATTTCGATAGCAATGATCCGAATACGTTATATCAAGTATTGTTTTCAACCATATCAAAAGAATTTGAACTTGTTTTTAACGTAAAAAAAATTACAGAGTTAAAAAGCGGGTTTTCAGAATGGGCAACGCCAGGTATATATAGAAGTAGGAAAAGGCTTTATGAATTGTATGAAGAAAAACAATTCAATCACGATCCGACGTTCAAAGAGTACGTAAAAAAATATTCAAAAACTTTTAGACAAACTTGTTTAACAGCCAAATCGATAAGTATAAGTAAAAAAATTATGGCGTCTAATAATAAAATAAAAACAGTCTGGCAAGTAATTAACAAAGAAACAGGTAAAACGAGACCTAAGGACCAGGGATTTGCGTTGAAGATCGAAGGTAAGTTAGTTAATTCGAAGAAGGACATAGCAGAAATATTTCAAACTTTTTTTAAAAACATGCCACTGCATATAACGGCTAGCTTAAATTCTTCCTCCCAATTAGCCGATACCTTACTTTTGGAAAGTACAAATCCATGTAAAGTTGACTTCCAATTCTCCCATATAACTACCTTAACTATTGTCAAAACATTTAAAGAGTTAAACTTAAAAAAGACTGAAGATTTGTGGGGGTTATCGGTTAAATTAATATCCACTATAATCAATATTCTAGCACCTTACCTTGCTTTGATTTTTAATAAATGTGTTGACCAGGGAACCTTTCCTAATCTATTAAAGTTAAGTAAAATCGTACCCTTGTTTAAAACTGGTGATAGTGAAGATCCAAATAATTTCAGACCTATAGCAATACTGCCGGTGCTAAGTAAAGTTTTTGAGAAAGTAATATTACATCAATTGCAAACTCATTTTAGTATAAATAAGCTCTTCCATAAGAAACAGTTCGGGTTTACAAAAGGCCGCTCAACGACGGAAGCAGGCATAGCGTTAGTAAAGCATATCTTTGAGGCGTGGGAAGAGTCGCAGGATGCCATTGGGGTTTTTTGTGACCTTTCTAAGGCGTTTGACTGCGTTGACCACGAAACACTTCTCATAAAATTGCACCGATATGGTTTAAGTAATAAATCACTAAGTCTTCTTCGATCTTACTTAACAGACAGAACTGTAAAGGTTGATATTAATAGAGTTAAATCCTCTGGTTCTGATGTAAAAATAGGAGTCCCTCAAGGTTCTATACTGGGTCCGTTCCTTTTTTTGGTATATATAAATGATTTGCCCTACCTAGTAGAAAAGCTTTCGCAGATAGTGTTGTTTGCAGATGATACTTCCTTAATTTTTAAAGTAAAGAGAGGTATAAGTAATGTAGACGATGTAAACAATGCTTTATCTACTATTCTAAACTGGTTCACTATAAACAATCTGATGCTAAATGCAAAAAAGACAAAATGCATCAAATTCTCACTACCCAATGTTAAAAATGTTGACACGAGTTTAAAAATATCTGGTGAGAGGCTAGAGCTGGTAGAGTCCACGCTTTTTTTAGGTATAACGATAGACTCAAAACTGCAATGGGGTCAGCATATTGGAAAACTGTCGGGTCGGTTGAGTTCAGCAGCGTTTGCAGTCAGAAAAATTAGACAACTTACAGACGTGTCGACGGCGAGGCTGGTCTATTTTAGTTATTTTCACAGTGTCATGTCGTATGGTTTGTTATTATGGGGACGGGCAGCAGATATAGAAACCATATTTGTCTTGCAAAAAAGAGCAATAAGAGCTATTTACAACTTAAACAGTAGAGAATCGCTAAGGGAGCGTTTTAAAGAAATAGGCATTCTTACACTGGCTTGCCAATATATATTCGATAATATAATGTATGTCCGAAAAAATATAACAATGTTTAAATTAAATAGGGACGTTCATAACGTAAACACAAGGAATAGAAACAAGGTTGCTTGTACTAAATCCCGATTAGCCAAGGTAGGCACATCATTTGTAGGTTACTGCGTTCGTTTTTACAACAAAATTCCAGAACGTGTTCTATGCTTGTCTGAAAATAAATTTAAAACTTTCATTAAAAATTCGCTATGTAAAAAGGCATATTATAGAATAGACGACTATATAAACGATCCTAATCCGTGGTAGTAAACCAATTCCACCGCGATTTTATTGTTAAGTATAACTAAGTATAACATATATTTTATAATACAAGTGTGTACAGACGACGTGATTGCATATCAATAACTATATGATACCTTATATAACTGACAAAAACTTAACTGCAAGTTTGCTAAAGGTCATTCGAATGGTAGCGTGGTGTTCGGGTCATCTATCTCCCTCCAAAATGGTTGAGACTGATGATGGCTGAGCACTGCGTTATGCTCGTGAACGAGTGCTGTTCGTGTGTCTGGCCGCAGCACTTATGTTTTCCCCTATTATTGTGAGACATTTGACTAATGCTTTGACATTTGGGTTTGTTAATGGCAGTCATGAAATCTTATTAGGTTTACATATGGCAACTGATGTATTTGGTTTTAAGATGATTTGAGAAAAGATGGTCAGAGTGGAGTTTTTTTTTCCGCTGCCTTTTTCTCCACTACAATACGGCCCGAAGGCGGCGGCTTACACTTTACATTGTACATTGACATTCAGCAAATAGAATGTAAATTCTTTACGTTGAAATAAAATTATTTGAATTTGAATTTGAATTGATGAGCGCTATAGCGCCCTGTCTTCAGCTTGTCGCTTCCAGCATCTGCCTGCAGTTTTCCGCAGATCGTTATCCCACCTAGTAGGAAGGCGTCCTACACTACGTTTGCCGAGTGGAGAGTGGAGTGCTTGAGTGGAGACTGCGTCTCCACTTAAGCACTCCACTCTCCACGAACACGTTTACTCCAACGGTTGTCGGTACTTCGCAAGATATGACCAGCCCACTGCCACTTCAGCTTGCTGATTCTCTTAGCTATGTCGATAAGTTTGGTTCTCTGTTGGATGCATTCATTACGAATCCTATCCTTCAGAGAAACTCCGAGCATAGCTCTCTCCATAACTCGCTGAACGACTTGGAACTGGTGGACCAACCCTTTCGTGAGTGTCCATGTCTCGGCTCCGTAGGTCATCCATCACAGCGCTTGCCCCGGGCAATAAAGCGGTAACCGCCGGCTACCACCTTTTTAATGTTATTTGATTTTTGGCTTCTCCAAGTATGAATGCATAACCTAATTTTTTTCCAGATTTTTTCGTTATCATTTTAGTACAAAACTTTAGATCAACAGCTTTATTGCACGAAAAATTCTGCCATGATTTAGTTATGTATTGTTGCATTACTTTACAAAACAGAAGTCGAAATCCTGGTGAACGTCTATACCCTAGTTTTTCTTACCAATTATTGACCAAGAAGAACAATTAACCTTATAACCACGTTTTTAATAGAAACATTCATCAATCGGCTAATTGTAACATTCTAATACGACATATTCACAAGAGATTTATGTCCGTAAAACCTATTACGCCTTTTTTGCCGTAAAATTAATGTACCCTGGAGACGTACTATCATATTACGCTAACATCTATCCCCTTCGCACCTACGTATAGGTAATTACTTTGTTTGTTCTATCATATTGTTTATGTTTTGAAGTGCACAAATTTCTAATCAGTGTTAGGTTAACGTGCGTCGTCTTGTGCTTCATTTGTTTTTGTTATGATTGTGTGGTTATGTGCTCATAATAATCCGTTGTGAAGTTAAAATGACAAACAAAGGAAGAAGTGTTCGAGCTAAAAGAATGTTGAAGATGATTGACGGTAAGTAATAAGATTTCGGTACCTATCTTTAACTGTTGGCCTCTATTATCTAAGTAGCAAAAGTAAGTATTGCAACTAAATGCCCAGATTTTTTGGCTAAATTCCTACACATATGGATCAATGTGAATTGCATTTAGGGTAGGTTGATTTGGCGCCTAGGTACTGCATCTATGTACGTAGGTACAGTACCTAGGCGCTAGATCAACCTACCCTGATTCGTCTCAACTTTTCCCACTGTTTGTGAAATCTGTTCGAAGATACCTAAGAGTAGTTATATATTAAACGGGTCAAATCCCGATTATTTATTAGGTAAAACGTAAAACCCGAGACCACGGTAACTATAACGCTGTCGAAACGTCGGGAAATAAGGTAATTATGTTTTACCTAATAAATAATCGCGATTTGACCTGTTTAATATATAACTATGGATGAGTATCGCGAATCATTAAGAAATACTATACCTAAGAGTTGGTTAGGACTAGGTGCTGCACAAGTTACAGTACAGTGCCAGTTCAACCTAACCTTATTCGTGTAAACTTTGTGAAATCTGTTCGATGATACCTAACATAATTAGATTGAACTGGCGCCTAGGATTAGGCGCCAGTTCAACCATTCACATTTCATTCACAGATTTCACAGACAGTAGGTTGAGACGTTTCACTGTAACGTTTCACAGTAATGTGTAGTACGGTCGAGTGCACACTAACCTTTATAAGCCTACAATTTCAATCGTTTAGTATTTTATGTTAGTACGGGTTATTTTGCAATGATAGTATAAAGGTTGATCTGCTGTTGACTGTACCTATCTTCACTCCTTGGAGTGTAGGTTAACTTAAGAAAGTGATTTACGTATAATATTACTTATAAGTAATGTTTTTTTGTTATAGATGGAGTACTACAGCTTGATAGTAATGGAGTTAACAATAACACAGAAGAAGCTACACCCTTGAAGACTACAGAGGACGAAAATATCACTGAACCTTCCAGTCCGACTTTACAATGTCTGTCTACTAACATCGATATAGAATCAGATTTATTGCGACCCTCTTCGACTTTTTCTTATGAATCGGCCTTATTTGATAATGTCGATTTTGTGGCTTCTCCATCTACAATATTCCATACACCACGTCAACGAAAGCGTAACTTTAAAGATATTGCACCTGTTGAAGCAATACAGTATTATGATTATGGTGAATTGATTGACGCTATAGTAGACGATACACCGACGATACAAGAAATCGGACAAGTAGAAGTAGCAGAAACGTGCGACGAGAATACCTCACAAAAAGAAAGATTACAATACATGACACTCGAGACAGTACGCCAACAAGACTTAATTATTAACCAAATTGATCCATACCCACTAATTGAAAAGACTAATCACAACGTTTTGCTGTTGCGATGTGAAGAACAAACTGACGCAGACACATACGGCCATAGAGATGTACTAACTTTACCTTCAGATGCAGATTTCCTAGCTGAAAATCAATCACCTGCTATACAGACACCGTCTGCATCTGATACGACATCAACTACCAAAGTACTAACGAGAAAAAGGAGGCGGTTTGAAGAAGATTGGAATAGAGCCAAGAATAAAAAACTAAAAAATTCGGGTCAAAATTACACTGGCTGTGGTTCTAAGAAAAAGTTTGATTCCAAGGTGATAAAGGAAACCTGTAAATGTAGCAAGAAATGTGGTGATAAGATATCTCAAGAGAAGCGACAAGCCATATTCGATGAATATTGGAAACTTGGTGACCACGAGGATCAGTGGCACTATATTTTACGACATGTAAGAACTAAAGATATTAAAAAAATGCAACTAGTGAGAACCAAAAACAGAACACAAACTATTAGCTACCATTTCAAGGCTGATGGTAATAGTTCCGAGACGGTGGATGTTTGTAAAAAATTCTTTTTGAATACCCTCAGCATAACCGAAAAAACAGTTTACACAGCAATAGAGAAAGGCAAATTGGAAGATGTCAAAGATAACAGGGGTCACCATGACAATAGACCACGAAAAATGAGTGTTTCAACTGAGCTAAGTGTCACTACACATATAAAACTATTTCCAGTGAAGGAATCACATTATATGCGAAAAGATAGCAAAAAATTAGACTTGGAAGAAACACTTAACATTTCCAAAATGTACAGGCTTTATGATGGTTGGTTTAAGAGTAAAAACTATCCAAATGATGTAAAGATGGCTACAAAACGACAGTATGAAACAATATTTAATACAAAGTTCAATTATTCTTTTCATAAGCCCAAAAAGGATATGTGCGGACAATGTACTTTGTACCATCAAGCCGATGCTGAAAAAAAAGAGCAACTCAACGAAGCTTACACAAAGCACATTAAAACTTGAACTTAAAACTAAAGATAAATTGGAAAGCGACCCAGCGACTACTATTGTCGCTATTTTTGATTTGGAAAAGGTCCTGACGATCCCTCAGTCAGAGGTAGGAATCTTCCACTACAAACGGAAGTATCCGATTTATAATTTCACGATTTATAACTCATTAACTGGAAAGGGTTATTGCTATCTTTGGCATTATCAGCTTGCCAAAAGGGGCGCTAACGAAATTGGCAGTTGCCTCCTAAACTTCATCGAAAGTGAGAGCCAAAGAGGAGTCAAGAATTTTATTTTTTATTCTGATGGTTGTGCCGGGCAGAATAAAAATAGGATTATCTTTGCTCTATATTTATATGTTGCCCAAAAGTATGGAATAACCATAATTCATCGGCATTTTGAAACTGGCCATAGCCAGTCAGAAGGTGATGCGATGCATTCACTTATCGAACGCGCAAAGAAGAATCACACAATTTTTACTACGGATCAAATGTATGGCATAATTATGAATGCAAAGATTAATGGAGAAAAATTTCATCTTGTTGAAATGGAACAGTGCAATTTCTTTGATTTAAAAGATTTAATGGTCAAAAGATACTGGTTACGAGCAGAGCAAACCAATGAAAAAATTTTGTGGACAAAGATTCATGAAATCAAAGTTACCCAAGAACATCCAGATGTTATTTACTTCAAGTATAACTTTGAAGACGAGTATCTTTCTTTAGCTACGGCACCGAACACCAGACCTGCAAGAGGGAGAGGCAAAAGGATACATATCGCTGATGCTTCACCAGATGTGTTGAAGAATGCTTTCACGGAGCTAATCGCCTTACCGAAACCACTGTACGATGATTTGATGAGTCTTTGCAGAACTGAAGCCATTCCAAAACATTACCATTCATTTTATAACAACTTAAATTGTGTTACGGGCTCTGTCGAAGAAGTCGACGTTGACAGCGAAGACTCAAATTAAGGACTAGCCGCTACTACAGCCACCAATGAAAAAGTAATCAGTAACTATAATTTCTTTGGAAAATAACATTTATTTTCTTTGTTAACTCTGAAAACACTATTAAGTCGGTACACCTACTCATTTTTAAATCTTTTACCTAAGTACACCCTAAGACCCTTAAACTGAGCCTGATTATGGATACCGTAGAATGATGGAATTTTAGGTGTATCCATGATTAGACTAAAATCCTGTATAATAATCTGAGACCTGGGTCCTAAAAATTGTTATTACTATAGGGTTAAGAAAGTTTTCCTTTTAATAAAACGTATTATACTATAAGATAATGATTTTTATATCAATATTTGTAGCTCCAACGACCAAGATTATTTGCCTGAAAATGTACCTAGTTTTAAATAAATTATGTGATTTATGTGCATATAAATTGCTGTTTATTTCTAGACATCTCTTTCTAGCATTTTATTATACTTTGACAAACTGACAACAATCAATAATTATTATTATTTACACCATCCTAAGGAAGTACTACATTCAAATCAATAAACAACATAATAATTTTTAATTCTATTCGTTTGCCATTGAAAAACTTACATTTATTGTAGAGTTATGAATAACTCATTTTCCTGCGTTATCCTACTCGTAGTTTACTGATATGAGTGGATGGACATGGATAAAATAGTTTTTCCAGAATAAGTGTTTGATAATAAATTACATAAAAAGAAAATTTTTCAACAAATTTGAATCCCAACAAACCCTTTTTCTTTATTAATAATATCAAAAATGTATGAAAAGACAAATTAATAATATTTATAGTTCAAACTGCAAGAATAGTTACATAAGATTAAGTTTCATTGTTAGCATCCCAAATAAGCAATATTTAGATAATACGGTGAACATAAGCTAACCATATTTCCCTTAAAAAGGTGGTATTCGGCCGATACGGTCTAAAGTTTTACTATAAAATACGTCGTAAGTTTTACTTAAATCTAGAGACGACTGTAGTCATTGTAACTGTAAAGTTGCTATTGATGTTACCATTGAAATTGCATTGGCTTCAAATTGTATTATACATTTTGCCTATTATTTATTCTAATTATAGAAACATTTGTTTTTTTTAAAAACAATCGATTGGTTAAAAAAACGCCCATTTTTTGACATATTATACGTTTAGTTTTGATTACTCTGTACAGAGTTATAAGCAAATTACCTTTTTTTATTTTTCCTATAAAATTTGATTTTTGATATTACCGCTTTATTGCCCGGGAACAAAGGTAGAACGCACTGATTGAAAACTTTCGTTTTTAAGCATTGCGGTATGGATGACTAGGCGTAGATTCCTTATCGCTGCCCAGCCCAGCTGGATCCTTCTCTGGGCCTCCTTCTCAAAATTGTTTTTACCTAACTGCACGTAACATCATACTTTATCCCGATATCGTTTACCGGCAGAGGTGACCGGGGCCAAATGTCAACCAACCTTACTTCAAAAATAAACTTCCTATCTAGCAAAATAAACAATTAACAATCCCCCTTAAGAACTCAAGTCTTTTAAAAGGGTTATATTCATTCTGATTAAGAATAGTTACTAACAAAAGCATGCTCAAAGACACTTGAGCAAAAAAACTAATCTAACTTATAATGAACTCTTGTAGTCGTCTGTAAGAAAAAAAAAATTGTTTTGCTTTCTCTTTTTATACACAGCTAATTTGTTAGAATAACAAATTATAATAAAAAACAAATGCCACTAAAAATACTAGTTAGTTGCTAGCAGTTTTACATTTAAAATTAAATGTAAAATTTAATAGATTTCACGATAATAAACGAAATACGCAATAAAATCTCTAATTAAACCAAAATCTCTAATTAAACCAAAAACTCTAATAATTCCTCCTAATAACTTATTCCCCAATTATTGGAGTAACTCCTAACTCCTTATTCCCCAATTACTCCAATAATTGGGGAATAAGTTAATCCTAAACATAGGACAAATGAACATAGGGTGTTGAAGCGAAAATAAAGGTCGAGATTACACTGCGTGCAAAACAGAAACAGCTCGGCCCCTAGATCGTGCCTATATGAAAGTCTACCTCACCATTGGACCAGAATAACTAATGCCTGCTCATCGTCCTAACACATGAATAATGTACAAAGCTTGGCTTGTTAACTGTGTAATACACATCTAAGCACTCTAATCAGATACCTATGTTGTGGGCGACTTTATAACTAGAAAGTAAAATTTGACGTCAGACTCCCTTGCCTAGAGGACGTGGGTTTGATTCGCATTTGGGGCTGCCGTACATCTTCTATAATATAAAAATGAATCGCTGAATGTGTTGGTAAGAGCAAATCTCGAGAGCAGCTGAACTGATTTCGCTTATTCTTTTTTTAGAATATTTCTTGACTTATGAGGATGGTTCTTACGGTGAGAAAAATAAAAAAAAATTACGAATCGACTGTTAGATGGTACGAAGTTCGCTGGGTCAGCTAGTCTATAATATAAAAATGAATCGCCGAATGTGTTGGTAAGCTCAAATCTCGAGAGCAGCTGAACCGATTTCGCTAATTCTTTTTTAGAATATTCCTTGAAGTACGAGGATTGTTCTTACGGAGAAAAGAAATAAAAATTAAAGAATCAACTGTTAGGCGCTATGAAGTTCGCTGGGTCAGCTAGTCTATAGTATAAAAATGAATCGCTGAATGTGTTGCTAAGCGCAAATCTCGAGAGCAGCTGAACCGATTTCGCTTATTCTTTTTTTAGAATATTCCTTGACGTACGAGGATGGTTCTTACGGTGAGAAAAAAAAATTAAAGAATCGACTGTTAGGCGGTATGAAATTCGCTGGGTCAGCTAGTTTATAATAATAATAACTTCCACACAAGACAATCACTTCAGCGACCTATGGATTATGCTCGGAGTATCAATGAAGGATACGATTCGTAACGAATGCATCCGACAGAGAATCAAAGTTATCGATATAGCTGAGGTAATGGAAACTTAGTTTGAATTTTATCATTCATAAAGCCGCAGTTTCTGCGCTACTTTAAGTAAAACCTTTTCATTTCATTTCTTTTCAATTAGCAAGCTGAAGTGGCAGTGGGCTGGCCATATCTCGCAAAGAACCGACAACCGCTAAAGTAAACGCGTTCTTGATTGGAGACCGCGACTCGGCAAATGTAGTATAGGACGCCCTCCGACCAGGTGAGATGACGATCTACGAAAAACTGCAGGTAGATGCTAGATGCGGCTAGCTGAAGACAGGGCGCATTGGCGCTCATTAAACGAGGGCTATGTCCTGCAGTGCACAAATATATCCTGATGATGATGATGGAGACAATTACTTGACCTGATCCCAAACCAAGATGCCTGATTCCTGCTCCTTGCCTGGTTACCATAATACAGGGTTATTATGGTAACCAGGTATTATGGTACAATTCCACCAAACTGCGATCCCCAAGCCGCATGCTCAGCGTGGGGATTATGGTCATTATCCCCAATGATGGCACAACCTTGCGCTATGGCGCTCATTAAGGGAGGGCTACAGCAGTGGACTACTATAGCCAGAAGAAGAAGAAGATGGTAACCAGGCAAGGACGTCTTAAATATGAAAACAAACCCAGACTGAGGCCACTTTTACAAATGTACGGCGGCCCCCAGTGGGAATCGAACCACGACCTCTGTCCTGGTACCCAAGCGTCTTAAGATAAAAGCTTCAGTCTAGGTATATTTCCATGTTTGCCTGGTTACCATTGCAAAGGGTATGCTAAAAACCTATTTAGAGGATAAAAATTCCACCCATCCCGGGACTCGAACCCACGACCTCTGGCTAACCTTGCCAGCGCTCTCCCAACTGAGCTAATGGGCGACTTACCGGCATCAGTGCTATTTTGAACCTCTTTACAATACTCTGAAGTCATTTGCATCACTTGCAGCCCCGAGTACCTTACTTTGCAGTTAGGTTTTACATCGGAATAATATCGCTGTACCCACATGATTATATTCTTTTTCATGCACTAACCCGTGCTAAGGAAAATTTTAAAAACCTGTTTAGAGACTAAGAATTCCACCCATGCCGGGCCTCGAAGCCGCGACCTCTGGCTAACCGTACCAGCGCTCTCCCAACTGAGCTAATGGGCGACTTACCGGCATCAGTGAAATTTCGAACCTCTTTACAAATACTTTCTGTATTCCGTACAGGCAGCAACATCTGACTGAAGTAATTTGCATCACTTGCAGTGTATCCTAGTTAAGGACCGAGACAAGTGTTTTGTTTTGTGGAAGTTATTTGTTTTATTATTACATTCTGTCGCCTGTGACGTCATTAAGAGTGTACATAAAAGAAGTCGCTCACCACGAATTATACATTCGTAATTCTTAGTACAGGATTGTTAATTAGTTGGTCCAAGACTAATTAGAGGCATCGTAGTGTGTCCTAATTAGAGCTAACGAAGGAGTCAGGCGGTGTTATTAATAAAAACACCATTTCTTATAGCACTCTTTATTAGTCACTCGGTTTTGTATTTTCGGCTGCCTGTTGGTCTATCAGTCTAAATTAAACGCTCGTCTGTTACAGGTTCCGGGTTCTATTCCGACTATGTAATTCTCACTTACCGTTTGGATGACATAGCAATTCAATTGTTCGGCTACAACATAGTGTCAAATAACTGTAATTATCGGGCCTTACGAGATGGACAGGTATGCATATGCGTATACACTTTGACGGAGTTTTCACTTTCAGTCTGGCGTCAGTCAATTCCATCAGTCTGGTTAGACTGACGGCAGACTGATTGTCTATTCAGTGGACTGATGGACGAGACTAACGCATATTCGAATATTTTGATACTTCATAAGTCTGGCATCGATCCGAGCTTAATCAAGGTCACGTACTGTCAGTTCAGAACGTGACCTTGATTGACGTGCCAGACTGAACGTGGAAACTCCGTCTGAAGGAGTAAAAAACGCTGTTGGTTCAACCCGTTACGTTATTCCCGACGTTTTGGCAACGATGCGGTTACCCTTAAAGCCATCGCAAAAAAAGGTTTTTGTACGCACCTCAAACATTTTGACAAGCTATGAGATGAGATGAGGTAAGATGAGATGAGATGGAATTGGACGGGACGAGACGGGATGGGACGTAACGAGACGAGACCAGACGGGACGGGACGGGACGGGGCGAGACCAGACGGGACGGGACGAGACGAGACGGGATGAGACGAGACGAGACGGGACGAGACGTGGTGAGACGAGACGAGACAAGATATCATAAGAATATTCTTCATAGTATACCAAAAAAATATATAAAAAAACATGTAATATGACTGTCAGTGCTTAAGGTTGTGATTGAGACTGCGTTGTCAACAGAAGAGAGCATTATATGACGATATGAGTTTATATTATATGATTTATATGACTCTGAATGTTTGGGTGCGGTGTCACCACACTATATATGTTTTGCAATTTTAACGAAAACGCTGCGTTCTTGTGCATGAATCGTAGACCGGTTAAATAAATAACATAACATAACCTCACACCTGTATCCCAGAGGGATAGGCAGAGACCAGGGACTGCCACTTGCCACGATCACAATCGACTTAGTATATATAACTAAGTATGTAATAAGATTTTTAGTGATAAGACCGCCGTCTGTACTCTTTGGTCAGGTTAAGAAATATCTGTGTAGTTTCCACTTTTTATGTATTACTAGCTGACCCAGCGAACAGTCAATTCGTTTTTTTTTCCTCTCCGTAAGAACCATCCTCGTACTTCAAGGAATATTCTAAAAAAAGAATTAGCGAAATCGGTTTAGCTGATCCAGAGATTTGCTCTTACCAACACATTCGGTGATTCATTTTTATATTATAGACTAGCTGACCCAGCGAAATTCATATCGCATAAGAGTCGATTTTAAAAAATATTTTAGTGTTTCTTTCCGTAAAAACCATCCTGGTACTTCAAGGAAAAAAAAGAATTCTCGAAATCTGTTCAGCTGCTCTCGAGATTTGCGCTTACCAACACATTCAGGGATTCATTTTCATATTATAGAAGACAAAGTATTCTCTATCTATCTATTTATGTACGAGCATCACGAGTTATTAAAAATGCGTACGGGTCTACACAGAGGTCCCTCGAAAAGATATCATTAATATTTCAAATAGACTGCGCACAACGGCACTCACAACAGGCGTTCCACGAAAAAGAGAAACAAAATTATTACCGAGAGACTGTCGGGTCCAGTCCCCCTCACCTTTTAGGGACTACACGTGGCACATTGACCCACTTGGAGTGGGATTAAGGGCCTAATCGAGCCAATAACAAATGTAATGGGCGACCCGCCCAATTAGGCCGAGTGTCATCTGAAAATTCTTATTTCGGGACGACTGAGCCTCCACTCCGCCTTCAAAACAGTAACGGCGGGTCAATAGTCTGATTGAAACTCGTTTTATGTAGCGACGCAATCAGTGTTTTAAGTTTTTACTCCGGGTTATAGTCGGTAATGAAACGAGCCGACTTTTCTAAATGAAAATTAAATGAAAATTTTGTAGACTTTTAGTCCGGATCTACTTACGGGTGTTGTTATATCGGAAGAGTACAACCAGGTTTCGCCCCGATTCGCAGAAAAGTCATTTATTTAACACCAGTAAATTATGGTTGCAATCTAAGAAGGAACTAAATTACCTAGGTAGCTCTATCTCGTATGTCTCCACTGCTGGGGCACGGGTCTCTTCCTGCATCGCAGGAAGGTTGGCCATACTCCACCACGGGGGCCAAGTCCGGGTTAGTGGAGTAGTAAGTAGCTCATGGTTTCTTTAAATTATATATTAAAGGGATCTAATCCCATAAGACCCGTTTATATATAACTATGTATGAGTATCGCGAATCATTAATAAATACGGTTTCTTCAAACCGCTTGGAGGTTCTGTTTGACAGTTACCTATATGTTAACCGAACACAGTAAAGATTCTTTTATTGAATTTATCTATGATGAAGCCACCTGAAAATTGTTTAAGGCTGTTTAGGACCAGAAAATCAAATGATACTAAAATTATTGTTTTATTAATAATCGAAATTGATTAAAAATATATTATTTTCTAATAGTACTTGAACCTAAATGTGTAAAAGTCGAACACTTTTCAATTTAAAAATGTGTTTTATCTTTCTTTAAAACACCGACAACGCTATTCACCACTGTCGTGAGGTAGGTAACTTTTACAAAGATTTAAATCGCCATATAGCTACAGCGTTTCCTAGCCTTACGTGTTTGTTTGTAATGTCATGCCATGAGAGGTAGAGTTAGACCATTTTGTAAAACCAAAAATCTAATAAAAGCAATAAACCTTAATAAAATTTGACATTAAATAATATTGGTCCTATAATTCATGAAGTGATTCCTATATGTATTGATTTTTGTTTGTTGTCACCTTACTGTATTAACAGCATCATTTTGAATTTAGAACAAGAATTTGAAAATTAATATGCTTGTCCTTCATGCGAAGCGGAAAGATACCTGTCCTCCTTATTGTTGTAAACAAGGACTGTAGACGCCTATATTACAGCTTACTAGCAGAGTGTGGATATGATAGTAAAACACTAGATGTTGCTCGGTTGATATATTTTTCGCAAGTTTCACACATCACAACAAACAATGGTATCCTAGCGATATTCAAATTGGTGTCAGCCATGTACTGGAATAATATTTATAACTGGCCAATACATGTGCATATACCACCTCCAATACTCCTGCAATGAGGACATGGTTGGTATCATCATGTTTGTATTTTTTGTCCATTATCTTCCAAATCTATTTGGATCTTGCACAAAATGTACTTCAACAACTTTTAATGTTCAATAAGTAACAGTATTTGCCCTACACTGAATAAAACATTTCGATTTTGACTTCAACGGAGAATGCTAGTGTTCCCGGTCCCGAGCACTTCCGGCCGCCGCGCGCGCTGCCTGACACTTTAATTGCTTACCGGATATGGGACAACCGCGCAGCAGCCAGTATCATGCACTACAGAACCTAAACGGCTCCATGAGGGTAAATAAAAGAAAAAAACATAACTTTTTCGAACTACAACAAAGAAAATTTCTTTGTTTTAGTTCGAAAAGAGTCATGTTTTGTTAATTACATTTTATTATTTTTCCTGGTTATCAATAAGTCAATGTATTTTATTCAAAATTACACATAAAACTGTGACTAATTGAACTTTAGAAGTTAAACTAGGTGTTCATTTCAAAATCTAGATCAGTTTTAGGGAAAATAGGAACGAAAAAACTCCAAACTTAGTCTGACAAAAAAACCTGCATAACTATTTACCTCTTGGTTCTACAATATAGACGGTAATATTTTAAGACCAAGAGTTATAGATAGATAGACAACGCTTTAATGTAATTAAAACTATTTTTACACGGATATATGCTCGATTATTATACATTTTTACAATTTCCCGACGTTTCGGCACTTCAGGTGCCGAACTGCCTGCCTGTACGTAATATAGAGTAATACGTAATGTTGTAAAGTGGTTCAAAATTTCACTGATGTCGGTGAGTCGCCCATTAGTTCAGTTGGTAAGAGCGCTGGCACGGATAGCCAGAGGTCGCCGGTTCGAATCCCGGCACGGGTGGAATTTTTAGCTTCTAAATAAGTTTTTAAAATTGTCCTTAGCACGGGTTAGTGCATTAAAAATAATATAGTCATGTGGGTACAGCGATATGATTCCGATGTAAAAACCTAACTGCAATGTAGGTACTCGGGGCTGCAAGTGATGCAAATTACTTCAGCCAGATGTCACTGTCTGTACGTAATACAGAGAATGTTGTAAAGAGGTTCGAAATTTCACTGATGCCGGTGAGTCGCCCAGGCAGGTAGGCAGAGGTCGCGGGTCGAATCCCGGCATGGGTGGAATTTTTAGCCTCTAAATAGGTTTTTAAAGTTTTAATTATGTCTAGTGCTCGTGTTAACCTTAGAAAATACTACACTTTAATATACATAAAAAAAGAAATTGCACAGATATTTCTTGACCTAAGAGTACAGACGGCGGCCTTATCACTAGTTCTACATATTATAATAACTATTTAAACTTTGAAGGTCATTAAAAAACAATTAAACTAAGCGTAACTTGTGGGTTTAATTTAATGAAACACATGAATACTTAGGTTAAGAAAAACACGCCAGTAGCCTGAAGGTTATGTCCATATTGTCCTACTTAGCTGACAAACTTTAAAAAGTGATTCATTTGGTCCCTAACCTATTTATCTTCATAGTCCTGACCTTGAAAATAACAAAGATTTCTAATGTCATGTAATATTTCATTTAATGTATTTAAGCAAAATCATGAACAATTTATACTAAACTAGTAACATGGAGCCTGTAAAAGTACAGCGAATTTGTAACACATAGGTATCTTCCTGTATCTGTTGCATAAAGATAGGCTTTATGTAAGTTGATTATTGTATTTCAACTTTTTTATTACCCTTTGCCAGACACTTCAACACCAAAGGTTTGCTGGAAGAGAAGGTTTCTTGCACTAAGCACGCCCTTGTACATTTACTCATGTAGTTCAGACATGAGGAGGTTAAGATAAGATATGAATATTCTTTGTTGTATACCGAAAAATCGTTACAGAAACGACAGATACAGAATAAAACAGATTCCATGTATTATTTGATTGCATATTGTTTCCAGAGCCTATAGGTAACTTTCTAAGTAGTGAAGTTGTCAGACCTAACTTCAGGAATAATATATAAATTTAATTTTAACTTCAATTACCAACAATCAATATTGTTGACTCTATATAAAATAATTGGTTTGCCTATTTTGGCACGTAACTTCATAATTAACTTTTGTATTTTTTGCCGAGGGTAGTAAACTAACCGTTAATGCTTTCTAAAAGACGCCTGTCACCTCAGTCATCCGAGACCACGTCACCTGAAAAAGTGCCAAAACGTCGGAAAATTGTAAAAATGTAATAAACGAGCATAAATCCGTATAAAAACAGTTTTAATAATGTTATACAATTGGCGGTCTTATCGCTAAGAGCAATCTCTTCCAGACGACCTTTGGATGGAGTGGATTGCATGAAGAACATAGTCGGTACGTGGTGCATGTACATAAATAATTAAATCGAAAATATATTGATAACAAACGGCAAGGGAGTGCAATAATATAATTACTTACGATATACCTATTTAAATAATAATATACATAGATACCTAAAATATAAATACATACACAATTAAATACATATAGGTAAGCAATATATTCTTAAATAATAATATACATAAATACCTAAAAATAAATACTTATACAATTATTATCTTACTTGATATGTACAAATGAGTAAATCTGGATGTATTTTCATATGTGCGATATCCTCACCATAGCATAGCACAGAGTATACTAGTTTGGGGCCAGAACCTTGATTATGAAACTTTCCACGTATATGTGCTCGAAGACGAAATATAATATATATGAAATATATAATTAATATAATTTAAAAGTATTAAGTACCTAATGAAGAGTTTTAAGACACAATCATCCACTTTCCAATTCATAACATTTTAGTAATTTCGGAAATAAATTAATTAGTTAATTAATTTACTATCATTATTATTTTTATCTAATTATAAATAATTAAAGTGTGTTTGTGTATGTGTGTGGGTGCGTGTGTGTGTATGTGTGTGTGTGGGTGCGTGTGTGTGTATGTGTGTGTGTGTGTGTGTGTGTGTGTGTGTGTGTGTGTGATTTTGTGTGTATCAAACTATGGTTTATTTTATTATTCTGTTATAGAATGTCATACCAAAGGGTTCACTTGCCACAACAAACAAAGTGCTTTATTTAGATTAAAATATAAATTACTGAAGCAGTGAAATCAGATATCCACTGAGATGCGGTATCTAGTATGTCTGATACATATTACGAGTACGTCTCCTATCTGAACGGCATAGCTAAATAAACATTCTCCGCTTTCATACACGATGCATACGTGGAAAGTTACATAATCAAGGCGCAGGACAAGTGTTTATATTGAATGCATGTTATTATTATTTTCATGTATTTTATTAAAAGCAGTTTTGAGTACCTATTTAACCTTCTATAGTGCAAACTGCGCGCCACTAGAGGGAAACTGCGGTAATTATCAGGTAATTGCGCCCTGACTGGAATACTAGACCTTTGTTGAAGCTAGACCACTTTTACTAAAACAATCTGAGCGTTATGGCTCGTGCTCTAAAGTTGGAAATTGAATGGCATTTACTCGAGCCTCTCTCTATATTGGTAGCCTGCACGTATAATTGCCAGAGCGATGTTAGGAAATAGAATTGATAAAGTCTCTTAGTGGAATACCGCAGATTCGTAGCGGTTGCTACGAAGATTTGCTACGCTACTCCGGTACGGAACTACGAAAATATTACTGATACACCTATTTAGTTCTTTATTTAATTGACAGGAAACCATATGATTAATTTTGTTGCACTAGCCCGTGCTAAGGAACGATATCGTCCGGCTGCTCTACACTACCGTCTTCGAGCCTACCATCCTCTATGCGGCCAACGTCTGGGCGCCTGTCGCACAACGTGCGGGCCCCAGGGCCGTGCTCGACAGGGTGAGCAGGGCCTTCGCGATCCGCATTGCGAAGGCCCATCGCACCACCTCCCTCACAGCTGCCATCCTCCTGGCGAGGATCCTCCCCCTCGACCTAAGGGCCGAGGAGGCCCTTCAACTCTATGAGTTGAAGAGGGGGAGGCCCTTCGCCCCGCTTCCGGGCCGGGAAGTCGAGCACCGATGCAGCCCGTTCACGCTGGCATACCCCTCTTAGGACTCCAGTGGAGTTCGAGGAGGTGGCCAGCGTGGAGGAGCTCGGTAAGGTGCCCGACGACTGGCCCAGGGCCTATACGGACGGCAGCAAGATCGAGGGCAAGGTGGGGGGAGCGGTCACACTGTGGAAGGGCGGCGCTGAGGTCTCCGTCTTCCAAGCGGAGATGGTGGCGATCTCTAAGGCTCTCGACCTCGTTGCCGGGGGTCCTGATGGGAATCAGGGCGAGTGTTCTGAGCGACTCCAGATCCGCTCTGGAGTTGCTCAGGAGTACCTCGCCCACACACCCGCTGGTCGTGAAAATCTACCAGCTGGCGGACATTCATAAAAACCGGGGCCTGATCCGGTTTTACTGGATCAAGGCCCACGTCGGGATCCCCGGCAACGAACGCGCGGATGAGTTGGCCAAGAGGGCGGCATTGTCCCGCAAAGATGCGGCAGCCTACGACCTGTATCCCGTCTCCCACGCAAAACTGCAGGTGAGACGGGAGACAGTGGGGAAGTGGCGGACTCGCTACAGCGAGTCTGCCACAGGCCTCGTCACCTCGCTGTTCTTCCCGGACGTCACATCGGCCCACAAAGTCCTTGGCAAACTCACAATGGGCAATGCCAAGGCGCAGCTCCTAACGGGGCACGGCGGCTTTCGAGCGTACCTCTACAGGTTCAAGCTCGTGGGGAGTCCGTCCTGCATCTGTGATGACGAGACTCCCGAAACGCTGGAGCACCTGCTGGAGGAGTGTCCCCGTTTTGGAGCTGCCAGGGCCGATTGCGAGATAAGCCTGGGAAGAGCGGTGAGGTGCGAGGCGTTCGCCGCCTTCATGGCCGACTCCAAGAGTCGAGAGGCCTTCCTTGCCTTCGCCCTGGGGGTGACGCGCGCGGCCTCAAGGGCGAATGGGGGCCGGTTTTAGCCCGGGCGTGTCAAATACCCTAAACCTTCTATAAAAATAATTCTTGTCAGTCCGAGCCAGGGGTAGTTTAAGTATTTTGTATAATAATTTTAATTTTAATTACTTTTATTTTGTACCCCGGCGCCTTGCTTGTGCCTACTCGTCGGCGTAAACAGAGATAAGGCGTCGGGTAAACACTTTATTGACATTTTGTATATTTCATCTTAAAACTTTTATTTTTTTTTTCTTTTAGCTACTATTTTAACCTTTTATTAATAATGACAATTGTACTGTAAATGGGTTTTGAATTGGAAAAAAAAGAGAGCGGAAAAAGGAAAGGAAAAAAAAAGAAAAGGAAAACGAAGGAAAGAAGAAGAAAAAAAACAACAAAAAAAAAGGAAAAAAAAAGAAATAAATAAAAATACAAAAATGACGAAGACTCAACCCATTAGGTTTAGGAATCCTATTATTATAATTTGACTTTTTAATTTTAATTCAATTTTATTTTAACCTATGTTTTCAAAATCTTAAATTATTTATAGATTCTTTTAACCTGACATTTTATTAATTTTAATTCAATTTTATATCAAGCGATGTTTGTATTTTACTTATTGTATATTAATTTTAACACTTTTAATTTTAATTGACTAAAACGTTACCACAATATTAATAGTGGCAGGACCTAGCGAAAAATAAAAACTGTGCTAGCGCTCTCCCAACTGAGGTAATGGGCACTTACCGGCATCAGTGAAATTTCGTAAGTCTTTACACTACTCTCTGTATTATTTACAGGCAGCAACATCTGGCTTAAGTAATTTGCATCACTTGCATTCCTTGCAACCCAAGTACCCTCTTTGCAATTAGGTTTTGCATCAGAATGATAGGAAACTATAGTCGAAAAATGCAACACTTCATGGACACCTTTCTTTTCACAATAGTGATGCGAAAATATTTTCCCACAATATTTTTAACGAGTTGATTATGTAGAGAAGATTATTTTATAGAAAAAAATACAAAAATTTTTCGTGTTACAGAGATAAGATAAGAAATAAGATAAGAATATTATAAATAGAAAATACAGGAAAACCTGTTAGGTAGTTTTTAAGTTTATCCCGCTCAGACATTCAACCTAAAAAAAAATAATTATACTATTTTTATTTTTAATGCACTAACCCGTGCTAAGGACAATTTTAAAAGCCTGTACGTAATACAGAGAATAGTGTAAAGAGGTTCGAAATTTGAAATTAGAAGTGAGTCGCCCATTAGCTCAGTTGGATAGAGCGCTGGCACGGATAGCCAGAGGACGGGGATTTGAATCCCGGCATGGGTGAAATTTTTAGCCTCTAAATAGGTTCTTAAAAAAATATCTAACTAATAATAAAAAATAAAAAACTTCGACATGATCAAGATTACCATAAACAATCGAATCAATAACTTCACAGAACGTCACTAAATCGAGCTGTCGAAAGTTAAATAAACGGTTGGACCATATTTAGGGGCATAGATAAATAGAATGTTCCTTACTGTACACAAAAATTATTTACAAATATTATAAAATTGGCGACCTTATTAATAAAAGCAATGGCATGTTAAGAGGCATGTTAGGTAATACTTAGTTTATCGATTTATTTTGTTTTACCTATTGAAATGGTTTTGTTTTTATAGTTCGCATGATAACATAAGTTAATTGGGACATTAATTTTTAACGAGAGACATTTATAGGGAAAATTTAGGGTGCGTTGCCAGCGTACTATAGAACATAAAACTTTGTTACAGACAGCTATTGCGGCATAAATAATTTATGGCCCGTGCATTACTTAATAAATTAGCGTTAATTATATTTACATCGCCACTCAGGAGCGATAAAACCGTGGTAGGGGTAGTATTCTGGAAATCGATATGCTACTTTCGGGTGCGGAATTTAGCTATTTCTGCCGCAATTCGCTATAATGTGACGTCCTCTGTGGCGCAGCGGTAGCGCCTCTACCATGTGAGAGTTCTGGGTTCGAACCCCGGCTGGGGACAAAAAAAACCCCAGGTCTTGGATGTTCACATGTTTGTGATGTCACTGTTTCTGGTTCCAACGACACAGGGTATCCTAGCGTGGGGTCAGAAGCAATGTATATGCCTGTATATATCTTAATGTAAAATGAGTAGCGTTCTTCATTACAAAAATGTGACTACCAACACTGTCGTGACGTCTTTTCTTTGCGAAACCTCCAAAACAGACTATTTTAGTCAGCGTTCCCGGAGTGCTTAATAAGTTGTGTTCTTAATAAGGCCCTTGATGATTGGACTGCTATAAGCCACCGTTTCACATTTCATAATGTTTTTTTTTCGGTATCAGCATACATAGATAGATAGTACAAAGTACTTTAACTGGTTGTCTGGAAGAGATCGCTCTTAGCGATAAGACCGCCAATTGTATAACATTACTTAGATTTAAGAAATCGTGGTTGTATTCTTTTTTCAAGAAAGTGTGCTGTATCTATGTAAACTACTAAAGTACATTTAGCTCTTACCATACATTATCGCAGGGCCTGTGGCTAAGAGTGATCTTTTGAAGAAAACTGGTCAACTTGCCCCTATAAAGCGTTAAATTTTAAAGTGGAAACTCAAACATAATTCTAAGTTCACAAATGGCACCCCGGACTCGTCGCGAATGCAAATTTTACAGAAAACAGAAGGTAATAAATATTACAGTGGCTCGGGAATGGATGTAAAAAAGATTTGCGACTCATCGCATATTCAGTAGTGACCCAGATGTGCGCGCTGTTAACAAAAGTTCAAAATAAACAGCTACGCCCATTTCGCGCAGCGATTTTATATGTAGAAATTTAGTGTAGATAAATGTTATTAACGGTTACAGACAGCCGTTGGAGTAAACGTGTTTTTGAGTGGAGACCGCGACTCGGCAAACGTAGTGTAGGACGTAGTATTTCTTAATGATTTGCGATACTCATACATAGTCATATATTAAACGGGTCAAATCGCGATTATTTATTAGGCAAAACGTAATTAACGTAATCTAGACAGAGAGCTAGATCATGTTCAGGAGGTTCTAAATAGAAATGGCTACAAGGTGAAAATCAGGCAGAAGCGCGAGCCAAAAAGGGACAGATATCCAGAAGTGTGTAGACAACCCGCCGTTCTACCTTTTGTACGCGGAGTTACAGATAAAATTGGATCAGTATTAGGTAAACACTCCATGAAGACTGTATATGTTCCGTACTCCAAGGTATCTCGCCAGCTAAGGACGCCTAAGGATGTCATACCCTAATCATCTGCAGGAGTTTACAAGATTGACTGTAGTTGTGGAAGCTCCTACGTTGGCCAAACGGAGCAGTCCATCGCGGAAAGGGTCAAAGAGCACATTGCTGCAGTCAAGAATAGACAGGTAAAAAAATTCGCGATAGCTGAGCATTTATTGGAGGCCGGAACGAACCACTGGATCGAGCTACATCGACCGAAAGTTCTCTCAACCGATCGACAGTATTACCGAAGAATCGTTCGGGAAGCAATTGAAATTAAAAAACACAAGAATTTCAACAGAGAGGATGGTTTCAAGCCTTCAAGTACGTGGAATCCAGTGCTAATTAATTTCAAGTCACGTGCCTTATCCGTTGACGTGGTGAGTGTTGTGTGTCGGCCAACTGCGAAAAATTAATAGTGACTACGCACAATAACTGACTGTACTTGCCACTTCAGTCTACCCGAGACTACGGCAACTGTAACGCTGCCGAAACGTCGGGAAATAAGGTAATTACGTTTTACCTAATAAATAATCGCGATCCGTTTAATATATAACTACGTAGTGTAGGACGCCCTCCGACTAGGTGGGATGACGATCTGCGAAAAACTGCAGGCAGATGCTGGATGCGGCAAGCTGAAGACAGAGCGCTATGGCGCTCATTAGGGGCGGGCTATGTCCAGCATGCATGCATGCATACATACATACATAACCTCACGCCTGTATCCCAGAGGGGTAGGCAGAGACCAAGGACTGCCACTTGGTACGATCCTGACAGATCACCTTCGCATCATCAACGTTCATAAGTCGTTGTATAAGTCGTCTAGCAGTGGACTAATATATAGCCTGGAAAAGAAGAAGTTATTTTTATAAATAACTTCTGACAGTAAGACCCTTATAATCCTCCACCAATCCGGACGATGCAGGAAGAGACCCGTGTCCCGCAGTGGTACACAGAATTGATATCCGATGTAATTTTTAATTACATAAGAGCGGTAGGAAAGTTGGAAGTGCGGTCGGGATAACGCTCGCCTCACAATCAAAGAAGCCGTTGGTTCGAATCCCGGCGTGTACCTGTGTATTCTAATTGTACGTGTCGTGGGTTTCCCGAATTCAATTCAATGTGTCTATCAGTAGACTCTTAGTTCCTTTGTCTTTCTCGTCAATGGTTGCCTCAACGAAATTACTTTTGAAAATAAGGCCGCTAATTGTAGTGCAATGAATTATATTTTAGTATTAATAACTTTAGTTGTAATTCCGCACAATAAATAATATTCTATGGATCTATTAAAGCGCTAATACCGCTTTTTAGTCTATTCCTTCTAATACTTCATATATTTTAAAATACTGTGCAGTTAAGAGTTATCAGTTTATCAATCTATCTATTCTTATGTGACAAATGTTCTACACCCCGACTTGTAGGCAAACACAAAGATAAAAATTGAATCCATTATACAGCCAATTAAAAATGTTATATAGGCCATTTGACACTTTTAATACCATGGGAAAGAAAAAATAATGAAAACCGAGTGCCGACCAGTGTTTGGTCAACTTAAATTGGTTCACTACACATCGTGTGTTTGGTTTCGTTTTTATACCGTTTAAATTTAGTTTCGTCTTCACCCTAGTCTTATTATTTTTTACTAGCTGACCCTCAAGCGTCGAGTTGAACATTGAGGTTCAACATAGTTTGTTTTGCTGCACGTGGTGAGTTTTTCATACCAGTTTCATTGTAACTCCGTTGTCATACCATTCTCATCATTATTTATTACTTGACCCTCGAGAGTTGAGACTAGCAACATGGGTCAGCTTAGTTTGGTTCACTGCACATCGTATGGCTTGATTTCGTTTCTACACCAGTTTCATTTTAATTCCGTATTCACACCATTCTCATTATTAATATACTAGCTGAGCCCCAAGGGTCGAGACGAGTACTAGAGGTTAACTTAGCTTGCTTGTCTACACGTTATGAGTTCGGTTTCATTTTCATCCCAGTTTAATTTCAATGCCATTATCAAACTTTGTTCATTATTATTTACTGACCCGACTGAAACCGGGGGGTGAGCATCAGTGCCCCCTGCAGTACAATTCCACCTAACTGCTATCCCCAACTCGCATGTCTAGCGTGGGGATTATGGTCATTACCCCCTATGGTAGCATAACGTAGCGCTCTTTAGGGGAGGGCTAGTTCCAGCAGTGGACTAGTATAGCCTGACGACGACGACCCGACTGAAATTTCAACGTCGTCGTCGTCGTCTTCGTCAGGCTATACTAGTCCACTGCTGGACATAGCCCTCCCCTAAAGAGCGCCACGTTGTGCTATCATAGGGGGCGCTATCATATCGACTGAAATTTCAACGTAAATAATTTTAATTCTGATTTAATTGAATTTTAATAATTGTAATGCAAGCTATTGATATTTTTGTATTAAATTCAGGGAAAAAGATTCAATCAAATAAACTTATTTCGAAAACCAAAACCCTGTCGAAAAGTCTTAAACAATGCATATAATATGAGTCCGTAAATTTTTTAGCATTCGTAGGCGAGACCCAACTAACATACAAGCAATTGGATGCCAGTTCCTGCCTGTCGTATTTGAAAATTATCTCAAAATCAGTACTTATCCAGATCTAGTCTGGATAGCAGCTTGCCTTTAGCCAGCAGTCTTGACTTTATAGCAGTCTGGTTTCTTTTTTGTGTTTAGAAAAGAAATATTGATAATTGGGTTTGCGCACTTTTTTTATTAAATTATCTCCAAGTTGCCAGAGTTGCAATCACGCCGCCGCTGACTGATTTTTATCCCCACGCTACCACCGCCGAAGTATATTGCATCGGCGCACATTTTTACTACCTTCCCTGCTTCCTATTCCCTCCTTGCCTCGTAAAGCGGAACTATCCACTGTATTGCATCATCCGTTTTAGCGTTTCCGAAGTCCAAAAATATGTGTAGTTTGAATAGTGTAGCGTAGGTTAAATTGGGCGAATCTACAAAGTCAAAAAGTTTAGCAGTAGAGCCCCTATTTTATTTACTTTCATTTCAATTGAGTGAGGAGGCACAAAGTTAAAAAAAAACGATGGTTTGGTACGCTGGCGTAGGAGGGTCATTCTTTTTCAGTGTTTCAAGCTGTTTCGAAGCAATTACAAAGTTTCTGTTTCATAAATTGACGATTTTCCTTAACATCTGTCCCAAATTCTCCCTAAACCTCTTAATATAGCTTTCGCTGCGGGGCCGGTCGCCGCCCTCGCTAATAAAGAACAACTTTGGCATAACGCTCAGTGACCACTGATATCATATGATTAATAGATTAATCTTTATTGTACACACAGTAACAGAAGTTATATAAAAATATACTAAAATTGGCGGCCTTATTCCTAAAAGCAATTTCTTCAAGCAACCATTGTCTACGCCATCATAGAGTTTACTTCGGCAGGAGGTTTCATTGTACATATTGACATTGATTCTTCTATTGTTCTTTGCATTGTCATTACATCAAATTACATTTCTACATATTTCTCGTTGGCAAACCCAATTATTGAGCCTTTTATTCCATGCACGGCTTAGACCAGTTAAGAAGACGCTATAAACTATACAGTCCACTTAATACCACCTCTCGACGGCCTATCCAAGTTGGTCCTATCGATCCGAGAAAAATAACCGGAGGTCGTCGATGTCTTCGTTCGTCGAGCCGCGCGTTGGCGGCCTCAATTGGAGGGTTCATCAGGCCTGATTGTCAGCTACATGCCACCAGCAGCACTTGGAGCAGCATCAGCAGCAGCAAATTCAGCATCAGCAGCGTGTAGCCGTCAGCCACAAAGGGATAAACAGTCATGATTTAAGGGTTTGGTTTGCAGCAGTTGTGAGTTCGATCCAATTCTTTCTCCACTGACGCCATTCGCCAATTTTCAGACATTCAGCTTATTTATTTCAGCTTTTCAGTTCCTACTTCACGGAACATTATTCAGTTCATTTTTCAACAAAATACGTCACATATTCAGCCTATCTTCAAAGGAAACTTCACAAATATTCAGCCTAGTGTCCCTAGATTTTGATTAGTCCGATTCACGGACATTTTTCAATACACTAATCTTAACAATTGGACAGTTTCAGCGCTTCTGCCTTGCTTTGCTTGCCGTGGCAGTTACGTCAGGGGTCTACCTTGCTCTGCTGGGGTTTGCAAGGTTCTACGGTTGCGCGAGCATCACACGCGTGAAAACAAATTTAAGTTTAGTATAAAACTTGTTTGCAACTTCATATTTACTATAGCCTTCAATCATGTCTACCGACGACACAAGGCTGAAAGAGCTTATCAGAAAGCGAGGAACGCTAAAAGCAAAGCTCACTATTCACAAAACGTATCTCAACACGATTAAATCTCACAAAACACTAGATCCACTGCAAGTTTTACAGTTAAAGTCGAGATTCCGGTCCTTATCAGAGCTTTACAACTTATATGATGAAGTGCAAACACTAATTGAATCAATCATTGATATTCCAGATGCTCAGTACAAAGAACGCGAGATATTCGAAAGGGAGTACTACGACTGTCTCGCGGCCAGCGAGCAAATGGTCCATAACAACCAGGACTGCTTGGTCGGGTCAGTTACCACTCAGCGGGACGCAGGTGTTGTAAAACTTCCCACGATAGACTTGCCACACTTTTCTGGGGAATATCAAGATTGGCTAGAATTCAGAGATACCTTTGAGTCATTAATACACAAAAATAATTCAATTCAAAATATTCAAAAGTTCCACTATCTGCGAGCTTCGCTTCAGGGTAGTGCTTCAAATGTGATTAGCTCTCTTGAGCTCTCTGCAAACAACTATGACGTTGCATGGACGCTTCTCTGCGAACGTTATAATAACAAGCGACAGCTAGTGAGCAACCATGTTCACAACTTATTCAACATAAGTTCAATTCAAAAAGAATTATCAGCAGCATTACGTCAACTCTTGGACACTACAAACAAAAACTTGAGAGCCCTAGCAGCTCTTGGAGAAGCTACAACGCATTGGGACACTCTCATTATTCATTTAGTATCTACCAAGTTAGATAGCATCACACTAAGACACTGGGAGGAATATAAAGGGTCAATGGCACACAGCAATGACTCAGTAGCAAAGCTTGAAGATCTAAAATGGTTTCTTAAAAATCGAGCAGATTTATTAGAAACCCTAGAAGACAGCAGTTACAAAAACCAGTCAGGTCCTCACGCTCAACAATCATTCAGCAAAATATACACGCAAGTTCAGCAATCATCAAGCAAAACACACACTCAAGTTTCATCACATGTCTACATGCCCTTTCTGCAATGCAAAACATCAACTTTTTTCATGCAACAACTTTAGACAGTTGTCACCAGAAGCAAGAAGGGAAAAAGTACACAAAATGAACGTTTGTATCAACTGTCTTCATTCTGGACATGAAGTGAAAACTTGCAGGGGAGGTGCATGTTCACAAAAACACAATACATTGTTGCACGTTGAACCTCAAAACACCACAGCTCTCATCAGTTCAATAAATACAGCAGTATTACTTTCAACAGCTCTCATCAATGTGGTTGACCAGATGGGTGCAACTAGCACAGCGCGCGCTTTGCTCGACAGTGGAAGTACTGCGTGCTACATTTCGAGGGACTTAGCTACAAGACTAAAAATACCGACACAAAGCACAACATTCTCAGTATCGGGTATTAGCAACAATCAAACAAGTATTCAACAACGATGCAAAGTACAAATACAATCCAAGCATAATTCATACAACACAGACGTTACATGTTTTGTTCCGGATCAGATCTCCGACAACATACCGAACATGTCTGTCGATCTAAGCAGCATTAATGTACCAAAACACTTGCAGTTAGCAGATCCCGAGTTCAAGTCTCCAGCTTTAGTTGACCTTTTACTGGGTGCAGAAATATTTTGGACTGTACTAGGCACGGGACGGTTGCACTTAGGTAAACATAAGCCAACTCTACAAGAGACTGAATTTGGTTGGATTGTGTCTGGATGTGCTCCAGAACAAAATCAAAATATGCAACACTCATCATGTTTTTATACAACAAAAACATCTCAATTGTCTCGCTTCTGGCAGCTAGACAATACAGAATCAGAAAAGACAAATTCCAACATTACATACGGACATCAAATATATAAAGATTTATTTACAAAAACTACAAGTTCTAACATAAAAAGAGAAAGAAATGGCTGGGTCGCTGAATTGCATTGTTTGTCTACACAAGCGGACATACCTAATGTTATTTTTTCGGTTTTTTATCACGTAACTTACTCGCATCACAGCATACATACTAACAAATTCATAAAAAGAAAAACAAGTACTCTGTAACTTCGCGTGTTCACGACGGAAATCAGACCGTTATCTTGTACAGAATTAAAGCTGACTAAATATCAGTTGGCCAGCTTCATTTGCGAAATTGTTCATATTTAGGCAAGCAAAAAACAGCAGTAGTCATTCATACTACATTTAACCCTTACATAGACTAAAATAACATTGTTTGTGTAGGGGGAAGATTGCTCAAATCGCAATTTCAATATGACAAAAAAAATACAATTTTATTACATTCAACATTCAAATGATTCGACACATCACATCGTACGTGAATCAATATTCTCTACATATCACGTTTAGTTCTTCATGCATGTCTTCAACTGTAACTCTAAGGTACATCTGCATCTTTGTCAGTTTTACAATTAAGGCATTTGGATCTGGTTACTGACCTGACCAAGGAAGCCTCACTAATTTGTCTCACGCAGAGGTAAACCTTGTCACATCATGTCCAGTTAATTAACTTTGTAAGCGCATCAAATGGTTTCTCAAAGTTATTTCATTATATTTCAATTGTAAACTTTTCAGCAGAGCGGGGCATAAAATGGCATTTCTCAAGCCCATACAGCCCACATCAGGGAGGTTTATGGGAGTCAAGTGTAAAGTCCACTAAGTATCAGCTCACACGTATACTTGGCATGGCGCACCTCACTTATGAGGAAATGTACACAGTTTTACCTACTTCAAATAGAAGGCATTCTTAATCCCAGGCCGCTGACACCCTTTTCTTCAGACCTTTCAGATTTGTCAGCGCTCACCCCTTTTCACTTCTTAATTGGGCGGACTCTCACTGCACTGCCTCATCCACAGATCATTGATTGCAACAAGCTGCATTTGCCACGTTACCAGCGTGACGAGCAGCTTCCTCAACATTATGAGAAAAGATTTAATGCAGAATACATTTCCCAGCTACAAAGGCGAACAAAATGGTGAGATCAAAGGGAGAGTTACACGAAGGAGCTCTCGTCGTCATCAAAGATCCCTCGCTGCCTCCCATACAGTGGCTGCTCGGATGAATCACTGACATATCCGGGCACAGACTGCATCTCCAGAGTGGCCGACATCAAGACTACTACTGGCACCATCAGACGAGCATTTCATTGCATCTGCCCACTACTAGAAGCCGTGGCGGGCAGCATGTCTACGCCATCATAGAGTTTACTTCGGCAGGAGGTTTCATTGTACATATTGACATTGATTCTTCTATTGTTCTTTGCATTGTCATTACATTTCTACATATTTCTCGTTGGCAAACCCAATTATTGAGCCTTTTATTCCATGCACGGCTTAGACCACTTAAGAAGACGCTATAAACTATACATTCCACTTAATACCACCTCTCGACGGCCCATCCAACCATAGACCTACATCATCAAAGGATAACTAAAGCTGTAGTCAAAAATCTGTTCGGCAGTTATGAAAGTCGCGGGATATTTCTGTACCACCTTGTATGTTGTGTCCTTTGTTATTCAGTTGATCCTTCTACTTTTGGTGTGTAAAAAAACATCAATCATCTTCAATTGAATTATTGAGATATCAAAAAAACATGTACTTACGTTTTTTAAAAACCTATTTAGAGGCTAAAAATTTCACCCATGCCGGGATTCGAACCCGCAACCTCTGGCTATCCGTACCAGCGCTCTACCAATTGAGCGCTGGTACGGATAGCCAGAGGTTGCGGGTTCGAATCCCGGCATGGGTGAAATTTTTAGCCTCTAAATAGGTTTTTAAATTTGTTCCTTAGCACGGGTTAGTGCATTAAAAATAAAAATAGTGTAATGTACTTACGTCTTAACCCCTTCAGAATCATTGGCACCCGGGCGTCGTAAAAAGTTTAGGGAAAGCTTGAAAAATTCCTGTCCAATTATTTTCGGGTCCGAGAAATTTATATCTATCCAGGGTAAACAGGCTATTTGCCCGGCGATCACGTATTTTTATGGCAACCCATGAGCCCCTTTACTTGATTCGCCTTTTCATATTAATCTTATCTATTTCGGTATAAAAACTGTTCGTCTTTCGTTGACATCAAATCCCATGAGAACATGCGACCACAAAAAAGACTGCGGTCGTTCTGGTAGTTGTTACTACCAGACCGACCGGTTTTTTTGTTGCTGGTTGCTGTTTAACTACTAAAGTTGAGTTTATGGGTTTGATTTCATTGGATGCCGTCGTATTTCCGGATGTAAAATATGGGTATTACACCTGGGAAGTGGAAAATCCTGGACATAGTCTCACGTTTCGGGTATTGTATGGAATCAGGCGTTACTTTCGCTGTCGTTCGTTCGTTTCGTGTTTCGTTTCATGTTAGTGTGTTCGTGTCTTAATTTTGCTTGGAAGTGGAAGGGAGGGCGGTGCATTAACTAACCCCATGGTGCTTCTGGGATTTTTGGCGGAATTTAGCAAAGTAATTTTCACCTTTTAATGCTACCGTTTCGGGATAAAGACGTGAGTCTGGGTATATTTCATTTCACGTAGCTTTGATTTTAATGTATTTTTTGTTATGTTATGGAAATCAAGAAATTGATATTAGGAGTAGGTATTAATTGAAATAAAGTGATTGCGACATAATTGCTTTACTTATTTCACCGATTTCTGTCAGGGGTATGTTTACATTTGGACCAAAGCTGAAGGAAACTAAATGTATAATGTAGTTACACCTGCAAAAGTAATTATTTAGTGCATTAGCAAACGTATTTGCTACCGAAAATTTTATTTGTCTAGGTAACTTCAGCCTGTGTAGTAGGATGTCACATGTCACGGTTTTTGTGGCGGTAAAATGTCAGAATTTTGCAATTAATGTACTGGAAAGTTGCGACTTTTGACATTAGAAATGCGCGAATAGCGTCATCGTACTACCCAGGGAGGCCAATATTTCATAGACCTACAATTCATGGTTCACTATGACAATTCGATACACGTTGCAATATCGACTAATCCATAGATTAACAAGAAGTAAGACTCGGCTACGCAATGATAAACTATGCATAGGGAACTTGCGTCTCCCTTAAATGGGAGTGACATTGCTTTAATACCTGAGAAAACATACGAGTAAAACAATTAGACAAGAAGACATAAAACATAACGTTACGAAATAAAACAATTAAAATATTTTTTCAGGGTTTTCGACAATATGAAAAATAGGAAAAATAAAGTCAACATAATAAATAACTTATTAGATTTTGTTTGATTTATTTCATAAAATAATAAATAATAATATTTGCCTATTTGCATCTACTTAATGAGATGATTTATACAGCGTCCAGTGGTATCTTCACTCACACTAGATGGGTGAAGGGACCACTCCGACGCTGTAGTGCCTGGGTCATGGTTTTATAGATGGTTCATATAATAGTGCACAAGTAATAGAAACGTTCTTTTACGCGATAACTAAAACAAAATAAACGCTTCAAACATCCCAAGGCGTTACGAGACAGAGAGATGTCATAGTGTACGTGATTTGATGGAGTATGGAGTTTTGAGAGATTTGTATGGAGTGTTTTAGTACCACGTGACTATGTAGACTTTTTGGCAGGTTACATTATGAAAAGTATTAAAAATTTACCACGTTTATTTATTGTTATGCTCGTGAACAAGTGCTGTTTGTGTGTCTGGCTGCAGCACTTATGTTTTCACTACTTTTGTGAGACATTTAACTAATGCTTTTGCATTTAAAGTTGTTGATGGCAATCGTGAAATATCATTAAGGTCTTCGCACATTAAAACAACTCAACGGCGACTCGACTCTATGCCAAATATTGAAATTTAAGCCCTGTGTCATATGTTCAAGGTTTAATTTCAAAAAATGATATTAAAGTAGTGTACGACGAGTGGCCTACGCATCGTACACTAAAGGTCAACCCCGACACGTTTGTCACGCAATGACCACACGTTGTCCACGCAACGACCACACGTTGTCCACGCAACGACTATGCGTTTGCGACTGACGCGTGACGGGCAACCATTTGCCAGCCCACCCGTCCGCCATTACAATATTCCCCTTCTGATTTCCTTTGTCGCAACATATCATGTACCCAATATCTTTTTTCCTGCTGTTTCGTTCATTTTCATTATCAAGTATAATAGCTATAATCGCCAGTTCACTGAATGTAAAGTTCGACATTTCATAAGCAACACGACTTCTTTGGACAAAATTCAATACGCATTACCCACTCGTTGACACCGCGTTGTCCACTCGTTGACAACGCCTTGCCCACTAGTGACCATGGGGTGGATCAACTAGTTGACTACTCATCGAGAGTGTGAGTAGAGTTGCTGCTGCGTTGGCGTGGAGTTGTTATAATGTGCGAAGACCTTTATACGTACAGGTGGCATCTGATGTATTTGTGGAGAAAAGTTAGGTCAGAGTAGAGTTTTTTTTCAGCTGCCTTCTTCTCCACTACAATGCGGTCCGAAGCCAGCGACTTACATTGTTCACAGTACGTTGACATTCAGCAAACAAAATTTAATTTCTTTACCTTTAAATAAATTGATTTGATTGATTGATTAAATTGATCTGTTTTCAAAATTTTTGCACCAAAATTATCTACATTTTAAAATGGACAGCTTAACTCGTAACTTTCATTTAGTCGAAGTTTCTATGCTACTTTGAATTAAAACGTTTTGATTTGATTAGATATCATTTAATGTGTCATCTCCTATTTTATTGGAACATTTTTAGTGCAAGTTCTCCTCTTTAGTTTTATGAAAAGCGGCTTTGATGATATATATAATATTGGCTTTTTTGCATCTACTTAATGAGATGATTTATACAGCGTCCAGTGGCATCTTCGCTCACACTAGATGGGTGAAGGGACCACTCCGACGCTGTAGTGCCTGGGACATGGTTTTATAGATAGTGTAGGCTTGAGCTTAGTCGATCTAGCCCGCAGGAAACACTAGTCAATACGTGCGGAACCAACCAAGCCGCGGGTTTCCTCACGATGTTTTACTTCACAGTTAGCGTGTGGTATTGCGACTACAAATTCGCAAATGCACGTAATTTTGAAATTAAACAAAGTCATTGGTATATGCCCGCACTGGGGATCGAACCTGGGGCTCTCGCTTGCGAGTCCATGGTTCTACCCACTGAGCTACCACCGCTTGATGATATGGCTGGTCTGAATCCTGCAGGAAAGCCGTTACTTTCTCATGCAAACAAACACGACGCACGTTCGAAGCAAATATTTACAGACTGATCGAATATTCGAGCGTGGGAACATGGCAAAATATACGCAGAGTCAACTTTGACGAGAGCGCAAAAACGTAGGCAAATTAAACTAATAGACGATCTTTTGCACCAGAACGTCATAGAGTGTGTCAAGAGAGCCAGAAAAAGATTACTCAAGTTCGTCTTCAATAATCTCCACTTATTACAACACAGGGAATCCTAGTGTGCAAGTTAGGGTAAGAAAATGACAAATACTCATTGAAACATTTTATGAATTCTGTGATGAAAATGTTATTTGTCACCAATGTGTTAAACATAATTGATAATAATAAAACTTTTTAACTTTTATAGGAGCGAGTCAAGTTCAAATTCTGTATGTAGAATATTTTTTACTTTGTTCATTATAGTTTCGTCTAAATCTTTATTTAGACGAAACTATAACTCAAATCAAAACATTTTATTCAAAACTAGCTTTTGCCCGCGACTCCGTCCGCGTGGACTTTAGTTATTCAGCATGCTTCAATAAAAGGTGCAGATGACTGGATGAGATCACTTTTAGTGATAAGGCCGCCGTCTGTAGTCTTAGGTTAAGAAATATTTGTGTAATTTCCATTTTTATGTACAATAAAGTGTTCCCTATCTATCTATCTTTCTTTCTTATTAATGATCATTGCAAAACAGACTTTAAGGGGAAACTGCAGTCTTTTAAATTCGAATGGGTACTTCGATGGAATAAGTGGTTTACGGGGTACCTATATATACCGATTCACCTCTAGCACAGCCAGTAAATACAATGGCCTGTATTACGTTTTTATGTAAAACTTTCACGCGCAACCTGGTCCCATTGCACAAATTGGGTGGATTAAGATTTCGCGGTAGTGGTACTGGAGCACCAACTTTAAGGATAAAAAGTGTGTGAGACGGTAGACCAGGTGGGTTCAGGGTATTTAGGGACTCTACGGGATAGTGTACTGCATCTTCCATATGCACTACAGTGACCACAGACTAATCAAAAGATCAGATTAATCACACACAAAGTAATTAGTAGCGTTGGTGCATCTGGCACGCCGTTTTTTCTAGTTTTTACTTCTTTCCTTTTCCTAGTAGCCGTTTTGGCGATGACAGGAAGAAGTGAAGGAGAGGCGGGCTCTGAAATTGGCACGGCGACTTAATTCCGTACATATACATCAAAATGGCCATGAGATAGATAATGTGAAAAGCGTAGTCATCCCACGGGGTTACCTGTAGTACCAATACTAAATATAGGTAAACTTCAAAAACGTACGGCACGAGTTGCCTTGTCGCTTCCAGCTCTCATAAACTACCATAAGTAGGAGAGCGTGACATGTCAATACAGTATTAAGTAGCACTGGAGTAATTGGCTACTACATCCCAGTTACTACATCTCCTAATCCCAGTTGGCTACTACATGGCTAACGATGTGCTCACGTACCTCCCTAGCCATCACCTGTGTGTCATACAACAGATATGACATGGCCCGAAACAGGGAGATAATAGGAACTGCAGTGTGGGGCACCATAGATTCATCAATTTGTAATAACTCAACAATCATTGCATGTGAGGGATAACAAACAATAAATAAATATCAAAGGTTCCACTCAACAACCAAGAAATTAAAACACCGTAAACGAACGAAGAGTAATATTATGCCAAGACAGAATGGCTTTTACGTCGACTTCAAAAGGTAATATTATATAGTGGTAATAAGTATAAAGTTTAATTTTAAAAAAAAGATATTTGACACTAAAATATCACCTCACCGTTTGTGACTACCCCCACCTTCTCCACGTCACCTGTTGGTTGGCTAGAATAAAATACTATTTAGTATTAAGAATGTACAATCTTTACAAGTACAATAATGAATTTAATAATAATAATAATATTTACCATCAACATCCAAGAATACAACAGAACAAAATTTTGCAACCCCGTTCACTCCCTTTAGGGTTGAATTTAGAAAAAAACGGCGAAACACGTATTCAATCAATTGTGTTGAAGAACATTTATTTTAAGTTTCAAGAAAATTAAACAACATTTTTTATACCTCCCATACAAATTTTGGCAACCCGTTTCGCCCCCTTAGGGATTGAATTTGAAAAAATCCGCTTCAAAAATCTGCAAAATTTCAGCTTCCTAGGTCCAACGGCTTGGGCTGGGCGTTGATGAGTGAGTCAGTCAGTCAGGACTTTGAATTTTATATGTATAGATAAAGATAAAGATTACACAGAACCCGTGACTTACTGAACTTTACAATTAAAACTAGATGCAAAGGAAGTTTCTTTAGCTTCAGGTCCTTCTTTTTGAGTCAAGAACCAAGTGTCATTGTAAAGTCCGTTTTTATTCACGCCGTTTGTACAATCTTTACTGGTACAATACAATAAAGAATTTAATAAGAAAAATATTTCTAAGCTACACTCTCAGCGAGAACCAAGAACGCATACTTAAATGTTCATAATTTTAAAAAGGGTTAGTGCATTAAAAAGAAAAATAGTGTAATCATGTGTCGGTACAGTGATATCGTTCCGATGTTAAAACCTAACTGCAAAGTAGGTAGTCGGGGCTGTAAGTAATGCAATTTGCTTAAGTCAGATGTCGCTGCCTGTACGTAATACAGAGAATAGTGTAAAGAGGTTCGAAATTTCACTGATGCCGTGAGTCGCCCATTGGCTCAATTGGTAGAGCGCTGGTACGGATAGCCAGAGGTTGCGGGTTCGAATCCCGGCATGGATGAAATTTTTAGCCTCTAAATAGGTTTTTAAATTTAAAAAGGGATTCACAACTCCCATAAGAACAAATTAATTAACTGCAGAACATTACAATTCAGGAAAGTAACGACACAAGTATGACTAGGGAAGTCATTGCTAATTATAGCAATATATAGGTACATAACATAACATTTACATACAAGCACATACATTGCTTCTGGCCCCACACTAGGATACCCTGTGTCGTGGGAACCAGTAACAACGACATCACAAACATGTAAACATCCAAGACCTGGGCTTTTTTTTTGTTCCCAGCCGGGATTCGAACCCGGGACCTCTTGCATGGTAGGCAGACGCGCTACCGCTACGCCACAGAGGTATTCAATAGGTACTAATACCTCGCAAGTTTGGGCACTCCTCATTCATCAACTGCCGTCAGCTGTCAGCCAACCAACGGTGAGTATCATTAATTGTCCGAATAGATTGATTGATTAGGTTGACGATACAAGAGCCTTTTCGAATTGACCAAATATCAACAGCGATGCGAAGCGCTCGTGGCCTAGTCGAACGGAGTGATTGGAATCCATCACTTGAGTTAAGAACAGGCACCGTTAGGTGCTGGATGGGTGACAGTCCTGTGACTACCGCTAGTGGATTTTTTTCCGAGCAGCGTTTCCGTGCTTTGCAAGGCATGTTAATTAGTGCCGGCTGTCATGTAATGGCAGTCGTTAAGCCATGCCAGAGGCTTTATGTGCGGCTTGATAACTTCTGACAGTAAGGCCCGCCACTGCCTTGCAATCCTCCACCAACCCGGACTTGGCCCTCGTGGTGGAATAAGGCCTAATCTTCCTGCGATGCAGGAAGAGATCCGTGCCCCAGCAGTGGGGACATACAAGGGTTGACAGTGACGCAACAGCGATGCAAATACCGTATAGTGAGGTACCTTAGTACGAGGCACAGTACAAAGATCAGGGGGAGCAAGATGACACGATAAAAGTTTTATTCCAATATCTTGCTTTATGTCAGCGCGTAAAGCGAGATGCCGCTACACGATAGTAGGTTAACATTTTAATCTTGATCTTATGCTCCCTTACCAGTTGCTTAAAACGCAAAATAATTGTATTGTCCAAGTTACATAGGTTGGTAAATTTGCAACAGCAATCTAGCTGTCCGCGAAGAGATTTTATCGTCATCTTGCAAGAGAGATTTACAAGTAGTAAAGATTTCCTCAGAGTTTTTTGAGTTTTATTTTTAATTTTACTATTTATACGAACATCTTATATACCTACAAACGTAATTTTTACAGGCAGGTAATGTATGACAAAAATATATTTTAGACGTGTGGAAAATCAATGTAGGTCACCCTGTACTATGATTTTCGATTTGTTCAAAGAAACTAACATATTAACAGTTGCAAGTCAATATATTTGTAAAAATATCAAGTATGTTAGCAAACACATAGAAAATGTTAGTAGCTATCATAATGTTAATACTAGAAATAAAAATAAACTGTCACAAACGCGACTCAGACTTGCGAAGGTCAACACATCCTTTATGTGGCACTGTATAATATAAGCTACTGTAATCTTACAAGATTCTTATTACAAGATATTTTACTGCAAAGGAAACTTTTTACTATAACATAAAGTACGTGTTATTTAGAAACAGAGTAATTTTAACATATTTTAAACTTTCGCGACTTGTACACAGAGTAATTTTAATTCGAAAACTCTGTTAAATCGCGTTTTGAAAAGAATTTGAAATTTCTTTGTTAGCTTCTTCTTCGCATTAAATATTAATAACCGTAAAAGTAACAACTTTGATGTTCATTAAGTAAACATTCTGCATGTATATTTAAATTGAATTGTATTGAAAAAAATATATAGAAAACCTGAGTGTCTACACAGTGTTTAAAAACCTATTTAGAGGCTAAAAATTCCACCCATGCCGGGATTTGAACCCGCGACCTCTGGCTATCCGTGCCAAAGCTCTTTCCAACTGAGCTAATGGGCGACTCACCGGCATCAGTGAAATTTCGAACCTCTTTACAATATTCTCTGTATTACGTACAGGACATCTGGCTGAAGTAATTTGCATCAGTTGCAGCCCCGAGTACCTATTTTGCAGTTAGGTTTTTACATCGGAATGATATCGCTGTACCCAGATTATATTATTTTTAATGCACTAACCCGTGCTAAGGACAAATTTAAAAACCTATTTAGAGGCTAAAAATTCCACCCATGCCGGGATTCGAACCCGCGACCTCTGGCTGTCCGTGCCACCGCTTTTTCCAACTGAGCTAATGAGGTTGTCTACACAGTGCTTAAAACCGTAAATCTGCGATTTCATTTCATTTCGTCAATCTGCGGCAAGCTCAAGTGGCGAACAAGTCAACACCTACTCTATGTCTCTTTCTGAGAGATGGCACGTCCTTGAAAAGTGAAAATTACTTTGCTAAATTCCGCCGAAAGACCCACAAGCACCATGCAACTGCACCGCCCTCCCTTCCACTTTTTCAAGCAGAAGCATGACACGAACACACGAACACACGACCACCGACACCAATACGTGTGAGAAAATACGCGACTCGTTTCGCCTCTAACACGAGGCATCCTCAGGCTCACAAGTGCAAGTAACTAACCGCATGGTGCTTGTGGGATTTTTGGCGGAATTTAGCAAAGTAATTTTCCGTTTTTAATGCTATTATGGATTTCCGCAAAGTAAAAGCCTGATTCCGTACAAAACCAACAAAAACGTTTTAAAAATGGTTTTGTTTTACTATTTAGTAAACGCACATTGACCAATTGCCGGTTTTAAAAGTCGAACACAGTCGTTTGCAATAACGTCCATGTTAACGTCATCGCTACTGGATAATATTTCAGTGGAAAAAAATGGAAGAAAATGTTGGCCCCAATTCGTATTTTACATTGACAATTTGAGGTTCATTGAGTAGCAGAGTCTACTTGTTAAACTTCGTGTTAATGACTTTGCAATGTACATCGATTTTTTATGGTAAACCAGGAATTGTAGTTTTATGAAATGAGCTCCAAGTGCGAGCATCGAGTGTTTATACAGTATATAAGTAATATTACAAATGTGCCAGAAATTATTTTAATTGTGACTTTATTCATTCAGTTCACGATGCTTTTCGAGAAACCAACCCTCATTTGGCTAGTAATCACTCCAAATTTTACTCCATACAGTTTTCACAATGTAGTCAAAAAATATATGGAAAAACATTTCTAGAAAACCGCTATAATAATTTTCTGTAATAATTTTCCTGGCTACGTGTTTATAACATACGTAGGTACAGAGAGGACTAGACTGACAACCGTTTAATAATCCCCCTGGCACCGATTACAGAACTCAAAAAACATTAAACCATATTATAAACTATCGATTTCTCATTTGCCACCCAAACTGATCGTCGAAAAACGCTTACTTTGTAACGTAAACTTCACTGTAAAAGTGCCTCGAGATTCTGCGTTTGTACTATGGAAGTGATTTTATTGTAAACACAAAAAAGCAAGGGAGAATTTGGTCTCTCCGATAAAAATATTAATTAAAATCAGAGGGGGACTGCAGCCAGCGTCCTGGGAATTTTCCCAACGACAGCGGTCAAGGCTTTTTTTACATAGACCTCATTTTGTAAATATGTACATTTGTTAACACTATTAACTTAATAACTATTTTAGTGTCTGTATTCCATCGGCTTTATTAATATAAATGAAATCTAAATTAAAATCAAATCAAATCCGTAATTTGGACAACAGAATTTAACATACTATAACATTTTCAAGTAACACAGAATATAAACAGGTCAAGTAACACAGAATTATTGACAAAATTTTCAATAATTCTGTGTTACTTGACCTGTTTAATAGTGCGAGCTAGACATACTTCTTTTTGAACTATTTTTGATCGTGACTAGCTAAAAAGCACAAAAATGGATTAATTGGTTTGATGTTCCTTTACTACACATTTTATAGTTAAAGTCAATTTTTTAATCAAGGCCAAAATGTTTCTTGTTCTTTTTACACTCAGTTCAATTTACCTACATTGGAGTATTATGTTAGCTACTCAGACAGGACAAGTGCGCGGAAAAGACGCGACCTGTTGAACTGATGTAGAACTCCCGCCCTCTCTCCGTTCTTTCTGAGTAGGCTTCGTCCCATCCCTTCACTAGGTACATTTTATGTAAAAGTGAATTGGAAAGACGGCGTGTCTTTTCCGCACTCGATTCTGATGAGTGGTCAAAGCCTTGCATTACAAAAGACTGTAATGCAGTGTAACAAAAAAAAATACTAAGCGTAAAAAGGACACCTTTGCCTATGCCCCTGCTACTGACAACTTACAATGCATAAGAAAATGACTCAAAACGTCGATTCGGGAAAGGCTTGTCTGCTGCGCTGCAAAGACGCGTCACCTGCGCGTGTTTTTATAAAACATTACACACAAAAAACGATTTGTTTTATTGTATTGTCCCCTAGGAACGAAAATGTTTTGCGCAAAGAAAACGGAACATTTTGTGTAATGTTTTTAACAGGAAAAGTAGCTGAAAGACGCCACTCCTACTCTGTGTTTTTCGTGAAGGATTAACAAAAAACAATCGGGTTTTAATTTTTTTTATTCATATTATTTCCCCAACGATAATTTTAGTCCAATGAAAACTAACAAGAAAAATAAGCAGGAGCTGCGAAGGAAAAATCCAGAGTCGCGTTTGTATGAATTTGGTGCCACCTGAATGCTGGTGGTGTTGATATTAACGAGTTTTACCACAGAGTGACGAATGAAGCTAATTGAACAAATACAGCAGCTTTGACATTTTAAACTTATAAATAAACCTAACAATACTCGCTCACTCGGACTTCCGTGACTGTTTTCATGAAAAGGCCAATTATAATCCATTATGCTGACACTGGGTAATTAAATAAAAGCGTGCATTAGCCCTACTGCCTACCTTCACGAGTATAATAAACCAAATTTAAATACTACAAGCTCTCAATGTGGCGGCGGTAATGGATACAATCAGCAACACGCTGCTCGTTCAATCCCCGCACTTATGATAAGTGGAAAAGTGCTACTACTTGAATTTGTTCCGGCTGTTGCAGACTACGAATTTTGTAGGTATTTGGCCTGTTTTTAGACTGAATTTGTAGGGTTGTATTTGTGTTAGCAGGGTTGAATCCTAGAAGACGGTCAATGCCTTTTAAATAAAACCCCATAACTACTTAGGGCCGCAACGTCCCTATAGCATCGCATCTACAAAAACTTCCTTTTCGTTTTAATGGACTCGTGGCTACTCAAATAATCAAATTGTTAGTGGCAAAAGGTTTTTTTGTTAATATTAACTTATAACTTAATATTTTGTTGATATTATTCAGTTTTATCGGAGGAATAATGTCGTGAAATAACAAACATGATATGTAATGGATACGGTGGTATCACTTAGCAAAAATATAATTAGCGGTGTATTTTGAACTGACAGAGAAAAATATTGAAATTAGCAGTTTTGATTATCTATTCCGTTTAAAAAAAAAATTTAGAGGCTAAAAATTCCACCCATACCGGGACTCGAACCCGCGACCTCTGGCTAACCGTGCCAGCGCTCTCCCAACTGAGCTAATGGGCGACTTACCGGCATCAGTGAAATTTCAAACCTCTTTACAATAATCTCTGTATAACGTACAGGCAGCAACATCTGACTGAAGTAATTTGCATCACTTGTACCTTACTTTGCAGTTGGGTTTTACATCGGAATGATATCGCTGTACCCACATGATTGTATTCTTTTTAATGCACTAACCCGTGCTAAGGACAGTTTCAAAAACCAATTTAGAGGCTAAAAATTCCACCCATGCCGGGACTAGAACCCCGACCTCTGACTAACCGTGCCAGCGCTCTCCCAACTGAGCTAATGGGCGACTTACCGGCATTAGTGAAATTAGCTCATAGAAGAAAACTAGGTACCGTATTTGTATCTAATGTCGAACGAGATATGCGAAAATTACACCAATAGGTGAAAAGCACTATGAATAGACTTAACGCTACTTATTGGATTTAAAAAGCGAAGGTGTGTCCTAGATAATATTAATTAATATTAATATATATAAGAAACATTCTCATCAATGCAAATATTTACTTTCTTGACAAGATTTCATTTCTAATTGCTCTCCTGTGAGTTGCACTTTTACAGTTACATGATTTACCTATTGTCCGGCGAAGTGTCTCAAGCACTTTCAATAAATTTTCAATTGAGTTTTCAATAACTTCAAAACTGCCAGTAACAATGTAAATAAAGTGAACATTTTCAAGAGATCTAATAAGGAATTGATTTGTCTCAGAATTTGTCTGAGCTCGTCTATTCAATTAGATTTTTTTTTTAATAAAAGTAAAAAGAACATAAAAAGTAGCCGATACCTGCACGCCATGCAATGAATAACGAACGTTGCTGAAGCAAAATAGATCTGTCAGTATCGTGGTGAGTGGCAGATCATTCCGTCGTCCTCTCTTTCAATATATAAAACTCTCATGTCACAGTTCGGCAAAACGACTTTTGCGGGTTCGTTCGATATCAACCCTTTTGTACGTCTCTACTGCCGGGGCACGGGTGTCTTCCTGCATCAGAAGCCAAGTCCGTGTTTGGTGGGGGATTGTAAAACAGTGGCAAGCCTTACAGTCAGAATCTTAGAGTTATCATGCGTCCCAAAAGGCCTCTAAGATGGCTTAACGACTGCCATTACATGACAGCCGGCACCAACGGCTGTGCATGCTTTGCAAAGCACGGAAGCGCTCGAAAAAAATGCCACAAGGAGTAGTTTACGGGATGGTCACCCATCTACATCGGACCGCGCCTTTTGATGCGTAACTCAAGTGATTGATTCCAATCACTCGATTCGACTAGGCCACGAGCGCTGCAATATAACCTCTAATATAACCTCGTGTTTACTTTGGGTTGCCGATTCAAACTCATGTGCACAAGAAATATCCTACATTAATTGGCCAAGCTCCTATAGTAAATATTCATTCCAGAGTCCATGAAACTGAGTGATGTCTATTCAAAGCGAGACTATTGAAGTCTCCGGAGGGAACTCAATGAAATCGGGTTGATTTAAGCTCTATAATTCGCCGTCTGTGTTTGTGCTAGTGATGGAACTTATATTTGTCAGTATTTAAATGGCCACAAAATTATCTTTGTAGTTGTCGCTTAGACAGTTTTAAATTAACATTAGGTAAATGCAATTAGCATGTAGTCCACCTTTTGTACAGTATCTTTTGTTTACAAAAGGTGGACTACGTGCTACGTAAATTTAAGTTTTAAAGGTAAGACCTTAATATCACACCTTTGGAATAATATTACATATTGATGAACGAACACGCCCTCTAAATAATTACCATATTTTCCTTTTGGCATGAGGCGCTGTTTACTGTAATACAGGCAATAATCCTAGCTCAGTGGCAGATGCTGTATGTTTTTGCCCTATTTGGTATTCTTTGGTCTACAAAGAATAATTAAAATGATCAGAGCTATATATTCGCAAGGCATGTTAAGCCGCTGGTGCCGGCTGGCCGGCCGGCCGACAATCGTTAAACTATGGGCGTTATGGGCGGCTTGATAAATTTGAACAGTAAGGCCCGCCACTGTCTAACAATCCTCCACCAAAACCGGTCTTGGCCTCCGCGGTGGAGTATGGCCTAACCTTTTTGCGATGCAGGAAGAGACCCGTGACCCAGAAATGGGGACATACAAAAGGTATGTTATATCATATTTTAATTGACGATTCATACTGGCTGATAAAGGTAACACGACATCTACAGGGTGCTTTTGAAACCGTACCAATATTTTGAAGAAATGTTCTTTTGATTGTAAAAACTGTATTCTTAATGAGTTGTTAGTAACGGTATTTTGTGAATATTCGTGATTTCCGACCACCAATACCTGGTTAAAAACTGTGAGTTCATTTTAGAAGAGACAGCCGAAATCGATCGTTGTCAAAATGTTCTGCCATAACGATCGAAAAAGAAAACGTCGAAATTTGTAAAGAAAAAAAACAGCTTATTGCGAGTCGTTGCGCACCGTCGGTTGCGTACAAATTTGTACTTATATAGAAATATATTATAAATAGGTTTGGACGAACCTCCGGGAAGTTCGGAATCCATGAATTGTAGTTTTATAATAAACTACGAAAAATCTAAAAATGCCGTGAATTGTAGTTTTAGGTCTTAATAAACTACGAATAAATTAAGAATGCCGCGAATTGTAGTTTTATTAAAGACCCCAGGTCGGTGTCCCGTGGCAGAGTCGAAAGCTGGCGACATTCCCCCTTTGGGTCGCTCTTGTTCTCTGGCCGAGGTATGCGTCAGCCCTAATTAAGTAACTTATTGACTTTACAATCATGGTTAGGTCTGTCTTTAACATGAGCATTTTTTAATGCTAGCCGATGCTTATTATAAAAAGACAATAACGCCATGGCTAGGTTTGTCTTCGGCACACTTTACACTATAATTTTGTGTTTTCTGAATGATTTTTATGTGTGCAATACACATACAAAAATCATTCAGAAAACACAAAATTTACGATATAAAAAAGTGTACATGGCAGGCTTATTTCATTAGAAATCTCTTCCAGCCAACCCTTGATGTCGTGATAGGAACACTACAAACGAGGGGGAAGTGTACGACATGAGCATATTTCAATGCTTGCCGGTGCTTAACAAAATACAATACAATGTCCAACCTTGCAGCAAAGCTCATTTAGCTTGGGAGCGGACCAAGTTATAAGTTAAATAATTCTACGTTCCTAGAGTGAGCGGGAGTCCCCTGAGTGGCGGAAACTCTTAGGATGCCATATAGTCGCCTGTTAGCACTTCAGAAACTGGTGCCCTGACTATGTACAATGGTACAGTCTGTAGCTTTTGCATCTACATAATTTATATTATTTATACAGTGTCCAGTGGCACCTTCACTCTCACACTAGATGGGTCAAGGGACCACGCAAACGCTGCATTAACTGGGATTTATGTTTACAGGGTGTCTACAGTCTTAGCTGTACCTCCATTTTATATTAAATAAACGGGTCTAATAACGATTATTTATTAGGTAAAACGTAATGGGCATTGATCAGGGAGGCTTCGACTGTCGTAAAGTGAAAACCATTTCGAGGAATAGGGATACTGATTACTATTAGGGGTTTATATAGATAAAATAAAAACGGATTATTAATATTTATTGCAAAATAATGTTCTCTTCATTTTTCTTTCAATGGTGTCATAATTGGCTCTAAAGCGGTAGTTCCATTGCCTACAAATATAAAAAAAAATTCATCAACAACAATATTTGTCAAACGTCAGCTTTTTTTTATCATGAATAAATTCAATAAACGTAGTTCATAATGCCAGTGTTGACGTCATACTTACAAAACTTTAAATAATTAATAAAAAAATAATTACATCAAAAATTAAGAAAATATTCAAATTACTTTCTTATATTAGTCTATATTTTATATTTATAGAACAAAAAATAGGATGTGACAATGCCCATTATCTTATTTCCCGAAGTTTAGGCAGCGTAACAGTTGCCGTGGTCACGGGTAGATTGAAGTGGCGAGTACAGTCATTTATTGTGGGTAGGCACTTTTAGTTTTTCGCAGCTGGCTGACACACAACACTCATTACGAGTATGGGTATGTATGAGAATCATGTTCAATACTCAATACTTTATTGCATTCCACAAGTTTCAAGGTTGTTACATTATAACTTAACAGTTATTTGATAAGATCTTTGTGGACCCTGTAGGGCACGCAACATTTTAAAGTGCTATATAAACGTATGTATTACATTAACTTAAATTTAATTTGATTATTTATCATACAATTTTAGATAAATAGTTAATTTTTAGTTTTAGTTAATTTTAGTTAATGTTAATTGGTAACAGCACATGACAATTGTGTACATGCACTTTATTTGGTTGTGTTAGGGGCGAAGGTCGAGCGGCAGTCGACTGAACATATCGACCACCTATAAGACTATATCATAGATTTTCACTGAACGATTGTTAAGTGGCTATGTACAGGGTGTACACTTCTCGATATACACTATTTTTATTTTTAATGCACTAACCCGTGCTAAGGAACAAATTTAAAAACCTATTTAGAGGCTAAAAATTTCACCCATGCCGGGATTCGAACTCGCAACCTCTGGCTATCCGTGCCAGCGATCTACCAATTGAGCCAATGGGCGACTCACGGCATCAGTGAAATTTCGAATCTCTTTACACTATTCTCTGTATTACGTACAGGCAGCGACATCTGACTTAAGCAAATTGCATTAGTTACAGCCCCGACTACCTACTTTGCAGTTAGGTTTAACATCGGAACGATATCACTGTACCCACATGATTACACTATTTTTATTTTTAATGCACTAACCCGTGCTAAGGAACAAATTTAAAAACCTATTTAGAGGCTAAAAATTTCACCCATGCCGGGATTCGAACCCGCAACCTCTGGCTATCCGTGCCAGCGCTCTACCTATTGAGCCAATGGGCGACTCACGGCATCAGTGAAATTTCGAACCTCTTTACACTATTCTCTGTATTACGTACAGGCAGCGACATCTGACTTAAGCAAATTGCAAAATTTTTTAGCATCTAAATAGGTTTTTAAACTTCTCGATATGTACATTTTTGCAATTTTGCACTCGGGTTCGTCAATTGTAGGTTCCCTGGTCACCATTGAGATTTTTTTATAATACTTCGTTTTCTACGGACGCGGGGTCTGTGCCCTTTTTAATTTTTTTTTTATAGTTATCTATATGAATTTTTTTTTCCTTTACTACATACTCCTTTTAATTTGTGCTCCTTTTTTCTTCACTATACACCTATGATATTAAGCCACCAATTAAGTAGTATGTGTGATATCAAAATAGTACTTTTATAATACTATAATTATATTCAAGTATTATATTCTAGTATTATATATACAAACCTCCTATAATAATAATGTTGCGTGCCCGATAGGTTCCACCAAGATCCAAATTATATGTAATTTTTTTATATTTTTCTTGTCTGAACAGTAGAGAGTTTGCATAAATAAGCTCCTTTTATTGTATAAATAGCTTATCTAATTATTACGTTTAAATATAATCTGTATACGAGTATACCTGCAATAAATTATTGAGTATATCCTCAAAAATATAATTATGCGTTACAAAAATCCTGGTTAATATAATAAGCCATTGCAATCACCTAGCTGATGGACAAACAAACGTTGCATCTTATTCTACTTAGTTCTTAAGTAGATAAGACCGCCCCGCGGCCGGCCGCGGCCCACTATCCCAGTGGACAATTCGCAAAACAAAGTGGCCAGTCAAGAAAAAATGGAAATCACCGTCTATTCATTTTATTTATTTTATCCAATTTACACCCATATTTACACGAAGCGCTCCGAGTGATTGGAATCAAATCACTTGGTTAAGCAACAACAGGCGCGGTCAGGTACGGGATGGGTGAGAGTCCCGTGACTACCGCTAGTGGCATTTTTCCGAGCGCTTCCGTGCTTCGCAAGGCACGTAAAGCCGTTGGTGCCGGCTGTCATATAATGGCAGTCGTTAAGCCATGTCAGAGGCTTTATGGGCGGCTTGATAACTTCTGACAGTAAGGCCCGCCACTGTCTTACAATCCTCCACCAACCCGGACTTGGCCCCCGTGGTGGAGTATGGCTTAACCTTCCTGCGATGCAGGAAGAGACCCGTGCCCCAGCAGTGGGGACATACAAGGGTTGATAACACCCATATTTTACCAAACTTCAAATAATATTCAGGCGTCAACTTCATCATGCAATAAATAAATAATAATGAGAAACACAAAACTTGTTTACGATAAATAATAAGATTTTTTTTAAATGTATGAATTTACTAATCATCTTCATTATGAACCCATTATGTCCCCACCGAGGGGCACGGATCTCTTCCCTGAGGAAGACATATTCCTGAGGATACTAATGTTATATTTGAAACAAATATACCGAAGCAAAAACTAAACTGACAGTAAGGCCCGCCACTGCCTTACAATCCTCCACCAACCCGGACTTGGCCCCCGTGGTGGAGTATGGCCTTAGAGTATTAACTACTAAGTATGGTCTAACCTTTCTGCGATGCAGGAAGAGACCCGTGCCTCAGCAGTGGGGACATACAAGGGTTTACAAAGAACAAAAAACTAAACTGACAGCCATTAAATTTAATAAATGTACAATAATTTAATGAAGTAATAAAAATGAATTGGAGTCCCGTTAATAACAATGTGATGGGAAATTAATAACAGAACAATCGCTACAGTGTCTTCCTCACGAATTCAAAACCATCCAAAACAATAAAAACAAAACAATCCAATCGCAAAAATGTGGTTTTACGCGCAATAAAAAAATAATTAGATACCTAATCTGAATATAATCATCTATTTTGCAAATCCTTGCAGAATAAATACGACGACTTTTCAATAGAATCAATGTTTTAATTACAATAGCGTGTTGCTCGCGCAAATATTTTCACAAGAAAAAAAAACAAAAGACGACTTATAGAAAAATATTTTTTTCAAGTAGCAAGGAAGTTGCATACTTTTTGGCCGGCGCAAGCAAATCATTTTGCATTAATCATTTGCAGATAAACAAGTTGGCGGAAGATTTAAGAGGCCGAAAGCGCCCAATGAGTCAGACGTTTTACCACTCTATGAAAAATTATCTTGTCCTAACGCATTGAAGACAAAACAGGAAAACATAACCACGGTCAGGCCGAACGAGTTTGTTTACAAGAATGCGAACGGACCATAACTTATTGGATCATACTGTAGTTACAGTGGATCAAAAGCATGCATTTAAATTTCTCTTTCATAAGATTTCATACCATTTCTCCTTCATAACTTTAAAACTATGCTACACGGACTTATATCTGTACAGAAAGATGATACTTATGCAATTAAATTACTTTTGGGCTCACGCAAAATGCAGTATAAAATGTTTTGCGTAAAAAAATAAGCCACTTCTTCTGCAAATTAATCGAAATTTATGTAGTACCTGCCTAATTTTTTGGGACTTTTTAATTTATTTTAAGAAGCAATCAATATAAAATGCACAGAACATAAAAAAAGAGTAGAAGTCGTAAGTGGGCGGTGCCCGCGTGCCTCACATTAGCAATGTATTGCCTATGCGTAGTCGGTGACAGTTTTGTTGACTTCAGTTGCCGTGCGCTTCTAGTAAAGAAAAAATGATGAAAACTTTATTAAAATGCCTTGTTATGCTGTGTTAGAGAGCAAAAATAAAAGTTGGGGACCAAAATATACCGATCATGCCGTAACATTTCATCTTTAGGACGTATTTCGTTGTATTTTTAATTAAATTTGTAATGACATGAACACGGAAAGCAATGCGAAAGTGAGAAAGTGAAATCACCTTTATTTACTGGCTAGTAAAGTTAAATTTTCATTGAAGAAAGTGTACATTCTCTAGAAATTTCTGTCGAAATTTGAATTCTACTCGATTACGGATGGGGGCACACATGATAAAAATCTATCGATAATTAGTTGTCTATGACTTAGTAGTCATACATACTTAACGGTACTTAGGTATTGTAAATTCCAATAAATTCTTATAAGTAGGTAAAATAATTATTGTTATTTTATGGGTGTTTTTCAAAACAAATGTACATTGCAGATAAGAAGTGTCCTATACATTAAGATTTTTTTTAGATTTTTCGTAAGCAATGTAAGTAGTTAAACTGCTTTTTTGTCCAATAGTAACATATTTTAGAATCACAAACTAACGTTAGATGCGAGCCAAATATTTATATGAATAAAATGTAATAAAAATAAAGTGTAAAAAAGTGTAAAATCTTCATGTCCCACCTGCAACTTCAAACTTTCAACTCGTAAGTTTTGGCTGAATATTAGTGCTACCACCACTATTATAGCTGCTGTACAGACGTATATTAACCAAACAGACGATTTCAAGCTCTATTTTGTAGATATTGAGCTTGAAATAGCCGGTAACACTAATTAATTGCTGTCCCAGGAATAACACGTAACCGGAATTCCGGAAAACGTCACGGCAAAGATTTCGACACTTCAACGAAATATTACCGAAGAATTATATTACTGGTTATTTCTGGCAACACTATTCTTGTCTATGGCGTACGGCCGCCACTGCAGAATCAATTTCATTGAACAAAATCTGTGACGAAAGTGGGTGCATTTTTGTGGTCTCGAAATTGTATTCCGGAAAGTCACTGGATTTTACAAGGTATTTAGCAGTTTATTACGATATTTGATGTAACACAATCCTATTTTTGTTCAGAAACTCTCGTTTACAAAGTTGTAAGTAGCCATAACATAATCACGAGATCGTCAATTATTGTTTGAAGATTTGTTGATATTAATCGTCACGTTCCGGTCCATCACGTATTGTATGACAGGAATATTTTTGTGACGAACTGGAACTATTAAGGTTGTGCTACATGTGGCTAATGTCTAATGTTAGTGAAAGTTATGTATGTTTGTTTTTTTCTATATTTGCGTAAAATAATAATAGCCTATAATAATAATCTCGCAACCAGACGACTCGTAATCTTGAAACAAATAAAAATTTTGTGTACAAATCAACAAATGTAGCGTAGATATTTATAACTACAAATATGCAGGGGAGACGCGTTCATCGTTAATCACAATATCACTTACTTTAATAATACGTTCTATTTCAGTTGACATGGCCCTCACAGCAGCCGAACGGGCCAAAAGGTACCGAGAGAAATTAAAACAAGACCCCGTAAAATTTGAGGAGCAGAGAAAGAAACAACTAAAACGTCTCCAAAAGAGTCGAAAAAAAGTAAAAGACTTATCAGAAGAAGAAAAAAAAATTCAAAGAAAACAATGGAGGGATGATAAGAAAAAACAGAAACAAAGAAAAAAAAAAGAAAACGAAAATCAAGCTGTAGCTGTATCAAACACATCGGAGTCCAAGAACACGACAACTCCTGTCTTAAAAATACGCTATAAAAATTTATGCAGAAACTATCAAAAGTCTCTGGAATATATTCGAAAATTAAAAACGAGAAATGAAGCGACCCGAAAGAAAATTTACCGTCAACAAATTGCCCACACGAAAAAAGTGGATGAACTACAGACAGAAATAGATAAACTATTGGCACGCCAGGAAATCTTAGAGCTGTCATTACGTGAAACCTACAAAACTACCCGAATCATATCAGAAAAAAGGCTGCTTAAATCTATTGCGCTAAACCAAGTGGTCAAAAACAGCAAATCTGTAACAGCTGTTGCTAGCTGTTTAGGCATTAAAGGCCGTATAAGGCACAGCAAAAACAAAGATAGAGTTGTAAACAAGAAAATACAACACGAACTTAATATTTTTTATTTGAGAGACGATATCAGCAGGACTACTGCTGGAAAACGGGAAACGAAAACAAAATCGAAGCAGAAAATGCAGATAAGATACCTAACCGACACAATAAGTAATTTATACGAAACTTATAAAAAAGAAGGTGGTAAAATCAGTTTTACGACTTTTTATCGATATAAACCGTATTACGTTTTGTCACCAACCGCCAAAAATAGAGATACATGTATGTGCATCAAACACTCCAACATGGAGTACCTCTTCATGGCTCTCAAAAACAAACATATCGTAGATTACAAAAATCTGGAAGAAACTATTAGTAAGTCTGTTTGTGATAAATACTCGTACGCATGCATGTCCGATGAATGTGAAACTTGTAGTACCCAATGCCTGCAATACAGAGAAGATAAATTTGATGAGGAAATCACGTGGATGAAATGGGAAAGAGTTACACACACATACCAAAAATCGGGAAAAGAATGTACTACAAAAAAAACTGTAAAACTTTTGAAGAAAGGAACGGTTCGCGAGCTTGTAACCCAATTTAAAGAGGAATTTTCGAAATTCAAGATTCATTATTACAACTGGAAGGAACAACAGCGACAATACCAAATCTGCATAAAAAATTTGGGCATTAAAGAGATCGCCATATTAGTTGACTTTTCAGAAAATTACGACTGTAAACTTGGGACTGAAGTACAGTCAATGCATTTCGGAGCGTCGAAAAATTGTGTTTCACTTCATTGTGGTATCATTTATTGGAATGATAAATCTCAATCATTCGTTACAATATCTGATAACGTTTGTCATGAACCCAATGCCATCTGGGCGCACCTCTTGCCCATCTTCAAATTTGTCAAGGAAATGGACCCCACAATAGAAACAATCCATTTTTTTTCTGACGGCCCCACATCCCAGTACAGGCAGAAAAAGAACTTCTACCTAATCAACTTGTTTGCAACAAAATTGAAACTGAAATATATTACCTGGTCATTTTCGGAAAGTGGGCATGGAAAGGGTGTTGCAGATGGCATTGGGGGTGCAGTCAAAAGACAGTTAGATAGGCATGTGGCGTACGGACACGATGTGACAGATGCAAATGATGCTTATACTTTTCTATCAGCCAGTATGAAATCTGTGAAATGTTTTATAATCTCAGATACGGATATCGAGAATGTAAACAAAATTATTCCGAGAGATCTCAAAGCTGTGCCGCAGACTATGAAACTCCACCAAGTCATATCAGTGAATCCCGGTCAAATATTGTATCGAAAATTAAGTTGCTTTTGTGGCGATAAACGCGGACTATGCACTTGTTTGGATCCAGTAACGCATTCATTTGGTTTTGATCAACGCAATATTCAAACTGTTTATGTTGATCCTGATACGGCGCTCTCCGTTACCGATAAAGCATCTTATGATGAAACTGAGCAGGTCGAACAGGTTGCTGCAACAGTTTTAGATATCGATCAAAATGCTATTCCTGCCATCAAACATGACCATAGTCATGATGAAACTTTCTCAATAGTTGCTCTTGAAAATCCACCTAGCGACGAAAACGGAGTCGGACGAAACCCTTCCATTACTGACACTTCATCAAGCAGTTTAATAAAACAGAATGTTCGAGACGGTGATGTTGTCGACCTCTCCGATTTGGAAATTGGCCTAAATATTGATGATATTGTGGACTTAGATATGTTGGATGATATCAAAGATTATCCTCAAACAGGGTTTGTTGGATTGTTAGATACCGCAAATTCCTTGATAGAAGACGAAGTGGAATGTTTGAACAAAAATAGAGGAAAGGAAAATCTTAGTAAAAGGAAGAATAATCTAAAAGAAGAAGGTACGTCTAAGAAAAAAGTAAAACTAATACCAGCAAACCAAGAAAAATGCAGTTCAAGGTCACTAAAAACCATAATAAACCGAAACTTCACATGCTATTTATGTAAGCTTCGTAAATTATTTGTGATCACTGACATGACGAAGTGTATTGCTTGCAAAAACTGGGTATGTGGAGTGTGTTGCGATCAACCAGCCATCGACTACATTTGCGACAAATGTTTTGAATAAGTAGATTTTTATCGTTTTTAATCCCTAGTTCCAGTTATTTACCAAAGTTATTACGTACGTATAGTAAGATACAAAATATATTTTTTAAACAATACTAAATTTATGTTAATTAAAAAAAACATTACTCAAGGTTCTAGAAATGTTATAATTTCAGTTCCTCTAGTATTATAAAACCAAATATTAATTAACAAGAATATATAGGGTATAGAGAAACATGTTTTCACTTTGAATGATACATCAAAGACTGTTAGAATACCTAAAAATTATAAGTTATCTAATTTTAAGATTTTATTTAATAACATGTACAATGTACATCTACCTTAAGTTTTTCTTGTTAGTCACTTTGAATTCCAAATAGTCACTGTCCCATATTGTTACGGAAACAAAAATGGTTATTATTTAATAAATATTTTGTTATTAGTCATTTATTTGAACTGATTTAGTTGGCATTGACGTATGCTTTGATGTTGAGTTTATTCGTTGGAGTTTTTATCTTTAGGAAGAGAAATTATTGTTTTGTTTTTAAAGTCAAAACGTCACACTGTGACTATCTAGAAAGAAAAGTATTCGTTTGACAAGAATTATTGTCGCTGATATCTGTTTGATTGTTGATTTATAAATATTTTAACTTCATTTAGTAATAAATAAAGAGAAACTAATACAACAACCAATAGTTTATACTTTATTTATGTTTTTCTTTGTGACGAACCGGAACGTGTTCGAGTCGAGCTCTGACATAAAACAAATATTATCACGATGTTTGGCTTATTATTGTTATGTTGGATTGATTTTTACACAGTTAATGATACATTTAATCGAATTAGATGAAAAAATACAGCCAAACCACCACAACTTAACAATGACTTCCGGTGCGTCACGTGTACATTAATTTTGAAAAACGCCCTTATACCTACTTCCTATGTGCCTTTTCATATGCACCCGGTCGCCGTCCGGTCGCCGGGCCGGGTAAAGTAGTAATATATGAGCTCCGGTCGCCGGCTGGTCGTTGTGCATGTGAAAACTGTCATTGGAGCTCATACATTACTTTTCATACAAGACATGACATGAGCACATGCAAGACATGAGCAGAGCTAGATGGCGATATAGTTTTTCTTCACCAGTTTATCAGGGACTGAAATATTTAAGAAACTATCAAAGTAATTTAAATCTTACATATTTAAATATTCCAACCGAGATGTAAAGTGAGGTTATCGAAAACGACTCATATGGTTTTTGTTACTTCAGTTCAAGATATTAAGTAGTTTACTTCTGTTTACCTGTTCGAGTGGTTGTTCTATTGGCGAGCATAAGATTTTTGTTTTGTTAAGTTTTTTTTTATTATTCTGCTATTTACCGAGGCAATAATAAAACAACCCTCTCGGATTCAAAACAATTTGGAAGTGAGTTTTCGTTTAGTTTTCCTAGGGAAACGGGATATGAAATTAAAATGGAAGGCAGCGATAAGAAGGCAAAATTGGTTCCCAACGAAGATGAGCACAATATATTCAGAGCATTTTCATGAACACTTCATAATAACTAAAAAAGGCGGAAGGCGGCACTAATGTGATGCAGCAATACCAGAAAAAATGTGCTTCACTTCCAGGTTAGACTCCTGCGTAAAAATGAAATTATATTAGTACAATCATCAATTAGTATTACGTATGAAACATGGCGTACAGATAGACAAAGATCTGAATTGAATCGTAGAATAATATTTCCCGTGTTATCATTTCTAACGCCGGCGAAGCAGCGGGTTAAAGCTAGTTTTAATAAGAGATAACATTTTAAAATATTACGAAATCTACCACATTGTTTTATTTGTGCATCTATCCACCCTATTAGTATTAATTCTTTATTGCACAAAAGATAATTTAAAAAGATGCATTTTCTACCAGCAAAGCCGGTACCAGTATTCGTATTCGGCCCTTAATGTGTTAAACTGTTTGAATAATGTGTCGATATGTTCACCCTATCGATAAACTAGAACTCGCATTGTCCCATCCCAAACTGAGAATGTACTTGTTTTGGCAATTTTGGCAATTCAGCAATTTTGAACTTTATGTCTTACTAGGTAAAAGTTCTTTTCGGTCCGACGCGGTGGTAGTTCCATCTAGTGTAGAGTAGCGTTACTACAAAATGTCAACCTTAATTTCATCATTGTCATTTGACTTTGATCATTGTTAACATTATGAAAAGGTGCATATTTTACTTGAAACTTTTATGATGTACACCTTTTCGGCATTGACTTTATTTACCAATGGCAGCTTGGCATTCGTAGTGTGCGTTTGGTTTATGTGTATCAGTTTGGTTACACTGGTTTTCATACTAAAGTGTCATGTCACTACTTCTACTCTTTTTTTATGTTCTGTGATAAAATGTATCTATCAATTTATAACAAGTGGCTCATGGAGCAAAATAGTAACAATTAAGTGGGTCCTCCTACCTATCTGCTAAATAACCAAATGGCATTTTTAAAATAAACGTTTAAAAAAAGCAATTCCCACAATGAAATAAACTACGCAGAATGAATTCAGTGAAAATAAAAAGCTAATTAACTTGGTACTTAAGTTCGTTTCAATTAAGACATTTTATTTTTCCAACTACAAAACGCTTAAGATAGATTGCCCCGAAAGATAACAAGCCTCCAGGGTCTCCCAGTGGGATACATCTCCGGGAAAACGAAAATATTGAACCACTAGAGAAACAATACTCTACAGGACGTGCACAGTTACATTGATAAACTAAATTCAACACGTTGGTTAGTCGCCCTGCTTTATCCGATCTTGAATCAAAACTTATTATTTTAGTTATAAATTACCAACTTTTGTAATGTTGTCAACATACATACATACATACATACATACATACATACATACATACATACATACATACATACATACATACATACATACATACATACATACATACATACATACATACATACATACATACATACATACATACATACATACATACATACATACATACATACATACATACATACATACATACATACATACATACATACATACATACATACATACATACATACATACATACATACATACATACATACATACATACATACATACATACATACATACATACATACATACATACATACATACATACATACATACATACATACATACATACATACATACATACATACATACATACATACATACATACATACATACAGTGTTAGAGGCAGAGACCCAGGACTGCCACTTGCCACGATCCTGACAGTACCTTCGCTTTACCAACCTTCATAAGTCGTTCCGGGTACTTTTTATCTTTGCTAATACATCCCCTATTTGGTCGATGTATGTCCGCCTGGAATGTTCCTTACCAGCCCTTCCACTCACATTCGCAATAAAGTTTTTGCTGTCAATTAAAGTTTATTCTTATTCTTAAAACACTCTCCCACCGAGTCTAAGACAAAACCCGATTTTTACATCACTTATCTCTGAAAAGAAGCTTGCAATAGTGGACGATGTAGTGAAATTTTCTCTTAACGTAACATAAGGAGTTAAATATCTCCAAAATACGGAACAGGCATTGTCTTAAAAATGAAACGGTTCAGTTTTAGTTTAGTTTTATTCGAAGAAATAAAATGAAAACGGAATCTGAGTATGTTATTAACAGAATTCTCGATTAGTCGGTAAAGTTAGCTCATAAGCTAAGACAACATCCATTAATAACCAGTTCCTATTTTGTCTGTTTATAAAAAGATAGTGGGATGAATATGATACAAATATATCGCTCATTTGGCAGAATATTGACGCAAATGTCCTTTTTCCAATTTTACAGGAGAGACCGTTGTTTCATTCAGAAGTGTTAGAACTTTGTCAAAATGCCACAACGACAGTGGCGCTGTCACGCGATAAAAAACAAAACTACATTACTGTCATTTTTTCCCCAAGTGTAAACAGTTATTTCTGGTGTTTTGGCATATTAACTCAAATTGGAAAAAAAGTACATTTGCGTCATTATTCTGCCAAATGAGCGATATGTATATATTACCGTAATATCAAGTATTATTGTGTATTGTATTATAGTATTGCTGATATGAGTTTTATATGTCTCCTTCTTTACAATACATTTCGGTACCTTTAAGTATTTTTATATATACCCTTTTTGTCCGCCTACCTAAATGTCTGCCTCTCCTGTACCTCCTGCGGGTTGACTGGTAAAAAATACAATTGACAACATTTAAATTTTTTAGCATACGTATTTTACTGTCTTAAAGGAAACTAGATACGAAATAAAACGACTGTTTTTTTATTTTCGGAAATTCGATGATTTTCATTCATAGTTTTCTGTTTGAATTTAGTCTTATTCTAAAAGAACGTAACCGCCAAATGACGTCACACATACGGCTTAATAAGACTAACACCCTAGCCGCCTTTTTAAAAATCATTGGAATCAAGGAAAGGAAAAGTAATTTCTCCGACATGACATTTGAATCAAATTGAAAATGACATCTGTCATTATCATTTTTAATATTAGGCAACGGTACCTCCTCATTCCACCGCATGTGTGACGTCGTTCACAGTTTGTACGTTGTCTTTTGAGCAATAAAAAAATAATATATTACTATGATACAGTCGACAGGGGCGGCCAAGGCCCACCTGGAAAAGATCAATAGACCAAGAGTCCAAGTCGATCGGCCCTAGCTGGCCTGAATTGGAAGCTGCCGCGAACCACCAGAAGTTGAAATCTTTGGTTGAGACCCTATGCTCCCCTAGGAGTTAAAGGACCGAAGAAGAAGATATAATGCAGTCGACAGCAGATCAATCTTCACATTTTTATTGGAAAGACGCCCTTAAAATGATATGCTATCGACTGTAATAAAAAGTTGATGAAGTTAACAGCTTTCAGTCGAGTTTTATTTCACTCTCCATTAATCTAACAGACAGTACAGCTGAAGTTGATCATCTTAAATCTGTCGTTAGTACATCGAAAGGTAAGTGACCTCCAATTTTGCAGATTTCGCTTTGAAATATTAGATCGTGTTCAAGTACGCGAGAAACTCGCGACCGAAAAAACGATGTTGTGAAGTAATTTCTTTTACGCTGAACCACTTTTACTTAAGCGCCACCAGTGGAATAAAATTATATCTTTTTAGGGTTCCTTGGTTCGCGGCTTAGCACTTATACTATTCGCACTAGAAAACTGAAATTTGACATAGGTACATAGATACATGTAATTGACCAGGCCAACTAAACGGAAGAATAAAATATAAAACTAAAATTAAACTTTAATATACCTAATTTAGGTATATTTAAGTGCAATTTTTTTTCTCGCCTGCACTATAGTGTATAAATAGCGGTGGTAGCGGAGAGGTAGAACGAGGTCGTGGGTTTAATCCCGGCATGTACTAATGACTTTGTTTTCTAAGTTATGTGCATTTGTGAGGTTTAAGTAGCCATAGTACTCGCTAACGGTGAAGAAAAACGTCGTGATGAAACCCTAGTGTCTGAAATATTAACATACCTCAGCGGTTGCTACGTACAATGGCCCAACTATGAGGCTATGTGCGGAAATCTCAGGTCTATCTAACTAGTGTAAAGTATCGTTGGATTGGTCGTTTAACATAACATCACATTTACGTACAGGCACACACATTACTTCTGGCCTCACAATAGAATACCCTGTGTCGAGGGCATCACAAACATGTAAACATCCAAGAGCTGGGGTTCTTTTGTCCCCAAACGGGGTTCGAACCCTGGACCTCTAGCATGGTAGGCAGGCAGGCGGTCATTTAAAAATATTGTGTGTGATTGTAATTTAAAAGAGTGTGTGAAAAGCATTTTTGATTTAGTGATTCGTTTGCAAAATATTGAGTTTTAAAGCGCGAATTTTTGTTAGAGTAAGGCGTCCTCCCCCACTCTTCTGGTTAAACGGTGATTGCAAAAACGTCAGAAAATTCAAGGCAGTAACACATAGATTGATCTTAAAAGGAAACCTATCACAGATAGACTGATAGTAGACTTAGATAAGTGTTAAACTTTTCATTACCAACTGGTTCAACCTTGTTTTAATCCTGGCCGATCTCATCTCGACATTTTTTGATTGACATGATGTTTTTGTCGCTCTCTGTATTTTTTCTTCTTGTGCTGAATAAATGCTATTGCATATTTTCCACTAAATACGTGTTTAAATCACTCTATAAAAATAAGTGAGCTTTACCAGACAACGATTAATGGGCAAATTAAATAAGGAGAAGTTCGTACAAATTCCGTAGAAAATTACTTTAATGAACGTGTTAGTTCCGCAAAGCAGGTTAAAGAGGTCCTACGGAACCCTATAATGCGCGTGGCCCGACACGTACTTGGCTGGTGTTTTAGAGACCGTTTTTTCAAAAAGTATCAGTACAATCTCTACTACTGAGAGATCGATCTTAAAAGTACAATCCAAAAAGACATTGTCAAGCCTGACATAATGCCTAGCGGTGTTATTAATAATAACACGATTCCACTAAAAACCTCCTCAAACGCAGTTTAAGGTTTCCCTTTACAATAGACGACTGTTACTAAAGACATAGTTATATATTAAACGGGTCTAATAGCGATTACTTATTAGGCAAAACGTAAAAATTACCTTACTTTCCTAATAAATAATCGCGATTAGACCCGTTTGATATATACCTAACCATTAAGAAATACTTTTGCTGAAGACAGTCTTAGAGGTATTGTTATAAATAAAACCGCTAGACTCCCCAGGCATAGCAATCTATTTCGGATTGCCGATGTTCTGTCGTCTGTACAGTGGAAATAAACATCGGGCTCCTGCAGAGCGAAAAGCGTTCCTTTTCGACGGTTTTTCGAGGCCTTAGATAAATTGGCAGGACGTACGTTGCAGGAAAAAAGATGATTCCTGTCTTTTTCCTGCCAGGCCGACACAAAACATGAATGAAACAAACCAAGTAGAACTCAAGCCTTAAGAGTTCTAAGCAAAAGATTACATACTAAAGGCTTTTAGAGCATAGATAATTTTAAAAAACCTATTTAAAGGCTAAAAATTCCACCCATGCCGGGATTCGAACCCGCGACCTCTGGATAGCCGTTGGCACGGATGACCAATGTGTCTTTAACACGGGTTAGTGCATTAAAAATAATATGAGCATAGATAACCCTACGCTTGATGCACTTTCTAACATCTACAGTAATTTATAGTCTATTAGCTTTTAGAATATACCTCGGGCTAGAGCCCGAGTAGGTTCGTACTGATGATCGAGTTCTGATTTCAAAATTAAGTGTCATGTTAGTTCGAATTTCGAAATTAAGTGTCATATTAGTTCCAATATTTCTATTACACGAATATATCCGATTCTATCCGATAGTAGCCGGGATATGTTCTAAAAGCTAACAGGCTGTACACGAATACTCTAAATAGTCTAAACAGGCAAAGTTTATAAAGAGCAGGTAATCACAAAAACTATTCATTCAAAAAAATTACAAAAAAGTCATAAAAATTTATTCACTATATAATCAAAATGTTTACCTAATGAAGGTCAAAGCTGTCAGTTTCACAATTAACAGATTATGTGGAGAACAAACTAATTAAGAAACTCTACATTTATTCAAAACAGGTTTTAACTTAGTTAAAAGAGTTTTCCATTTAAAGTTTCGTTGCACTAGACTTAATCGTGCCCGATTATTTTAATATTTCAATAGCACACATCTTTGTCTTCCCAATAAGCCTTAATGTTATGATAGGCTCTTTTGCACAGAGTAATACAGTTTTTAAATCGCGTCGGTGGTAAGTCAAGAACGTTTTAAAACATCCTTATTATTATTTATTTTAATTATTTATTGTACTAATTACATGAGTAAATGTACAAGGGCGTGCTTAATGGTGCTTAATCCTTGTGGTAAGACTAATACATATTTAGGGAGTTTATTGTAGAATCGTATACAATGCCCCATAAAGGATGGGATTCGATTTGCAAAGTTATATCCTGTAGTTAGAATGGACCTTTCCAATGGTCGTAAGCTTTATAAACAAAGCTAAAAAACGAAAACAACTATTCTTCTACTAGCTTCGGCTTCGATTGCGTTAGAAATTACCCCTCGGGACCGCTTTAATGGGATAAAAAGTATCCTGTCTCAATTCTGGTTTTAGTAAATCTGTTCAACCGCCTCGTAACCTTTTAAAGTATTATTTTCATTCACATTGTGTACCGAAATCATAAATAAAAAAATATAAAAAATATATTATGCTTTGTTAGTGGTCTTCTATTATACCCAGACAGAGTCTGTAAAAACAGCAACTATGCTGAGCCTCTGCCCTTTTCAGCCCACATCTATCTTAAGTGTAGGTAGGTACTTACTGTTGTTGAGGCATGTATTTGGAACCTCTGAAATCAATGTTTTTTTTTGTACATCTACTTCCTTCTCTAATGTAATAGTCCAGTTCATCCGAAGGTTTTCTGGAAGAGATCACTTTTAGTGATAAGGCCGCCGTCTATGCTCTTAGGTTAAGAAATGTCTGTGTAATTTCCATTTTTATGTACAATAAAGTGTTCTCTATCTATCTACTTACGAGTATGTACATACTCATCTAACCACTTTTCCGAACTGCAACTTGCGTGACGAAGAGAGTCCGATTCATACCATAGAATAATTAAGAATAAATATTTTTGTACAATGCAAAAAACAACAAATATAAAATAATTACAAAGGTACGAAGTACAATTGGCGGCTCTGTTGCTAAAAGCAATTTCTCCCTAGACTTAGACAAGATTAGGCAAATGAAATTTTGCAGTGTTAAAAATAAAATCATAAATAAATCATTCTAATTTCCTTTAACAATTTTCCATGGTAAGGTTAGACAACCTAATACAATAGAATTAAAAAAATATATATATTTATACTATTTTTATTTTTAATGCACTAACCCGTGCTAAGGACAAATTTAAAAACCTATTTAGAGGCTAAAAATTTCACCCATGCCGGGATTCAAACCCGCAACCTCTGGCTATCCGTGCCAGCGCTCTACCAATTGAGCCAATGGGCGACTCACCGGCATCAGTGAAATTTCGAACCTCTTTACACTATTCTCTGTATTACGTATTAAGCCAGATGTCGCTGCCTGTACGTAATACAGAGAATAGTGTAAAGAGGTTCGAAATTTCACTGATGCCGGTGAGTCGCCCATTGGCTCAATTGGTAGAGCGCTGGCACGGATAGCCAGAGGTTGCGGGTTCGGATCCCGGCATGGGTGAAATTTTTAGCCTCTAAATAGGTTTTTAAATATATATATTTGTGCACATTATACAGATCTCGTTAGCCCTATACTAAGTCCAACTAAATGACTTGTGTTACAGGTGCTAACTCGACGATAGATTTAATACAATACAATACATAGATATTATCCAAGACACGAGACAAACTAGAAAAGTTCGTTTCCTAGTTTGACCCGGCCGGGGATCGAACCCGAGACCTTCGGTTTTACAGTCAGCTTGCCAAACCACTGCGCCACCGAGGCCGAAAGATTTATTTATGATTTTATTTTTAACACTGCAACATTTCATTTGCCTAGTCTACAATAATTTCAAACGTTTCAACAGTTGTCGGTTTATCTTCACACCCGATCCTTTTTCTGGATATCACCCTGTAATTTATACGATGTAGCCCCGTGAGTGGTGCCGGGCTAAATTGATAAAATAACCTTTTCTTTCTCTTAAATAACCTTCGCAGAGTAAAACGGCAGAGCTGTACGAGTTTCTGAAATAACTTTGAGAAAATACAACTCCGAAAAGCTGAAACTTTATCATCTACATATCTACACAATATCTACCCGACTACCTCAATACCAAGACAAAGGTCGTAGGTTCCATTCCCAATGGGGGCTGCCTTACATTTGTACAAGTTGCCTCAGTCTGGGTGTATTTTTTCATATTTGGAACGTCCTTGCCTCGGCACCATAGTTAGCTATCCTAGTCCGGGACCAGGTCAAGTTAACTAGGTTAACTTCCACACAACACTTATCTTACGCGCGCCAAATCCTGAGTGATTCCAATCGTGTAACTGTCAAATTAGTATGGAATTTGTCAGACGATTGGAATGGCCAAGGATATGTTGCGCATAATTAGGCTCAAATCATACTGATAGATCCAATGTTTGGTTTGATTACACAGGAAATTAAAGTTAAAACATCTATCAATGTATCTGGGTTGATAGATAACGTCTGATGTACTACAAACAATATGCTATCCATCTAACCTATGAGAAAGGCCTCCTCTCTGGCACGACAAACCTTTTGGTTCGCTGCTAATCGCGTCCATAGCTTTTCGACCCCTTTATTAATGATGGTGGTCAGGCGACAGGAGGGACGGTGTACTAAGGCGGTCACATAGTGATGGTCGAGGTTGGTCAAACTATGGGTAAGCAGAACAATGACATTTGCGGAAGATTGCGACGGCGTTCGCGCGGCTCCGTCGTACGGCGTGAAAAGGAAAAATACCTTGGGCAGGTAAGAATTCGGCATAACCCTGTCGTCATCCCCAGGAGCAGGGTATCTATGGGGAAACTTCCCCATGAAAAAAAGCAGAACAACGACCCAGTGAGTTTGGTAGTTCTAAATAGACTAGATGTTTTTGCACTTAGCTTCATAGTTGGGTCAAGCGTAACAAGCGCTGAGATTTGTTAACACCTCAAAGACTAAAGTTTTCTCGCGATGTTTTTCCTTTGCCTTTAGCTAGTGGTATTGGTCACAAAGACATAGGTAAATGCCGATATTCGAACCCATGACCTTCCGAATATTAGGCCGGCGTTCAACATTCTCTGGCTACAAGGAATTATGCATTACTAGGAAATAGCAACGCGTTTGCTCTAAACTCTTTGCCAGGTAGGTAATAACGATAATAAATCCGGATACCTTTCATCTTTATTGGTCCGATAAATGCTAAGCTAAAAATACCTACATTTTAGGGTTCCTTACCCAAAAAGGAAAAACGGAACGCTTACGGGATCACTTTGTTGTCCGTCCGTCCGCCTGTCTGTCTGTCAAGACCATTTATCTCGAAAAGGCGGAAGTATCGAAAGAAAAACCGTTTACTCAATTCTTACAGTCCCTTGATGTTGTGAAAAGCTCAATCTTCTAAGTTAACGCAAGCAAAAGTTACGGTCGTTTATGCAAAAAAACGTATATTTCGATACTTGGGGCCTGTTTCTGAATTGACAATTTCACTAAGTATATACTTAAGTAACGTTCTGTCACGCTCTTTGCTAAGAAATTCTAAGAGACAGCACTACAGTTAAGTATTAACTTAGCAAAATTTTAATTCAGTAACTGGCCCTTAAGAGAGTCAAAATTCATAGGGTACTTTCCCTTGGCCTAGAACTGTGAAATTTGGTAAATAATACCTTATACTACAAATAGAGAAAACAATCTTATGTAATTAAATCATTAAGAAATAGTCTTAGAAGTTCGGGAAAAGCTCGGAAAAAATGCAAGACTCGATTCTTAATTTTTTAATTATTTTTTTTATACTTAATCCAGTTTCATTCAATCCACCAATTCCAGTACTAGACGAATCCTGTACTAAGCCGTAACCGTCAGTTCCGAAACAAGAGAAAAATAACAGTATTTATCTAGAAATATCTACGTACATAAGTATATTTTATATAAATATATTATTTTATATAAATATATATTTTAATTCACTACCTGCATATATTATTTTTATTTATTTATTTACAGTTAAATATTGGAATGTAGGCTTTATTTTTATATTTAAATGCGTAGTTTAGTTACTTAGAATAATAATATAAGGGCCTCGCCGAAAATCGAATGTTCTGTATTTATACATTTACATTCAGAGGCACAACGGGGTTTGCCAGAGCCTTTCAATTTAAAATGTGTTTCTCTGAAAAGTGTATGTTGCCTTACCTCGTATGTATTAAGATGTACATTTTAGTTTTAATTTTCTTTTATGTTCCTTTTATATCTGGCAATAAACAAAATTTGTCTTTGTCTTTAAATAAATATATATTTCTCAAACATGCTCGGAAATGTTTGTGATATTACCATGAAATAAAGCCACAAAGTTTCTCTTTTATGGCTCCCGCCTCACGTTACTGGCCTAAGCCAGTAAAGTAAGTATGAAAATCCATTACCGTCCGCTGCTCTAACTTTTTAAATTTACTTACTAAAATTAAACTGACCAAGGAAAAATTACATACAGCCAACCACCTACTAAGTTCTGTAAGCATACTTGCAAGATTAAAAAAAAAAACAATCTATGATATTGGTTTTTGTGCAGTTAATCATGGTGCTCAAATATGTTAGTGTATTTAAAAAATAAAAAAGGCGGCAAACTAACTATTATTTCCACGCCTTCGACTCGGCCGTCTATCCCAAACTCGTCCAGCAATCCCTTACTTTTCGGCCTCTGCAGTAATTTACTATTATTATTACTTTATTGCACACGAAGCATAAAACAGGATATTACATATTAAATAGCACGTAGGTACAAAGGCTAGCTTATTTTTGTAAGAGATTTTTCCAGCAAACCTTGGAAAGTCGGAGCATCAGTAAAAAGGTTCTTAATAAGTGTACAAAATAAACTACAAAAACCCTTAACTTATTGTTAAGGGTTTTAAGGAGAAATAATACACTATATAGACTATATACCTGTGAGATACCCACAGACCTTTAGATTTGTACGGAACCCTCGGTAAGCGGGTCTGAATCGCTCTTGACCGATTTTTATACAAGTTCCAGGAATATTATCCTATCGAGTGGGCTGACGGAGGTGTAATGGCGATCGTCTTACAAACGTTACAGGAAAAACTTGTTAGCCTTTATGAGTTGGGCTGAATTACCAATTTCACGGCTCTACGGAGTTTCATTGTTCACGTGCCACAACTTTCCTGTGAATAATGTATTATTAGTCTTTTGTTGGTGAAAACTCACCGTTCTATCCTCGTTACGGAGTAACTTTTGTTTTGCCTTTTATAGGTATACTTTTTACTTTTTTATACATACATACATACATACATACATACATACATACATACATACATACATACATACATACATACATACATACATACATACATACATACATACATACATACATACATACATACATACATACATACATACATACATACATACATACATACATACATACATACATACATACATACATACATACATACATACATACATACATACATACATACATACATACATACATACATACATACATACATACATACATACATACATACATACATACATACATACATACATACATACATACATACATACATACATACATACATACATACATACATACATACATACATACATACATACATACATACATACATACATACATACATACATACATACATACATACATACATACATACATGCATACATACATACATAACCTCACGCCTGTATCCCAGAGGGGTAGGTAGATACCAGGGAATGCCACTTGCCACGATCCTGACAGATCACCTTCGGTTCATCAACGTTCATAAGTCGTTCCATGCACGCACGCCGGTTCCGGGTACTTCTTATCTTTCCCTTTGCTAATACATCCCCTATTTGGTCGACACATGTCCGCTTGGGACGTCCCTTACCAGCCCTTCCACTCACATTCGCAATATATATTTGTTTCGTCAATCTTTCTTCCGTCATCCTCTCCACATGTCCATTTTTTATTTATTTATACTTATACTCTATATACTTTTTAAAGTATTGTACCTATATAAGGCAAAAGAAAGCGTTAATATTTAGATTTCCTACTAGTATTTTGCTGAAAAATTGTACTTCGAAGCTAAGAAAGAATTAATCGACATTAAGAAATACTATAGTTTTCATGTCGGTTTTGTATAATAATAATGCGTCTATATACGCCCCACTTTAGGGCACAGGCTTTATCTCGGAAAGAGAGTACGGGCTTAATCACCACGTGTGCCCACCGCGGATTAGAGGTATGAGGTGGTGTTGAAGGTATGTGGAAATCATAAACACTCAGGTTTCCTCACGATACAGTGATAACATTATATTACACAATTCTAATTGTGATTATTAATAGGGTAAAACGTAATTACCTTATTGCCGACGTTTTATAATAAACGCGATAATTATATAACTATGTATGAGCATTGCGTGTCCTCAGGAAATACTGTTTACTCACAACGTTTTCCTTCATAGTTAGAGGTATTATAACTTATACATTCAGGCACATACATTGCTTCTGGCCCAACACTAGGATACCATGTGTCGTGGGAACCAGAAACAACGACATCACAAACATGTGAACATCCAAGACCTGGTGTTTTTATTGTCCCCAGCCGGGGATCGAGCCCGGGACCTCTTGCATGGTAGGCAGAGGCTACCGCTGCGCCACAGAGGCCGTCAAATATTGCTACTACAAAATCACATATGAACCATCTGTGAACAAAAGAGAATACTTCTTTTTCGTCTTTATGTGCCTTCTCCTATCAGAGGTTGGCAACCAATTCGACTATCTTGCTCTTCGAGGTTGCCAGTACAAACAAGGAACTGGTACTCTGTTGAAACCACTGTCGCAGGTTGTGTAGCCATGAAAAGTGCATACAAAGAACCGATATTAACAAACTGTTAACAGTAATTAAGTACAGTGTAACAGGTGTGTACAAGAAAGCGGGAACAAGGCCGTCTTTCGCCACTTTCTTGAGAATGGCTTCGAAAACTTCACTTGAAATTCAATTTAAATTAATACGTAAGTGTCATTTTAACAGGATGCAAGTCAGTCATAGAATAGCAAGTCATTGGTGCATCTAAGCGCTATCGAACACTTCGATATCCCCATGTGCCCACTGCTGGGGGCACCGGTCTCTTCCTGCATCGCAGGAAGGTTAGGCCATACTCCACCACGGGGGCCAAGTACGGGTTGGTGGAGTATTGTCAGGCAGTAACGGGCCTTACTGCCAGAAGTTATCAAGCCGCCCACAAGGCCTCTAACATGGCTTAACAACTGCCATTACACGACAGCTCTCACCAACGGCCTAACGTGCCTTGCGAAGCACGGAAACGCTTGGAAAAACTACCACTAGCGGTGGTCTCGGGACGGTCACCCCAGCACCTGACCGCGCCTGTTGTTGCTTAACTCAAGTGATTGATTCCAAACACTGGGTTCGGCTAGACCACGAGCGCTTCCTATCGAACACTGAACCTTTCGAATCTCCAGGCGTGAAGCTACCGACGCGCTACTACCGGCTCCTCACGATGCCTTATTCATATAAGCTGCTTATCTCTCTTCATCTGAGAGAACGCCGAGTGGAACGTGCATAAGCTGCTTAGGTTGTACTCACAAGTACATAAATTACGCATTCTTGAATTAGGTTTAAGCTAAGTGGTTCATGGCTTATGAACCATATCGAAGATCGCGTAATTTTGAGCTTCATTACCACAGTTATCATTCTCACAGCGGATTCGATATCAACCCTTGCATGTACTGGGCTACGGGTCTCTTCCTGCATCGCAGGTTAGGCCGTGCTCCCCCACGGGGGCCAAGTCCGGGTTGGTGGAGGATTGTAAGACAGTGGCGGGCCTTAGTGTCAGAAGTTATCAAGCCGCCCATAAGGCCTCTGACATGACTTAACGACTGCCATTAACGTGGCTTGCGAAGATAGCAACAAGCAATATAAAAACGTTACGTCACCCATCCTACACCTGACCGCGCCTATTGTTGCTTAGCTCAAGTGATTGATTTCAATCGCTTGGTTCGGCTAGGCCATGAGCGCGTCACTGCCACCGCGAATTGGAGCCTTAAAAATTTTATCTACCTACCTACTACGACACAAAGGCTCAGGTTTTAACAGAATATGCAGCAATAAGCAGCCTATTTATGTGCTACTGTAAGCACACTGTAGGGCACCATTTTCTCTTAGAGAAAAAACAGAGAAATGTGCTGGTAAAGAAAAGAGAGTATATGATTACAGTTTTTTTTTTTTTTAATAAAAGCCCTGCGCTCCCCATACACCAGAAGTTTCTATAGCCAGCGGCACAAATATGTAGGAATTCATAAGCTGGCTATACTTCTATGCGTCTTATGCCTCGCAGCCAGTTCAGCCGCGGCGCCAGCAGCAGCGGCAGTAGATACGACATACGAGGGCGCGACAAGTCGCATCCCACAACAAACTTCGACCCTTCTCCCACGGAACCAGAGTAAGGCCGTCCGGACGTTTCCCATCGTTCCGGCATAAGCCCGGAGGCTCAAAGACAGAAGGGATATTTGCCGCAACCAGAGCCCGTCGAACAATATCATTTATGCTATGGTGCCGAGAGATTCTACCTGCACTACGGACACAATGCAGCCCGTGCCGGCCCTGAGCGTCCACCTCCACGCCACAGACACAACGGTGCGGTTGACAGACTTCACAACCTAAGCGCAAAGCAACAGCCACTCGGAGTGAATCGCAGTCCAAAAAGGTCCCCAGCTGTGGGGATGGCAAAGCATGAAGCCATATTCCCGAATCCGGTCTCGAAACAGCGCGCAATCTCGCAAGCTCAGCCCCAGAACTGGAGTTCAGCAATGCGAGATGTGAAACCCGTCACCATTAATATTCAATATACGAGTGACGAGATCAAAAACCCCATGCGACGAAGCAAGAAACGCTGGGAGCTCGATGTCCTGCAAGCGACGAATACCCAAACCGCCATGCCTAATTGGAAGAGCCGCTTGGCACCACTGTGTCGACGTCATCCTAATGTTGAGAACAGTTTCTAACAACTCCTTTGAAGCCTCATCATACTCCGACGTTTTAAAACTGCATAACCACAAGGGAGTAGTGCGAACTGAGTAAGTCAACCTGGGGAATGACAGGCAACTTCGCAGGATCGTTAACGCATCATTATGTTAGATTAATACTCTTTATTGCACACCATACATACAAACAAACAACAAGCAAAGTATTTTAACCAAAACTACCTGGTACCCGCGACTTCGTCTGCGCAGGATTAATATTTCGAGTGGCTTATATAAGCGTCGAGTAGAAAAGGTTTTGGCAGAGCACGCCAGAATAGCTCGCACATGGTAGATTGTTTCCTACTTACTTGACACTTATCGTCATATTTGGACAATTTACACAATATATTTATAAATTGTAGCCTATGTGTTACTCTGATAATATAACCTATATTATAGTAAAGTTTCATTAAAATCCACTCAGTAGTTTTTACATGAAGGAGTAACAATCATCCATTCATACTTACAAACTTTCGCGTTTATAATATTAGTAGGAAGGAAGTAGGATTAGACTTATTGAACGTTACAAAATATCCTAGGTGTCCATTTGAAAATCTAGATCATTGGAGAAAAATTGGCCAAAAAAACTTCGTTTTTTCTAAGTCCTTAACATTTGGAGCGTACATTACAAACTTAAATATCTAAGTTACATAGTATACAATTGGCGGTCTGTATATGCAGAGCTGAAGGCCAATCTCCTCTTCATCACTGGAGATTTGTATTGGAAAAAGAAGAGTTACTAAGGATTTTGACTGTACTTTGCGCTTGTTTGAAAATGTTTACATTGCGTAACTTTAACTTCCCATAACCACCCTTATAAAGTCTCCTCTTTTTTTAAAGTTCCGTAGGAAGCAAGAACCCCTTTCAGTTTCGCAAAGTCCGTTCGTCTATCCGTCTGTGGCTTAGTACGGAGGTGACAAGTACTAAAAAGCAGAAATATAGCACAGACAAATTAATCGCGCTGGTAAAGCAATAGGACATAAACGGTAAGATATTAATCTTAAAAAAATTTTTAGGTTAAATCCCGTGCACCAAAATTAGGGATGATTTTTTTTCGTCTACACCATACAGTGATTGCGTTGGATTGGTCACTTAAAAATATTATTAGTGTCACACAACCATTTTTCGATTTAAGGATCCGTTTGCGAAATAATAAGCTTCAAACCGCAAGTTCTTGTTAGAGTAGGGTGTCGCCCCTCTCTCCTGGCTAATAAATTGATTGTAGAAATGTTGAAAAACTTAGACCGGCAGCATATAATAAAACTTAAAAAGAAAACAATCATACCTAAGTAGGCTTTATAAGTTAACGAATAATAAATAAAACTTATTAATGGAAACTTCGTACAAATTCCGTTGAAAATTACTTTGCTAAAATTATTACCTGTGTGGTGTGTAGCAGTTAAAGGGCCAGTTTTTGAATTGAGAATTGGGCTAAGTATATGGTTAAATGGTGTGCTGTCTCTTCGAATTTCTCAGAAAAGGGCGTGACAGAACGTTACTTAAGTATTTATGTAATGAAATTCTCAATTTACGAATCGGCCCAAAAACCCTTGCCTCTACGGAACCTTACACTTCGCGTGGCCTGTCACGCACTTCGCCAGTTTTTGTGGTTGTTATATCACTGTGCCAAGCCTTCGGAACGGGGACAGAAGTTGCTATGAATTAATAATTTTATTGGCGACCCGACTCCTGTGATTGACAAGCTTTTTAGGTCGCCCGCTGCAATGTCTGTTAATTGGGGTTATTTGGCGAGAAAGGAAATGTCGAGGAAAGTAAGGTTAAATTAGAGTCTAATAATACCTTGCTCTTGCATAGACTGGAATACAATCACACTAATATTATAAAGGCGAAAGTTTGTGAGTGTGTATGTTTGTAACTTTTTCACGTCTAATCGGCTGGAGCAATTTTAATAAAATTTGGTATGGAGTTAGCTGACACCCTGGATTAACACATACGTTACGTTTAATTGCGGGAAAATATCTTATTCCCATGGGAAAATCGATAAAACGCGGGTAACTCCGCGGGGCACAGCTAGTAATGTCTAAACCAGAGACGCGATGAGTCGGGGACATTTTAGTTAGACCTGAGATTTCCGCACTTGAAAATGAAAATGAAATGAAATGAAAATAAATTTATTAACACACACGTTTAGCTATAACTAAGACATTTGCAGTAGCCACCACACAAGGTCGGGCCTGAATCGTGGTGGTCTATGTTTGGGTACATTGTGGCGTTTTTTTTTTTGGGTTAAAGGAGTGTCATTTATTTATTAATTATTAGGAATTAAAATTACGTAACAAAGATAAAAGATTATTGATAAGAGCAAAATGTGTGTTGAGTGAAGGATTGTGAGTGAGTGTATGTACTCTGCCCAGCCCTACGACAGTAGTCTTGGGATCGGGTTTTGGCCACTGGGCAGAGGGTGAGTGTCGGTGTAAGTGTGAATGTAAAGTATGTGTGAGAAAGTATGTACCTTGTGTGTGGGTTAGCACTGTATCTTGAGGAGGGCTTCAGTGTCTGCGTAAGAAAGAGTTTGTAGCCATTTTTTTACTATGACTCCAGCTTCCCGTGTGGAGCAGTCCCTAATTTCACAGGTCTTGTTAACACGGTTATACAGGAAAGCATGCGCATAACGTGGCAACCGTTGTGCAAAGGCTGATCTCACTGGTGGCATTGGCACTCTGAACACACGTCTATTACGAAGAATCTGGTACTCTTGGGAGTTGAGGATCAAACGATGTGTCGAGATTGCGCTTTTGTAGATATATAGCTGGCGAACAGTAAGGACACCTGCTTCTGCGTAAAGAGTAGCAGTTCGGTACAATCTAGGTTTGCCCAGCATTTTCTTTAGCACAGCTCGTTGGGCTCGCTCCACCAAGATCATTGCAGTGGTGCCTGCGGCACCCCAAATCGTTATACAATAACCCAAGATCGACTCGCATAGAGCTGTATAAACCAGGTACAGAGTCTTTATATTAGCTGAGTCACGCAGGAGTCGCATTATATGAGTTAATTTTCTGACCCTAACAGCCAGACGAGCGACGTGGTTTTTAAAAGAGAGGTTTTCATCGACCTCAACGCCAAGATATCTTATAGTATCACTGCGTGTTATTGTCTCGCACGTGCAGTTGGTACGATTGCAGGCTGAGTGGATTCTAATGACTATTGGTTCCTTTGGTGAAGAGTGACAGGTCTTGTGAAAGCAAAGGTATTGTGTTTTTTTGAGATTAAGGGTTAGAAGATTTTTGTCCAACCAGGTCTTCAACGCGTACATGCCCAATTCTGCTCTCTCGCTAGCCTCAGCCCATGTGCTACCCTGATAAAGAGCCACGGTATCATCGGCATAACAGATAAGACCGTCTGTGATAGCGTCATGGATGTCATTAAGGTAAATGACGAAGAGCGTCGGGCCCAGCACGCTGCCTTGAGGGACACCGTACCGGATAGGAAGCCCTTTGCTGAGGTGCTCCCCAACTTTCACGCATTGTTGCCTTTTAGTAAGGTAACTCTTGAACCATTCCAGCGGCACCCCTCTAATCCCGAAAAACTCAAGTTTTTTTAGTAGGAGTGCCACCGAAATTGTATCAAATGCCTTGGCGAGGTCGAGGAACACCCCAACACACTTCAGTCCTTTATCTAGCTCTGCTGCTACCTCCTCTACGAGTAGGCCTATCGCGTCCTCAGTGGATCTGCCTTTTCTGAACCCAAACTGCCGATTGGAGATAAGGTTGTACTTGTCGAGAAACTTTACCAAACGCCTGTTCATAATTCTCTCAAGAATTTTAGAAAATATTATGAGAAGTGAAATTGGCCTATAGTTTTCAGGAGCAATTTTTGGACCCCCTTTATGAGAAGGGACTACAACAGCCAGTTTCCAATCTGATGGAAATACTCCATTACTGAGGCTAAGATTGTATATGTGAGTCAGTGGTATAATTATCTTACTTTTGATGGCTTTAATCAGTTCCACACCATAGTTATCGATGCCTGGTGCACTACCCGGTTTAAGTCTGTTTATTAGTTTATCGACCTCAACTTCGTCTGTAGGAGCAGTGAAAAAGTTGTTTGGTTGATGCAATTTTATGTCCACGTGAGCAGCAAGCAAGTCCTCTGTAGATTTAAGGCTGTCGAGCAGTTTATCGGCCAGGTTGGCCCCAGCATTGGCGAAGAAATCATTACAAATATCGACGGATTCCTGCGTATCTCGCGCAATTTTCGTTAGTTCAACAGCCGTGCTACAGTTGGTTTTGTATTCTGCTATGTTTTTTATGGCCTTCCATAAACCTTTCGTATTACTTTTGTTTTTTTCTAGCTGTTCGGTATCGTAGTTTTGCTTTAGATTATGGATTAATTTAGTTAAGAAGTTTCTATATCTACTGTAGACAAGACGGCGTAACTGATCTTTCGGATGTTTACGGAGGTCTATATGGAGTTTGTCTCGGTGTGCCATACATTTCAGCAGCCCACGAGTTATCCAAGGTTTTTCGATGTATTTAGTACGACTTACGCGTATTTGGGAGGTATGCTTTTTGATTGCAGATGCAAGAATAGAGTTAAAATGTCTAACTGCGGCGTCAACATCACGTGTTGCCATCACCGAAGACCAGTCGACATCTACGAGCTCTTCAACGACTAAATTATACTCGATTTTAAGGACCGTTCGATTTTTTGGAGGCTTGCGTTCTGTTTTGGCATAAGTTACTGCGACAATAGCTATATCATGATCTGAAATGTCTAGGTGACTAACTAATCCGAGAATTCGGCGGCACTTTGTACGTGCAAAGATATGGTCGAGGCACGTTTGCAGTCTTGTTGGTTTGGTTATTGCGGGTGTAAAGCCTAGCTCTGCAAGAAGGCAGAGGTACTCACAGGTATTGCTGTCATGTAGGTCTAGAATATTTAAGTTTATGTCTCCCACGACAAATACTGAGTCATTGTTTTTTATTTGAGAAAGCATTGAAGACAGGCTCTCCACAAATGGTATAGGCTGTGTAAAAGAAGGGGATCTGTAGATTCCAAATACTGTAGTGCCATTCGACAGTTCAATTTTTAGACATTCTGCTTGCTCAATCGGTGGCTCCTCCACCGATGCGCTCCAAATATCTTTAATAAAAGCTGCCACCCCTCCAGCACGGTTTACGTTTTTGTTTGTGCTGTGTGAGATGTAGCCCGGGATTTGTCCAATATTGCAGTCTGTTACTCAACATTCAGTGAGGATAATGATGTCGGGAGTAATTTGGATACGGTTGAGTGCGACAATAAATGCGTTAAGGTTGCGGTAAATACTTCGGATATTGTACGTAACAATTGTAAAGTTGTAGCCATCCTCAAGGACTTTACTGCAGCTCTCCAATGACTCATGCACCTGGCACTCTATGGTCAGATAATTTTCAATGTCGTTTAATACGTCTAGGTCTATGTTATTCATAGGGAATGTCTGAAAAATACCTAAAAGGGCAGAGTGGGGCCAGAGAGTGGGGCGCGAGACGACAGGTACAGAAGTGGCGTGCTGCGGTTGAGCAAAGAGCTGCAAATCCACCGGTGTGAGTGTAGATATGTGTATGTGTACGTGTAAGAGAGTGTATGTGTGTGTGCAATAAGTGTAAAAGACATGAACGAATACTTAAAATAAATCTAAAAAGTTCCGTGCCACGAGAATTGGTTATCCAGTTCATTAATTGTCCGTATTTGCGTAGGGTTGTGTATAACATTTTAGTTATGTTGGGTTGCTTGTGAGTTATTAGCTGGCCCAATTCGTTCGTCGATGTCTGATGCAGAGATAATGGAAAACGCTGGCCTTCCGTCAATCTTCCGGACAAATATTGTTCCATCTCGCACCCAACAGTACTTGAAATTGAACAATTTTGAGCGCTGCCTCGCGTCGCGAAAAAGCAAACGGTTTCTTTTGGTAAGTCTCTCGTTCACGTAGACACGCTGAGGAAACCCGGGAACTATCCCATCTGTATCGGCGTTGCGTCTAACTTTTGAAGCTTTAAGCAACTCATTACGCATTTTACGGCGCACTAGTTTTACCACAATAGGGCGAGGGAGTGAAGAGTCGTTAGTTAGCTTAGAGACAGGTGAACGTCTAGGGCCCGCACGCCCGACAGAATCTATTTCATTCTCCTCCAGGGTCACCCCGATTTTTTTAGCGGTAAGAATCACTAAATGACTTAGACTCTCATTCTCTATTTCAGGGATACCCACGATCTCAATTTCATTTGAAAGTGACTGTTGCTCTTGTGAGTTCAGGTGGCTCTCAAGCTCTTCAATGGTAGACTTAAGGCTAATTATTTCATTTGCCTGAACCGTGATTTTATTTTCCATATCGGCGATTTTATCTATGGTTTTCTTCATACTTCCAATTTCCTCTCGCAATTGGCGAATCTCGACCAATAGCATGTCGTTGGTCGTAGAGCCAGCAGAGCCTGTGACATGTTTTTTAGAGCCCCTTTGTACATTTACGTTCTGCGTTTGTTCTTTTAAGAGATTAATATTCTGATTTGCAATGAGTGTATCGTTTAGTCTACCAATGGTGGTCCGTATAGGTGTAGATGAGTTTATCCTTTTCGGCAGAGACGATACACACATCGGACATGTCCAGATGGATTTTGACTCTTCGGAAAGTGCAACAAAAACTGCCTTAGTTACATTAACACAGTCAATTTCATTTCATTTTCATTTCATTTCATTTCAATTGATTCGAGTTTGGCCGCGCTAAGATACTCAGAACGATAGTCTATGCTAGAGCGATGGTAGTGGTAGTCTTCCCAATCGGGAGGTCGTGAGTTCCAATCCCGGTATGTCCCAATGACTTGTTTTTTAGTTATGTATGTTTGTGAAGTTATAGTTGCTATATCACTCGCCAACTGCTTACTTAGCTTAATAATACTTAGAATCATAGTTGGGCCATTGCCACCTTTTCCCGTCACCCATTGGTTGGCTGGAATAAAATACTAATTAGTATTACGCGTGCCTATTGTATAGTATTATAATATTATACTTCTATATAGTATTATACTTCTTATAATATTATACTTCTGACAGAAAGGCCCGCGACTGTCTTATAATCCTCCACCAACCCGGACTTGGCCCCCATGGTGGAGTATGGCCTAACCTTCCTGCGATGCAGGAAGAGACCCTATCCCCAGCAGTGGGGACATACAAGGGTTGATATCGTGCCTATTGTACAATATTTACTTGGTGCAAAAAATATTTTTAATAATAATCATTGTATGTAGCAAGCGCTGTGGTATGTTGATACTTCACATACTGGGGTTTCCACACGATATTTTCCTTCCCAGTTGGCGAGTGATATAGCAACTATAACTTCACAAACATACATAACTAAAAAACAAGTCATTGGGACATACCGGGATTGGAACTCACGACCTCCCGATTGGGAAGACTACCACTACCATCGCTCTAGCATAGACTATCGTTCTGAGTATCTTAGCGCGGCCAAACTCGAATCAATTAATGTACCGTCCGCTTTTAAAATAACAAAAACAGCTTTCAACAATGTTGCCTGCACGTAATACAGAGAGTATTGTAAAGAGGTTCGAAATTTCACTGATGCCGGTGAGCCGCCTATTAGCTCAGTTGGAAAGAGCGCTGGCACGGATAGCCAGAGGTCGCGGGTTCGAATCCCGGCATGGGTGAAATTTTTAGCCTCTAAATAGGTTTTTAAAAAATTGTCCTTAGCACGGGATTAGTGCATAAAAAATATTATAAAGTTCATAATTCTTTATTTCAAAGTACTGGTTACAAAAATAGAAATAACATAGAGTTAAACCATTCGGTGTGAAAGAAGAACCCAAATGATATTAGTTGGTATCTGGTGCTATAGCTAGGTTATCTAGCTATCTAGGTTAGCTGGGTTAAAGTAACTAAGCTAATTGATATTCCAACCTATTAAATGAATTACAAGATAACAAAAACTCACGACTATATCCAGGAAAGGTAGGCACAGACCTGGGTCTGCCACTTGTCACGAGAGATCTTTTTCAGTGTTTGTATTGAGGCGAGTGTTTAATTTCGAAATAGGCATGACGAAAGATTTTTAAATCCTCTTCCATAACCTGGGGACATGTTTATTATTTACAAAAAAAAACTTGTATTTCAGGAATAAACTAAAGTTTAACGAAGGTTATAGCAATTTTTCTAAAATTATTTTACATTTGTGGGAAAACCACTCGCAGTGTCTTGGCGTCAAAACTGACGTCACGCCCAGGTAAACAAAGCTTACCAATGTTAACCTGAGCGTGACATCACGCGATGTGATTGGTGTTTCACTAAAAATGGCTGAAAGCAGTATTATTACCTTATATTTTATTGAAAATAATGGTAACTAGCTGACCCAGCGAACTTCGTACCGCCTAACAGTCGATTATTTTTTTTTTTTTTCTCTCCGTAAGAACCATCTTCGTACTTAAAGAAATATTCTAAAAAAAGAATTAGCAAAATCGGTTCAGCTGCTCTCGATATTTGCGCTTACATTCAGCGATCAATTTTTATATTATAGATAATTTTAATTTTGAGAACTATATCAGTGTTTTAAATCTCTTTACTACGTAATAATAACGTACCTAATAATGTAAAATCTTGTTTGTTTCGATATTAACTAACAGGGTAGAGTTATTCTCAAAGTAAGCAGGAAAGCCACAAGCTTCCTCGAGCACTGTAGGACCGTCCATGTTAAGGCAAAGGCTTCCAACGGCCGTGGAATACTAAATCCGGCCGTCCTTCGCAAAGCCACATGTGTAAATATGCAAATTTCAATGTCATACGAAATCAGGTGCGGTGGCAGCACTGACATAGAACATTCGTGAAGTCCTTGGTTTGGCATGTATGACTTTGTTTTTCTGGGTAAAGTAGTTATATGATGAGGATGAAGGAAAAAACATAGACGAAACGAATATATATTGCGAATGTGAGTGGAAGAGCTGGTAAGGGACGTTCCAGACGGACATACATCGACCAAATAGGGGATGTATTAGCAAAGGGTAAAATAAAAAGTACCCGGAACCGGCGTGCGTGCATGCAACGGCTGTCATGTAGAGGCGGTCGCTAAGCCATGTCAGAGGCCTTATGGGAGGCTTGATAACTTCTGACAGTAAGACCCGCCACTGTCCTAAAATCCTACACCAAGCCGAACTTGGCCCCCGTGGTGGAGTATGGCCTAACCTTTCCGCGATGCATTAAGATACCCGTGCACCAACAGTGGGGACATACAAGTGTTGATATCCATTAGTACAATTAACTCAAACAAATATTTTACTCGCTATTATATCAAAATGAACGTTAAAGCTGCTAAACATTCTCATTTAATAAATCATGTGGAGAAGAAGCTAACAAAGAAACTCCACATTTATTCTTTTCACAATACGTTTTAACTAAATGATCAATTTTTAACATTAAATCACACTACACTAGACATTGACCAAATTGACAATTTGAATTTGAAATTGTTAAATTGGCCGGTTAATATAAATAATAAAAACCTATTTAGAGGCTAAAAATTAAAAAAAATTTAGCCTCTAAACAGGTTTTTAAAATTGTCCTTAGCACGGGTTAGTGCATTAAAAAAAAAGAATATTTATATGCGTATATATATATATATATATATATATATATATATATATATATATATATATATATATATATATATATATATATATTATATATGTCATTATACATATACGCATATAAATATTCTTTTTTTATGTATACGTAAGGTAATCGGTTAATATTATTTTAATACCAAACTTTCCGCCAGTTTTTGGTTAACAAGCCGTTAATCTACTGTTAACAGCTGTCAGTTGACCAAAGTTCATACAAAAAAAAACATTTGACCGCTGTTAACAGTAGATCAACACATTGTTAGCGTACGAGAAACTGGGGGTTTGTCTTCTAAATAATCCTTAATGTTAGGCTTCATAACACAGAAAATGCTCAACTCCTTTTTTTAAACCGCTTCGATGGTAACTCTAATATATCACGAGGAATCTTATTGTACAACTGTATATACTGCCCAAAAATGTATGTATTCACTTTTAGGGTCTGTTTCACAATCTGCAGATAAAGTTCCGGATATTCTATCCACAACCAGGGCTGCCGCTTGTTCTAAATATGAAGTCATAAACGAACACACGCAATATAGGAACAATTATTTAAATTTAGAACAAACGGCAGCCCTGGTTGCGGGTAGCTTATCTGGAACTTTATTTGAACATTGTGAAACAGGGGCTTCTTGCTTGTTAATTTGTGGGTTAATTCGTATCGAATTTCCATAGTTAACCGTTCTTGGAAATGTTCTTGGCAATCTGAAACCAAACTTATGTGGTATTCAAACATAGCCCTTAACGCTTGAAATCGCAAATCTGTAGTGTCTCTGTCTCTGTAGTGTTTCTCTGAGAGAAAGCCTATCCACTGCAATAGGACGTGTATATGCTGCGCCTTGATTCTGTCAGTGCATTGCAGTAAATAATAGATGTTTAGTTAGAATATTTTCGAGGCTTAATCGCATAGTAATTTATTGCTATTTTACCTCGACGTTTCGACGACGTTACAGTCCTCGTGGTCACGAGAAGACTGATGGCTGGCATCCGTTCGCATCTTCGGCTGATGAGGTTTCAGACTACCCTCAATCAGCCATCACAAAGCACTATTAGAGTTGCGACACACTACACTGACAATGTCGGACGATAAGCCATGCTACTTTTTCCACTCGAACATTTCTTGATGACCGGATCCCACGTTTGCGACAGTTTGAAACCACATTCCCGATTAAAATTTAGATAGATGTCTTTCATACATTGACGTCTACAAAATTATATTTAATCAGCATCAAAATGAAATTGTCGCGAGTTTGCAGTTTTCATTAACTTTGATCGTTGCATCTACGTTATGAGATGATTTATACAGCGTCCAGTGCCACCTTCATTCCCACTAGATGAATCAAGGGTCGATTCGGACAACCCCTTTATAATCCTCTCAGCTAAGTCTGCCTATCCTACATGGAAATACATGCGGAGCCAACCTAGCCCCGAGTTTTCACACGATGTTTTCCTTCACAGATAGTATGTGATATTGCTACTGTATAGAAATTAGCAGAATTGTGCAGTTGTCATTATACATAGCATAAACAGAATCTTCTTCTTTTTCAGGCTATATTAGTCCACTGCTGGACATAGCCCTCCCCTAAAGAGCGCCATAGCGCCCTGTCTTCAGCATGCCGCATCCAGCATATGCCGGCAGTTTTTCGCAGATCGTTATCCCACCTGGTCGAAGGGCGTCCTTCGAGTCGCAGTCTCCACTCAAGAACACGTTTACTCCAACGGTTGTCGGTTCTTCGCAAGATATGGCCAGCCCACTGCCACTTCAGCTCGCTATTCTCTGAGATATGTCGATAACTTTGGTTCTCTGTCGCATGCAGTCGTTACGAATAAATCGAATCTAAGCCCAGATTATGTTTTATCTTAACCTTAACACCTATTTTGACCGCAGAAAAAGATCGTGGCACCAAAAGCTTGCAGAGTTGTTCAACACGAATGACATAGAACTTTTTTGCGCCGCGACATCACGAGACAAAATAGCTACAATAATAACCAACCTCCGATAGAAGATGCCACCAAAAGAAGAAAAAGAATCGCATCTACTCCCATAGGCCACGGTCACATACAAAGCCTTCCTAAGTAACAGTGAAAGAAAACTCGATTTAATATATTTTGAATGGCTCTGTCCCCGGAATAAATTACGTCGGATGTTTCTTTGTTTCTGAAATGTTCATTTTCATTTTGGCGCGGGCTTTATTAGGAAGTTTTAACGAGCTAGGAAGGCTCTCTCACGTGTAAACTCAACCCGTAGCTATTCGCAAATATGTCACGTAGTTTCGTCACCTGGGACAGTCGACCCTTTCCTCTTGCAAAATAACAATGCGAGTGCCCTCTGCAATCATCAGCGTGAATAAGGAGTCGTTAAACGTCTTCATTTTATGCCTTTTGTTGACTAGGATCATCGATGAAAGCCAAAGATTCACTGCCTGCCAACGAGGCAGTCAAGCTTTATTAGTTAAAAGGTTGTGCAACGCAGGTTCGTTACCCGGACTAGTCCGCCCATCGGTGATTTGTCTAAATGACCTCAGTCTCAGTATTTTTAAGAAAAAAAATATTTGTAATAAATAAAAATATACATGGGATATATACACATTTAGAAGTAGCCTTTGCTATTTAAAATAGATTCACCAAATCATACCTTACTGGTGTACTCACGTTCATCCATCTTTTACAGAATCTTACAGAACATGTTTATACTCGTATATATCGTCCTCCACACAATATTAGTATTGTTGCGAGGGTGAAAAAGGTTTCTGTTTCTTCATTTTATGTTGTCCTTAGCTGGTTGCAACAGCGCAGAGTATTCCATCCGGGAAGAGACTTAAATGACCCTCCTTTGTAGAGGTAAACCGGAAGCAGGCATGCTAACTAAGTATGTTAACCTTATTATTAAGCTAGGCAACCGGAAGCGGAACACTTGGTAAATGCGTTAATTATATGATCAAAACTATTATACAGGAGGTATAATGCACAGTGAATTGACTAGGTAACTGCTTAAAAGCATTTAACTAACATTCTCGATAGAAAATTTAATTTAAATGGCGACTTATGTGACCTTTAAGAAGTGGTGCAAGGCCACCTTAAACTAATCCATTTACACAAACAATATTTAAAGTACTCAGAAGGTAATAATGGTTTTCGTTGGAAGCGTAGCCGTCACAAAGAAAACCCACTGTTTTCTGACGGTTCCAAGATATCCTAGATACGCTTACACGGCCACTGCAGAAAAGAACTTCCGAAGACTCCGCATACAATGCAACAATAGCTTATTCGAGGAATAATGAAAAATCCGGTGCCGTTACTCACCCGAAACCCGCTCGGCAACAAAAAGGCGCGTCCTCGTAACTTTAGTTGGGGCACTCGCTCCGATGCAACAGGCTCCTCCGCACGGGACACTCAACTACTGGGATAACATAGCACAATACCGAACACTGCCACTACAGCGAGTATGCTCCCTTTTTCTGCTGGTAGGCTTTGACGCGCGGGAAATGCAAGGCTGGGCGGCGTACGTCCGCCGCGGTTCCTCGCACGGGTCTGCCCGCCCGCCCTGCGCCGCCCCCTCGCCCCCGTCCCCCGCGCCGCACCCCCGCCCACGGAGCCTTCGTTTCGTATTCGCGTCCTTGCTCTTGTCTGAAATCGTCTTTCGCAGACTGAATTGAATTCTTCTACGGCAGCCGTAGGGAGGAAGGCTGAGTGTTGACTGGTGTCAATAACTTGTATCTAGACAGATGTGTTTTATTCTACTAGGCTTATTCACTCTGTGATGTCCTAGAGGAGCACTCTTTCGTACCTCCCCGTTACCTCCTGCGGATGACAGATCTAAAATGCTAATGGAATTAAGTCCACGCCACTGTACGATTTTTTTTTATGTCAGTGCAGTAAAAGTATCAATAAATAAATAACTACATGTCCTCTACTACAGTATTTAAATTTTTTAACTGTAACGTAAAAAAGTATACCTAAAATGCCTAGTCGGAGAACGAAACAACCATTAAATATTTGCTGTAAAAATTTACTTCTCAATCACTTTTTTTGGAAGTAGGATATTAAAACGGAGAAACAAGAAATCATTAGTTAATCCGGGTGAAAGCACAAGCAAAAAAACATCAAATAAAATTTAAGAACCTTCTCTTTTGGATAAATAAACGTTCAAATATCGTGTGCTATGAATCTCTCATGGTATTTTGCTACACTGAATCGTAGCTGTATGAAGATAAGGGTGAAATTCTAAAACAGCGTTAGCACTAGGTAGGTAGGTGTTTATTCGGACGTCCCAATAAACAGAAGTAGGTAAAAAATGCAACGATATTACACTAAAGAGCATTAAGTTCTGAAATTTCACAGCGAAATTAAAATACTGTAGCACTTTGGTGCGATAATCGTTTTCATCTCTTATCGGCTAGGCTTGGCATATTTTTTACTTAAATAAATTTGTTTTTAAATGTTGAATACCTCGCGCCTATTTCCCTATTCGAAGCGGTGGTAGCTCAGTGGGTAGAACCATAGACTGGCAAGCGAGAGCTCCAGGTTCGATCCCGAGTGCGGGCACGTACCAATAACTTTGTTTAATTTCAAAGTTACGTACATTTGCGAATTTGTAGTCGCAATACCACACGCTAACTGTGAAGAAAAACATCGTGAGGAAACCCGCGGCTTGGTTGGCTCCGCACGTAATGACTAGTCTTTCCTGTGGGCTACTAAGCTATCAGGATGGTATAGGTGCTGGGCAAGCCTACACCATCTATAAAACCATGTCCCAGGCACTACAGCGTCGAACCACCCATCTTGTGTGAGTGAAGATACCACTGGACGCTGTATAAATCATCTCATTAAGTAGATGCAAAAAGGCCAATATTATTATTATTATTATTTCCCTACTCAGCCAATGACACATATATTTATTCTTTATGAATAGCAGATTTAATCGCTGCTAACAAACCATAACATTCAATGTAGTAATTTCGTAAGGTGTAAGCAAAAGCCTTATTTTAATTTTAGGTGTAATTTGTGCTTGCATGTGAAAGAGCAATCAAAAGAGCCTCGCTGGTCAAATAAAAGTGAAGTTTCTCCAAAAACATATATTTTTTCAACAATTTAGAAGGCGTGTGCCTTCTAAATTGTTGAAAAAATATATGTTTTGCAAAATACTTTAATGTTATGTGGTACGATTTAATTATTTATGTACATGCACCACGTACCGACTATATTCTTCATGCAATCCACTCCATCCAAAGGTTGTCTGGAAGAGATCGCTCTTAGCGATAGGACAGCCAATTGTATAACATTACTTCGATTTAAGAATCATGGTTGAAATATTTTTCTGGTTGTGCAATAAAGTGTTCTCTATCTCTATCTATCTATCTACATATTTATGTCTATAACGAGGAAGACTCAAAAGGGCACGCCATCTACGGTGTATTTAAAAAGGCTACCTACAAACTGCAAGACATCTCACTGTATATTCCTCGTGTTCCACTACCCAGCCCATCCAAACGTTGTCTGAAAGAGATCATTTTTAGTGTCAAGGCCGCCGTCTGTACTCTTAGGTTAAGAAATAACTGTGTACCTTTTTTTATGTACAATAAAGTGTTCTCTTTCAATCTATGTACCCAGCACTCGAGAGGACTTGCAAGGAAGAATGGGGAAGTTAAGGGAGGCCTCAGAAGCTAGTGTGCACGTGGCCGAGTTTTGGGCCTAAAATTTGAGTAGTTGGTCACCGGCCAAATAAGAAAGCACAAACTCCGTGGGAACATGGAGTCAGCTAAACATTCCTATTGGCAGCATAGTACTGAGTCTATGGACCTGCAAAATTTATTAACTACTTAAAATAAAGTGCTTAAACATCCGACATAATATTCTAAGGATATTCTGGGGACAAATCCATTTTAAAAGTAAAAGTCAGTCATCCATAAGTCGAGTAAAAATTGCTTTTATTGTTATCTTGTTATCTCGTAACACCTTGAATGTGACCTTGACCGTAGGGAGTAGATACGATTAAGAATTATCTTTATCTGGGCTTAGATTCTGTTAATGGATTGCATAATGACAACTGTGAATGTTTAGCTGCACTACCAGGCTAGCCGTAAAGGAAAACATCGTAATAAAGCCGTGGCTTGGCTCCGCACGTTTTGACTTGTATTTCTAGTGGGCTAGGCCGGCTAAGCTGTCAGGCTGTTTTACTCTATCTAAAAATAATGTCCGAAACACAGAACATAAAGTCCGAAACACTGCAGCGTCTGATTAATCCCTTCACCCATCGAGCATGAGTGAAGATGCGACTGGACGCTGTGTAAATGATTCTATTTCATACTCTATTCATTCTTCAACCACACTACAAAGTCAAGTTTTATGACTCTGTGGTGAAAATCTATGAAAAAATCCTTTGAGAGGCTTTTTGACTCTCGCTCACACCTAATGCCTTCCATATCGCGAGAACAAAAGGCTCAATCATAGAGCTATTGTCTTCAACTGTCTGTGCTAAACAATACCGAAGGCAAAATGCAATGAAATTATCCGAATGTACGTTCATTCCGTGTTTTATTTCACTTTTCTTTTATTCTGGAAAAGCGACAAAGTGAGTGTTAAGCCACGCGAACTTTAGGGTACCGTAGGAAAAGCTACGTTTTTCTCTGAAAGATGCATTCGGGGCTTGCAGCCCTCATACAGTTTTGACTCGCGCTGACAACCGCACGCAAACTAATAATAATTTTAATTTGTCAGAAAGCCTAAGTAAAACCCTACGAAGCTACCTACATAGTTTTATTCACCACTCGTTACGAACAAAACATTTCAGCAAAACAAAGTAGTAATAAATAAAAAGGCATCAGCAAAAAAACTCATTCAACAACTCAAACAGATTTCACACAACAACTCACTCAAAGTAATTCTCAGTGGAATTTGTAAAAAGTTTTCCTTTAATCTGTTAGTTGTGATGTTATAATACGTTAACTAGTATTGCCAAGTTAGCTGTGAAATTAGTATATACAAAGGCAGTACAGTGGATTCATTGTTTAGTTTAGTTCCCAATTTCGTAACATCAGCTCACTTACGATGTAAGCTTAACTTATAGAAATGCTGTGCTTACCTATAAGTGGTGTACATAAATACATGAAATTTTACCTTCTTGTAAACCTTTTGTACCATGTAATGTATGTATGGTGTTGGTGTGTGTTATAAAATCGCTTTCCTTTTTAATTTAATTACATATTAAGCTAGTTCGCCAATTTTCAAGTTTCTACATATTGCGGTTTAGCCGAGAGAGGAGGAAACGCGATTTGAAGCTTAATATTTCGCAGACGGATTTTTTTATATAAAAATTGATTTCCTGCATCTACAATATTTGTTAATTATCAATTTAATTATGGCTCACACTATAGGTTAGAATAAAAAAAACATTTGAATTAGTTAGGTCTATGAGGACCTTGGGACTTACCCAGCCAAAAATATTTTTCTTAAGATTTATTGCTATCATTTTGTAGGCGGCTGTGCCGCAGTTTTTCAGTAGTAGTCGTCTCCGCTCTAAACCGCGAACGGTGAGCCAAGACTGACAGACCGTGTTGACTACGGAACCCTGAAAATACCGAGTAAAACGATTCAACATTGTTGCATCTATCGGTGTACTTATTAGTTCATCCGCCATTTTCCGCAAGTTTCTTCATCGTAAGTGGAAGACTTATAAAACTATTTGAAACATATTTTTTGTCGTTACATGAACCAAAAAAACGTGAACCGTCGGACATCGCTTTTAGTAACAAACTACAAGCCGGTGCTTAACAAAACAAAACCTTTTTTTTCGAATTACATTTAGAGCAATAGCTTCTATATGACTATAGTAGGTACTTTTGCTATGCTCGTCTCATTGTCAAACTTCTGTGGTAATTTATATGCACCCAATTTTCGGTCCTATCAACCTGCTTCTTCTGCAACGGACTCCAGGGTGTCGTCTGATAAATAATAGGGGGCAATTTGAACTCAAAATGGGGCATCCCCATGGAACTGTCATTAATGAAGTTTGCTAACGGCACAAAAAGGTAATCAAATCAGGCGGGGCGCGGCGTGATTGGCTCTCTCCGTTTCGGCTCCCAAATTCGTATAAACTCACCGGGGAAATACTGAATGGATGTTTTTTAACTCGCTGCGTTATGCTACTGATTAGACTTACAAAAACCGGTCAAATGCGTGTCAGGTTACGCGCAGTGTTTTTTTTACAATGAATGGGCTTATTGTTGATCTCTATCTAGCCCGAGGGTGAAGATGAAGTCTAGAATGGACCGAGTTTACCCAGAAGAAGGGTATTTATTCAGACGCATCTTAAAGAGGTTCAGGTTATAAGCATTCGGAAAAACGGACGACAATGTGTTACACACATGGGCTGTTCGCATTATGATTGTTGATGAAAAGTGCTTAGCGCGGAGGTTGGGAAAGTCAACCAAGTCGCATGGTATAAAGCCGTACTACCTACATCTGGTTTTCCGATGGCGGAATCTGTGTCGTTAAGAGTTGTAGAATCTTTTGCTGCGCTCAGGATTCAAAGAATCACACTCGCCTTAAGAATAATTATTGGCTTCCATAATAAACAATCTACAATTTTTTTAAATTTACTGCACTTCAGCATAGTCAAAATCAGAAGAATATCAAGACAAAAAGTAAAAAAAATCGAAAAAGAACTACGGGTCGGCGCCGACCAGATGAATTGTTCATACACGTATGCACATCGGAGGTCAGTCTTATACATAATAACATATTAGAAACATTTTTCAACGTCGCGGCATTTCATACCACTATCAATTCGGTTTCGAGCAAAGCTCGGGGAATCACGAATATTTACAAATACGGGTCATTGTACGTAACAAGCACTGAGGTATGTTAACACTTCAGATGCTAGGGTTTCCTTGCGATGTTTTCCTTCACCGTTAGCGAGTGGTTTTACTATAAACGAAGTGGTGAAGTGGTTTTACGAGTGGTGAAGTTCTACAATAACTTCACAAATGCACATAAATTAGGTTCGAACCCGGACCTTCCAAATGAGAAACTGGCGTCTACACCGTTCCGCTACCAATGCTAGGTAAAGGTATACCAGGATCTCCATGGCACCCTTTGGCGATTCGATAAAAGCGGATTGAACGTTCCAGATAGTGGACAGAATGCGAAGTATGTAAATTGCCTGTATGTAAATATGACTCTGGCGCCTCCCTCAAAAAAAGTTGGTCTAAGTTTGCAAATTTTTATTTCGCAGTTGTTAAGATAAGATAAGATAAAAATACTCTTTATTTTACACACCCGAAAATATTTACAGTGACAACAGTTATAAAATAAGAGGTACTATTGGCGGCCCTATTGCTGATTGAAAACCTTCCATAGGAAAGGTTGCAGTATGACAAATTAGCATTTAGGACTACCGAAACAGACGTCGTATTCGTTAACGTCGTAATCTACTTGTGCATGTGAGCAATCGGGGATCAGTTTTAAGAATTATACGTAGCTACCTAGTATCTACCTAGTATATAGCAATTAAAATATCAGAGCGAGTACATAGATGTTACAGAGTGCTTAGTGCGAGTTTGACAGATCCAATCGAATAACTTTACTACCGCGTTAATCGAGCATCGAGTAGTGAGTATGAGTAAATTAACCATTCGAACTGGCAAAACGCTGTCACAGTACAACTCGCACTCGCGTTTATTCCTGTTTTGGCTGGTAAACGTGTTCACTTTTCAACGTAAACCATTACAACTCGCACTCAGCAATTTTAATTTCTATACTTGTCGCTAGGTGGCGCTTCTTCGAGGCCATAGAAATATGAGTTTACGTTAACGCGATCGAGTAGTTAAAAAACTCGCACTAAGCATAAATTTATTTTAGCCCTACTTTATTTTACTTTCATTCTTCTCTTCCAGACAGTGTTTGCCTAGTGTGGGACTCGGCAAGTATTTGAATAATGTAACCGACTAATGATAATTAAATATTTCTTATTTTTATTAGGTACTTTAATAATGATTCTACTCGCCAGTCGTGGTGCCAACCTAGGATACCTTATGGATGGATAAACCCATGGGAACTAGGCAACGACATCACAAGCATGGACATACACATACTGAGGCTTTGTGCGCCGACGGTCTCCAGTGGGATCGAACCTACTACCCCCGGCATGGTAATCAGAGATGATGCCAACGCTTGATCAACGAAGCAACAAGGTACTCGTGTTTTTACTAAGTTAATTACGTAGAGTGGTGGTAGTCTGTGGGTAAATGGACTCCAATACCTAGGTTCAATTCCCAGTGCGGGTATGTAGATAGATAGATAGAGAACACTTTATTGCACAAACAGAAAAATATTACAACCATAATTCTTAAATCTAAGTAATGTTACACAATTGGCGGTCTTATCGCTAAGAGCGATCTCTTCCAGACAACCTTTGGATGGAGTGGATTGCATGAAGAATATAGTCGGTACGTGGTGCATGTACATAAATAATTAAATCGAAAATATATTGATAACAAACAGCAAAAGAGTGCGAGAATATAATTACTTATATAGCATTAAAAAGTTAAAATTACATTGCTAAAATCCGCCAAAAATCCCACACGCACCATGCGGTTAGTTAATGCACCGCCCTCCCTCCCACTTGTTCAAGCAGAAGCAAGACACGAACACACCACCACCGACACCAATACTTGTGTGAGAAAACACGCGACATAATGTACGTTATAATGTACATACATTAATGTACAGACTTTGGTTTCTACGATATACCTACTATTTTTATTTTTAATGCACTAACCCGTGCTGAAATAGACCGCCGTGTCCGTTTAGGATGGGGCGCTTTTGGTAAACTGTCCAAAGTGTTTAAAGGGGCCAATATACCAATAAACCTCAAGCGTCAGGTGTTCGAACAATGTGTCTTCCCCGTCATGGTTTATGGAGCCGAGTCATGGACTCTCACCAAACAAACTGTTCACAAGCTGCAGGTGACTCAGAGAGCTATGGAGAGAGCATGTTGGGTATCTCACTCCGAGATCGGATCAGAAACACCGAAATCCGAAGGAGGACGAAACTGATAGACATAGCCAAGGTGATTGCCCGTAAGAAGTGGAAATGGGCAGGCCATATATGCCGTAGACAAGATAAAAGATGGGGTGTAAAAGTACTGGTTTGGAGGCCTAGAGAGGGGCGCAGAAGTGTGGGCAGGCAACCAACAAGATGGACTGACGACCTGGTCAAGGTGGCAGGAAAGGACTGGATTCGAAAAGCCCAAGAACGAAATAATTGGCGTGCATTAGAAGAGACCTACACTCAGCATTGGGTGGCTATGGGTTGAAGAAAAACCCGTGCTAAGGACAAATTTAAAAACCTATTTAGAGGCTAAAGGTTGCGGGTTCGAATCCCGGCATGGGTGAAATTTTTAGCCTCTAAATAGGTTTCTACGATATGTTCATTTGTGAAGTTATAGTAGCAATAACACTCTGTAACTGTGAAGGTAAGAATCGTGAGGAAACCTGAGTGTCTGAAGTTTTAGAATACTTCAGCGATTGAAATTGCAAATCCGCGGCGGGCACATTTGATAAGTAAGCCTATACTCCCTCTCAGAGAGAAGGCCTGTGTCCTGCGTTTTTAAGATACTCTAAGGAGCTTAATGCCTACAATAAGGCCATCGTGAGTATAATTAAGCTCGTGGCCTAGGCGAATCGAGTGATTGCAATCAATCACTTGATTTAGGCAACAACAGGCGCAGTCAGGTTCAGGATGGGTGACCGTGCCGTGACTACCACTAGTGGCATTTTTCCGAGCGCAAGGCACTTAAGCCGTTGGTGCCGGCTGTCATATATTGGCAGTCGTTAAGCCATGTCAGAGGCCTTATGGGCGGCTTGATAACTTCTGACAGTAAGGCCCGCCGCTGTCATACAATCCTCCACCAACCCGGACTTGGCCTCCGTGGTGGAGTATGGCCTAACCTTCCTGCGATGCAGGAAGAGACCCGTGCTCCAGTAGTGGGGACGTACAAGAGTTGATAACGAACGATATAACGAGTATAATTACGAGTCATCAATGGCAATCACCTGTCATTATTTTAAGCTACGTCGAAATAACCAACTGCAAGCCATGATAACTCCCTACCAGGACACAGGCGTGAGTTGATGTACAGTCGCGTGCACTAACATGTAAACACCTAAGAAGCTTGCCACATTAACCTAGCCTGATGTGTGAGAAATTGACTATTATGACTCTTTAAAAACCTATTTAGAGGCTAAAAATTCCACCCCTGCCGGGATTCGAACCCGCGACCTCTGGCTATCCGTGCCAGCGCTTTTTGCAAATTGCATCACTTACAGCCCCGAGTACCTACTTTGCAATTAGGTTTGTACATCGGAATGATATCGCTGTACCCACATGATTATACTATTTTTATTTTTAATGCACTAACCCGTGCTAAGGACAATTTTAAAAACCTATTTAGAGGCTAAAAATTCCACACATGCCGGGATTCGAACCCACGACCTCTGGCTATCCGTGCCAGCGCTCTTTCCAACTGAGCTTATGGGCGACTCAACGGCATCAGTGAAATTTCGAACTTCTTTACACTATTCTCTGTATTACGTACAGGCAGGGACATCTGGCTGAAGTAAATTGCATCACTTACAGCCCCGAGTACCTACTTTGCAATTAGGTTTTTACATCGGAATGATATCGCTGTACCCACATGATTATACTATTTTTATTTTTAATGCACCAACCCGGACTTGGCCCCCGTGATGGAGTATGGCCTAGCCTTCCTGCGATGCAGGAAGAGACCCGTGCCCCAGCAGTGGGGACATACAAGGGTTGATAACGAACGAACTAACCCGTGATAAGGACAATTTTAAAAACCTATTTAGAGGCTAAAAATTCCACCCATGCCGGGATTCGAACCCGCGACCTCTGGCTATCCGTGCCAGCGCTCTTATTATGACTTTGAAAAGGTACTGAAGTGCCTACATAATAGTGCTCGTGACGGTACCTACATTATATTCTGTTAAAGCAACAGCTCCCTCGGTCTGTTAAACCAACAGCTCCAGCTCCAACCGGTTTCTTTCCTCTTTTTCTTTTTCTTCAGACTATACTAGTCCACTGCTGGACATAGCCCTCCCCTAAAGCGCCATCGCGCCCTGTCTTCAGCTTGCCGCATCCAGCATCTGCTGGCAGTTTTTCGCAGATCGTCATCCCACCTGGTCGGTGGGCGTCCTACACTTCATTAGCCGAGTCGCGGCCTCCACTCAAGAACACGTTTACTCCAACAGTTGTCGGTTCTTCGCGAGATATGGCCAGTCCACTGCCACTTCAGCTTGCTAATTCTCTGAGCTATGTCGATAACTTTGGTTCTCTGTCGGATGCATCCGTTACGATAGGATTCGTAACGGATTCAGAAAAATTCCGTTTCTTTCCTAGCCTGTATCTTACGAGTATATTCGAAAGGTTATCCCGCGCAATCGTCCGATACATACTGACTCTGGATTAAACAAACTTTACCAACCAACGCTGGAGCTCGGAATGAGAGAACTCTGTCTTTTCAAACTAAAAGATAAAGGCGCATCTCCTGCGCGTGTTTTGCACAATACATCTTCTTATTAAAATGACTGTAGTTCCTATTTTTATGATTCTTTTAAGTGCAAGAATTTAACTAACACAGACAAAAAGTGTGAGAAAAACCTTACTGTTTAATTTCTACACTTTTTGGACGTAGTATAAAATATTTCTGTTTAGGGCAAAACATTTTGTATCGTCATCATGAGTTCAGACAACAAAGATGCGGTGTAGCGATTGATGATGGAGAAACCAGGGGGTGGGCAGCAGCGCCCCCTGCAGTACAATCCCACCAATCTGCGATCCCCAACCCGCATGCCCAGCGTGGGGATTATGGGCATTACCCCCCCAATGATGGCACAACGTTGCGCTATGGCGCTCATTAGGGGAGGGCTATGTGCACTAATGTAGCCAGCAGTGGACTAATATAGCCTGAAGAAGAAGAAGAAGATTGCAGATGCAGTACGAATTTCGTGGCCATATTTACTGGTTCATAATTGAATATATTGACCAGGAATATATTGACAAAACAAAGCCCTAGAGTGCAAAGATGGCTAACACTCGTACAATAATAAAAAGGTAACCTCAAAGATCTGTGTGCGACCGAGTTTAGACACTGTCCGAGGATCTGCGCGTTTGAAATGAAACCCCGCAAGAGAAATGTTTTTCATCGGCGGCGGAAAATAAAAACACTGTGCTTAAATACACAATTGTGTAAAGCCACGCCCCAAAGTTTCAATGTGTAATGTTTCAAAAAAACACGCATAGGAGACGCGCCTCAAATTATCTGTGCTCCGTCTCTCAGTACCTAATGCACACATTATAACCTTCGAAAGCTCAGTCTTAACATTGTCCACCATACTATAACATAATAGTGGTTCTTAACCGGTGGTCCGCGGACCACTGGTGGTCCCTGGAGGCACTCCAAGTGGTCCGCAAAGCCATTATTACGAAATATTAATTAAATTAGTGTTAGTATGAATAATAATTAAATGTGTGATATCAACCCTTTGTATGTCCCCACTGCTCGGGCATGGGTCTCTTCCTGCATCGCAGGTTAGGCCATTCTCCACCACGGGCGCAAAATCCGGGTTGGTGGAGGATTGTAAGACAGTGGTGGGCCTTACTGTCAGAAGTTATCAAGCCACCCGTAAGGCCTCAGACACGGCTTTGCGACTGCTTAACGTGCCTTTTGTATTAAATGGTAATGACTGAAAGTGCTATAACACTATCAATTGGAGATAGGCCATCATGTAGATAACGGCGTGCTTCAAGCAGTGTTAACAATGGATTACACGTTAGATGTAGGTGATTCAGGTAGAGGAAAAGGGGAAAAAATATAATTTTACAGGTAATGTAATTTTTTCGCTTTTACGAAATTGTTTACGAAGTGAGTGTTACCCCACATTGGTAAAAGCGATTCGTACTAAATACTTTTTTTTAAATAACATAACATAAACTCACGCCTGCTTTCTAGAGGGGTAGGCAGATACCAAAATTTCCTCTTGCCGTGATCCTGATAAACCACTTGGCTTCACCAACTTTGACTAGTCGCAAGTTTTTAATTCTGACTTCTAATAGTTTCGCCATGTTTCGCTTTATTTATTTATCATTATATGGAAGGTACCCTTACAGCGAGGCAATCTGTGGCTGCCAGCCTTCTCGTTACTCTACCGCCTGACAGCGATCTTACTCAAACATTTCATTTTAATTAGAAAATAGATTCAAGCTTAGATTCGTTTTTATATGAAAAAGTAATTTCAGTTTTTTACATGTAGCCTATACCCGTCCCTCATAGTTATCTCAAATAGAGAGAGTATGGGCTTAATTATTACGCGTACCCACCGCGGTTTAGCAATTTCAAGCGCTGTATTTGACACCTGAGACACTCAGCTTTCCTCGCGAGGTTCTCCTTCGCCCTTAGCTAGTGGTATTGCTAAAATAACTTCACAAATGTACATAACTTAAGAAACAAAGTCATTGGTCAACATGCCCGCACTGAGAATCAAACCTGAGTTCCTCGCTTCCGAGTCCACTGGACTACCAGTGGACTCGGAAGCTCTTGCATATTAATTTTGCCGTAGTATATTAATTTTGCCTAGTATACTAATTTTGCCGTAGTATATTAATTTTGCCGTAGTATATTAATTTTGCCGTAGTATATTAATTTTGCCGTAGTATATTAATTTTGCCGTAGGGTTTCTCACATACATACCTACATGTCATAATATGATTTCCGTGTATGCTAGAAACGAAGAAAACCAAATAGAAAAAGGAAAAAATCATTAACTACATTTTTGTTATTTACATACAAATTATCAGATTTTAGATAAAAGTAAAAATGCAAATTTTTTAAAATACATATCACCACATTTTCACAGAAAGTTTTGAAACATAAGATTACACTCATGATTTTTCAAACTAAAAAAACACTTCATCTTAATTATCCCGATTATTACAATATGCTACAAAATGAGTTTTAGGTACCTTTGAACCGACGATATATAAGACGTTAAACGTTTTAAATTGAAATAAGTTGAGTCAACCAGCCAACAATAGTCACTAAAAGGATTCCCTGCCTGTGCACACACACACAAATGATTATGTTGTGTTGGCATTCTTAACCCTAAGCACATTTTTCGCCCCTACAGCTCTCTGCACAAGACTCATTTTACAATAGCGCAGATAAGAATCAAGAGAAGCTTCAGGTAGGCAAAATCCTTTGTTAACCGTTGGATAATCGTTTTACTCAATTTTTCATGGACCATGAAGTATGTCACGTGCATTCTTTAGCCCATTTCACTCGGAAAAGGTCGCCATTCGGGGCTGGATGGCCTATTCTATAGAACCTTGTCCCTAAGTGGCTCCGAAGCTAGTACAACGTGTACCATATAATGGGGGATCACCTTCCAAAATGAAAGCTTCAGGTAAAGTATATTAGCAGTCAAAAGCACATAGGGCCAGTTTCTGAATTGAGAGTTGAGAGAATTTCTCAGAAAAGAGCGTGACAGAACGTTACGTTTAAGTATTTACTTAGAGAAATTCTCAATTCAGAAACCGGCCCAGAATTCTTTTGAACTATTCTCAGTTATGTAACGAGCGTTGTTGCAACAAAAATAAACCTATAATTTACTTAGTGAAATTCTCAATTCAGAAAACGGCCCAGAATCTTTTTGAACTATTCTCAGTTATGTTACGAGCGTTCTTGCAACAAAAATAAAACTATAATTATCTCCATTTGTTCGAACTAAAAAATAAACAGAATGAATAAATCAGAGTATTTGCTAATAATCTGATTGAGTATTAGAAATCAGAGTAGTAGCAAATACTTTGAATAAATTAGAGTATTTGCCAATACTCTGATTTCTGAGGCTAAGACTTAGTATTTTTATTTTATTAAATAATAAAAGGTCTTCAAACTATGAATAAGACACACCATATGACACTCTCTTACGCCCTATAGTGACGTATATATAGGGTGCATTAGTGACCTTAACACGCGTTAGCGCAGCCCTATTACATCACTATAAAAGACCTTTACTTCTTCTATGTAATGAGATGATTTACCTACTCAGCGTCCAGTGGCACCTTTACTCATCTTATCAGACTCACTACGAAAACCATAGGATAAACAATCCATTTTTTTTAACCACGTCTAGATATTATGGTTGGGGAGGTTGAAGCCTTCTCAAAACTGACGATTTGTCAGCGTGAACAAAACAACTAAAATAAAATAAAACATAAAATTGTTTTCATCTCATTTGAGGCGCGATCCTCATTTACATTGTTCAATGTTGTATGGAATCAGGCGTTACTTCGCGGAAATACATAATAGCATTAATAATATGTGAAAATTACTTTGCTAAATTCCGCCAAAAATCCCACAAGACACGAACACACCACCACCGACAAAAATACTTGTGTGAAAAAATGCGCGACGCATTTCGCCTTTAACAGGAGACATCCTCAGGCTCACAAGTCACAAGGTGGTGTATTCGTGTCTTGCTTCTGCTTGAAAAAGTGGGAGGGAGGGTGGTACATTAACTAACCGCATGGTGCTTGTGGGATTTTTGGCGGAATTTAGCAAAGTAATTTTTACATATTAATGCTATTGTTCAATGTTGCACGCAACCGGGTTGAGTTCCTTGATGCTTACACTGTAGGTAAACGTAGTTTTTGCTTCAAATTAGTTTTCGCTATCAAAACTTGTTGCAGCCAATGGTTAAAGTCAATGTTTGCAGAGAAAATAACGGGTTAATTAAAACAAAGCAACAATTTCGGTAGAATTACACGAATGCACACTAAGGTTCGTGGTCCGTTTTAAGGGAGTATTCAGCAGTATGTAACATACCAAACCTCACGCCTGATCCCAGAGGGGTAGACAGATACCAATGTCCATTTTGTCCATTTTGGAGAAAAATTGGACAAAAAAACTTCAAACTTAGTCTTTTCAAAGTCCTAAATTAACAGATAGTATTTCTTAATGATTCGCGATAGCCATACATAGTTATATATTAATAGAGTTTACATAATTATGCTGTGTGGTGTCGGCCTAGAGAATAGCACCAACCCAATTCTTCCCGCGGGTGTCGTAAAAGGCGACTAAGGGACACAAACCGGGGGGTGGCCTTCAGCGCCCCCTGCAGTACAATTCCACTGAACTGCGATCCCCAACCCGCATGCCCAGCGTGGGGTTTATGGGTATTGCCCCCTATGATAGCACAACGTGGCGCTCTTTAGGCGAGGGCTATGTCCAGCAGTGGACTAGTATAGCCTGACGACGACATAATTATTATAAACCATAGAACTCATGCATTGTACTGGCTTTAATTCCAGACATCATTGTAGTGCGTAAAAGCTATTTATTATTTATCAACTTAAACGCAGAAATAACGTAATAAAATATAATATGTAACAACTCCATTACCAAATATCTCTTCAGGTGTGAACAAAAATTGCGGGTACACGTGCCTAAGCCCCTTTCTACTCATATTATGACAGTCCCAAACCCATTTAGTCCTGTCTAAAGGCAACATGGGTTCTCATTTTACTTAAGCCTAACGTCACCGTTGAAACTAAACCCGGTTATCCCGTTCTAAGGATATTTGAACCAAGGTTAGATTATTTTAAAAACCTATTTAGAGGATAAAAATTCCACCCATGCCGAGATTCGAACCCGCAACCTCTGGCTATCCGTGCCAGCGCTCTTTCTAACTGAGCTAATCGACGACTCACCGGCATCAGTGAAATTTCGAACCTCTTTACAATTTTCTCTGTATTCCGTACAGTGGGTGAAATTTTTAGCCTCTAATTAGGTTTTTAAAATTGTCCTTAGCACGGGTTCGTGCATTAAAAAGAATATACGGTTAGATTAGGTTAGTACTTTTGTTCAAATCTCCTTAGAACGGGATTTATCTATGTCAATGCATTCAGCTGTATACGCGTGGTTGAGCGAGCAACATACAAACTCTAACGGCCTTATATTTATAAAAACGCAATTCCCTTAAGAACTTGTGGTTAATACCTAAGGTTTTGCTAATAACAAATTATACAAACACAACGTAAAAACACGAATGTATCCAAGAGGGGTAGGCAGAGACCAAGGTCTGATTTTTTAAAACACTTTCTATATGTATGATTTAGATATATAATGGAAAATCATCATCATCAACCCATTATGTCCCCACCGAGGGGCACGGGTCTATTCCACTGTCTTACAATCCTCCAACAACCCGGACTTGGCCCCCGTGGTGGAATATGGCCTAACCTTCCTGCGATGCAGGCTGAGACCCGTGGCCAGCACTGGGGATATACAAGGCTTGATTATAGTATCGTCGAGCAATTGATAAATTTGCCTTGTTCGTCTAGCCATTAAAACGCTTGACTATGAATAGAAACACTCGTGGCCTAGTCGAATCGAGTGATTGGAATCAATTACTTGAGTTAAGCAACAATATGCGCGGTCAGGTGCAGGATGGCTAACCGTCCCGTGACTACCGCTAGTGGCATTTTTTCCGAGTGCTTCGATGCTTCTCAAGGCACGTTAAGCTGTTGGTGCCGGCTGTCATGTAATGGCAGTCGTTAAGCCATGTCAAAGGCCTTATGGGCGTCTTGGTAACTTCTGACAGTGAGGCCTCCTACAGTCTTACAATCCTCGATTTGGCCCCCGTGGTGGAGTATGGCGTAACCTTCCTGCAATGCAGGAAGAGACCCGTAGAGAGCGTAGGGACATACAAGGCTTGATATCGTATCGTCGAGCAATTGATAAGCATGCTTTGTTCGTCTAGCGATTAAAACGCTTGACTGTGAATAGGTTGTGGTTCTTTTCCCGCGGCGTTTTCGTATGAGCGGATAAAAATCACTGGTCTACGACATTTATTACATTTATTGGGGTTGGTGCGGCCTCGCGTTGTCTCAGACTAAAGATGGACTGGATTGATAAGCGTCGGCGCAGAAAATAGCCCCCGATACTAGGCTGAGCTGGCAACTTACCAAATGAAGCTCCATTGCCACAGCAATAAGAGCTACTATAAATATTCAGTTAGTGTCAGTCACTAAGTACCGACGTGCAAGAAACACTACTTTACATAAGCAGTCGTTTGCAAGGGCTCCATTTCAATGTAATTTTTTTTCTGTTCCTTATAAACGTCCCGCTGCAGGGCACAGGCCTTGTCTAAGAGAGCTTGCACGGGCTTCATTACTACGCGTGCCCACCATGGATTGGCAATTTCGAGCGCTGAGTTATATGAACACCTCGGACACTCAGGTTAGCTCACGATGTTTTCCTTCACCACTAGCGAGTGGTATTACTACCTATTCTTCTTCTTCTTCTTTTTCTTCAGGCTATATTATGTAGTCCTGGAACGTTTTTATAACTTTTATAATTAATAAATAAACTCTGGAACGACTTCAGGTGTGATTTTATTTGTAGATTTAGTAACTTTAAAACAGAAAACTGATAAAAACGGAAAAGCAGGTAAAAAGTCAGATCTGGTCAAAGGGTAAAGTAGTAGTGGATGAAAAATGAGGGAAATCGAAGAATGAGTGACAAAATTTAAATATTTGAAAATGATAGATAGAAAAGAAATAAAAATGGTGTAAAGAGGTTTGCACCGTCACATTACCCGGGGGCACCGGGTAATGTGACGGTGCAAACCTCTTTACACCATTTTTATTTCTTTTCTATCCTGCTGGACATAGCCCTCCCCTAATGAGCGCCATAGCGCCATGAATAGGTATTGCTACTACAAATTCACAAATGTACATAACTTAGAAAACAAAGACATTGGTACAACCCGGCTCTGGGAATCGAATCTGGGTGTCTCGCTGCCGAGTCCATTGTTCTACCTATTGGGCCACCTGTATTATATACAATGTCTTATTCAAACAACGTAGCCTGAAAGCTTATTCTTCAGCATCGATACTGAAGTTAACCTGTTTTGAAAAGCAAAAACTTATAAGGTTCTTTTCTATATTTGGCTGTGTTAAGTTTCAAGGTTGAATGAAAATAGTACATTATGTATGATACAAGTGTGCGAAGTTGGTCACTACTGTCGAGGCGGTATTGCACAGCCCGAGCCGCAAGGCGAGGGCTGTAATAGATCCAAGACTGTAATGAACAAAGCACACGCGTATCATACGACGTTTTTCAACACACTTGCGAGAAAAAAAACAATTAGGTATAATCAATTCCACCAACTTAGTCAGTAAATTGACATTTGCGATGTGACCAATTTATGACAGAAAAATAATAGGGATGTACACAATCGACATAAAATATAGACTTAGCTTATTTTTTTTATTTTATAGATTTATCCCACAACTCACGAAAGCTATGTAAGACATGATGAATACAAACTTTTTTAGTGATATATATAACTTTGGACACTTTTATTTAATTTTCTTTACTAGAAAATGTGGTGATTCTCAACTTTGATATTATATTTTTGGTTGTTCGCAACACCCATCTTCACGTCAATTCCAGTTTGGCCTAAAATGTTGTGTGTCAGTTGTGTGTGCCTCAGTTCCGTTTCTATTGCAGTAGCGTGAATATGTTCTTATGGTTTTTGGTGTTCTTTGACGACTTTTGCTTCTTACTTGGACATCGATTTGATAGCATCTGGACTACCATTGGATTGAACTACGATTGACCTCGGTTTCTCATCTTGCGTGGATTGCATTACTTACTGGCTTACGTCTCCTGGATATCTACTTGGAGTCAATTATGGATCCTCAACCATCTACTTCAAAACATTAAAGCCTTTCCCCGAGGAAAATAAAGGAGGCGCCAATCACTTAAAAGTTTGAAATGATATTGAAAACTTACAAATAATTATGTTTTTGGAAAAGAAAGCTCTGAATCACCGTATGATATGCCGAGAAAAGAGGATTGTGTTTCAACGACTGCTGAGATATTGGGCATATCCAAAAGGTCTGCTTATCGTGTAATAAACAAAGTAAAACTGATGCCGGCGAGTCGCCTATTAGGGCGCCGCTGGCACGTTTGGCCAGAGGTCGCGGATTCGAGTCCCGGCATGGGTGGATTTTTTAGCCTTTAGGACAACCTAAAATACCTATTTATATTTTAGGTTGTCCTTAGCACGGGTTAATGCATTAAAAAGAATATAATTAAAATAAAACTGGTTATGAAAAATATAACATAACATAACATTTTACATACTGGCACATACATTGCTTCTGGCCCCACACTAGGATACCCTGTGTCGTGGAAACCCGAAACAACGAATTCACAAACATGTAAACATCCAAGACCTTTTTTTTTTGTTTCCAGCCGGGATTCGAACCCGGGACCTCTTGCATGGCAGGCAGACGCCTATATGCGGTGGAAGAATTTGCCGCTCAGTATGGTGTCACCATTCTGCTACTACCTCCCTACCATTGCGAATTGAACCCAATAGAATTGGTTTGGGCACAAGTCAAGGGTCATGTCGCAAGAAACAATAAAAGCTATAAAATTAATGAAGTCATAAAACTATTTGAAGATGGCTTAAATTTGGTGACACCTCAACGCTGGGCGGACTGTATAGAGCACACGAAAAAAGTTGAAGATAAAATGATGAAATTAGATCACTTGATTGACGATGTCGTAGATACATTTATAATTCATGTATGCGATTCAGATACTACGTCAATGTCGTCAGATTCAGAATAAAAGTATAGAACCTAAAACCCGATATTTTATTCTAAATTAAAATCGATTGTCATATAATATTTATAAATACAATTATTCAGGTTATATCGTGTTAAAATTGTCTCATAAATAATACTTCCGTGATTTGTCACCAAGAACAGTTCTAAAAAAAAAATATCTTGTCAAATCGATCGACTAAAAACATCACTATTTTAGCTGGCAACTCTTTTTCACTTTTATCCGTCAATTTACTGACTAAGTTGATGGGCTGAACTATAGGTATAAAATCAGCAAATTATAAACGAACAAATGTTCGCACAAAATGGCGCGGAGGTTTATTTTTTCGCGCGCCGTATCTTTGGTTGAATACCTAACTATGCGCGCGCAGGTTTAAGTCCAGAGGCACCGAACACCGCCATTCAGCCGCAATATTAAACTAAATAATTATGTATTTCTAATAAGAATATTTTACGGTAGTTAATGATTTAAAATATTGTATTTTTTAAATGCTTTAATAGATAATTAGATGAAGTATAATCTTATCTTATCAGATTTTGACTACAACAAGTTTATTTATTTACAAAATAATAAACCTTTTGGTAACAACCTCTTTACGGATATTAAAAAAAAGTGGAATAAGAAAAACACTAGTGGGGCAATGAAAAGTAAAACGCACTAGTGTGTAATAAACCGCATTCCGGGCGTAAGACCAAAGAAAAAATAGCAACTTTACGAGCAAGTGTGTTGAAAAATATCTATCTAATCAGCCCATAAACAGAGCCCACTGTTGGGCATAGGCCTCTTCTCTTTCACGCCAATCTAATATTATAAAACACTATATATAGAGAATACTTCACGGTTTTTTTTTTCGTCGGCCGTGTTTGTGTCAGCTCACTGCTAGACAAAGGCCATCCCCAAGAGCTTACACTCATTCTGGTCTTGAGCAATCATCTCCCATCCCCTCAGGTTTCTCGTACATTAACAATAATGTCAATGTACTGTTAACAGCTAAAAAGTGCAAAAATATCTGACACCTGTTAGCAGTATATTAACATTGTATGGAATCGAGCGTTACTTTGTGGAAATACCTACATAATAACATAAAAGTTTAAAAATTACTTTGCTAAATTCCGCCAAATATCCCACAAGTATACCTATTAACAATTGTTAGTGTAGTCTAGTGGTATGTCTTCCGATTGCTTCCGTGCTTCACTAGGTACTTTAAGCCGTTGGTGCATCTGTCATGTAATGACAGGCGTTAGCCATGTCAGAGGCCTTCTTCTTCTTCATCATCAACCCATTATGTCCCCACCGAGGGGTCTCTTCCTTGAGGAAGGTATATGCCATACTCCACCACGGGGGCCAAGTCCGGATTGGTGGAGGCTTGCAAGAGTAGTGGCTGATCTCACTGTCAGAAGTTTTCAAACAGCCCTAAGGCCTCTGATTTGGTTTAACTACTGCCATCTATCGACGGCATCCGGCACTAACAGCTTAAAGTGCCTTGCGAAGCACGGAACCGCTCGGAAAAATGCCACTAGCATTAGTCATAGACGACTTACCCATCCATGCACTGAACGCGCCCTGTGTTGCTTAACCTTCGTAATCGTTTAAGGTCACTCAGGCAGCTGGGGTTGCAAGCGATTCGACCAGGTGTTTGATTAACTCATAATTTTGCAAAAAAAATTATATATAAAAATCGTCTCAATGTCTTATTGGACTTCTTCAAAACGGCTTCACCGATTTTTTTTTATTTTGTGAAGGTCTGAGAATAGGTGGTAGGCTAATTAATATGGCAAACGTTTACCGGTCAATTAGCTGGCACGGATAGCCATAGGTCGCGGGTTCGACTCCCGGCATGGGTGAAAATTTTATTAGCCTCTAAATAGGTTTTTAAAATTATCTACTTATTTTTTATTACAATATAAGTAATGAGCGAGTGTTCTGTCTGGATCATCCATCACATGAATAGCGCCTTAACGAAAGTTACAAGCTAAGTTACAAAACAATGTCACCGCCAGAGCATCAGTTTCAACTTACGACACTTAACACAAAAAATCATCTGAGAAGAAATAACCATTTTATGCTATAAGATAAGGAGAAGCGGTCGTGGCCTAGTCGAACCGAGTGATTGGAGTCAACCACTTGAGTTAGGCAACAACAGGCGCGGTCAGGTGCAGGATGGGTGACCGTCCCGTGACTACCGCTAGTGGCATTTTTCCGAGCGTTTCCGTGCTTTGCAAGGCACGCTAAGCCGTTGGTGCCGGCTGTAATGTAATGGCAGTCGTTAAGCCATGTCAGAGGCCTTATGGGCGGCTTGATAACTTCTGACAGTAAGGCCCGCCACTGTCTTACAGTCATCCACCAACCCGGACTTGGCCCCCGTGGTGGAGTATGGCCTAACCTTCCTGCGATGCAGGAAAAGACCTGTGCCCCAGCAGTGGGGACGTACAAGGGTTGTTATCGTCTAAATAGATCGGCAGTGGGCCTTGTCGGCATTTATTTCTTAAATTTCGCAATTGTAAAAATTGTTACAGAAACAGCAGATACAGAAGAAAGATACAATTGGCGGCCTTATTTCTAATAGCAATTTCTTCCAGGCAACCTCAAATCGGAAAATTTGCCGAAGGAGAAATACCTATATAATTCAACTTTTCCCAAGACGTTATAAAAACCAAATTGTTTGCTCCTTCTAGGTTAATTCCTTTTTTATGTAGCCTTTAAACGTCACTCTGCAGGGCACAGATCTTCTCTCAGAGAGAGAGAGTATGGGTGGGCATGTACCAAAGACATTGTTTTCTAAGAAATGTACATTTGTGAAGTTATAGTAGCAATAACACTCGTTAACTGTGAAGAATAACATCGTGAGGAACCCTGCATGTCTAACGTGTTCAAATACCACAGTGTCTAACTGCTAAACAGCCGTTCTTTGTACAAATAAAGCCAAGGAAACCTGGATATACCGATTTGCACTTTACCAATGCCTTAGTTAGAATATTTTCGGGTATATATTCGAATATATTCGAATATATTCGAATATATTCGAATATATTCGAATATTTCTCGTGGTCACGAGAAGACGAGAAGAGTCTTCTCGTGACCACGATGACTGTAACGTCGTCGAAACGTCGAGGTAAAATAGCAATAAATTACTACGCGATTAAGCCCCGAAAATATTCTTACTATGTGTACAAGTCGCGAAAGTTTAAAATATGTTATACCAATGCCTTTTCGGAAACCCACGTACTACATAGTCATTACCAATGACTACCACACAACACAATCACTTGCACTTGGTCCCAATCTAGGATACCCTGTGTGGTAGCCAGCCAAGAACATCACAAACACGGAAATACACCCAGACTGACTTTTGTATAAAAAAATTACCATGGACTTTTAAAGTTAACGATGGCAATCATGGAATTTTATCATAATATGCTCCTCTACCAACCTGGACTTGGCCCCCGTGATGGAATATGGCGTGACCTTCCTGCGATGCAGGAAAAGACCCGTGTCCCAGCTGTGGGGACATACAGGGGTTGTTATTGATGCTCTAATGTACAGCTTAAGATTACTTTAGAAAATAAGGTCAGGGTATTTTATTTCTGCTACCTTTTTCCCACTACAAATAGCCCGTAGGCAGCGGTTAACATAGTAGATTAATATTCAGCAAACTCAGCGCGTAAATAAACTATTGATATCTGATTACTGAGGCTATTTGTACGCTGTACAAACGTAGGTACGGCGGACCCCAGTGGGAATGGGACCCACGACCTACGGCATGGTAATCAGACTTGGTACCGCTAGACCAACGCAGTCAACTCAATAAATAGGTAGTTCAGGAGTAGAATCCTGAACTACCTATTTGAAATATGTAAATAACTACCTATAAATTTGTATGGAACATTCGGTGCGCGAGTTTACGTGGCCGGTATTTTTTTTTATAAATGCGTCCCCAAATATCGTCACCTCAATGGTAAACTTATCAAACTGCAAAATACCTTTTTCACAGGAGAGGATTTTAAAAAGTCAAAAATAGCCAAAACATTTTTTAACAGGGCGCATACTGGCACTTGAACTTTTTTATTTTAAAAAATATTCGAAACATCAAACAAAAAAAAAACAAGACCGCTTTGGTTGCTAACTAGTGCTACCAATGGAACAAAAATCATAAATCGTTTTATAATACGTTTTTTTTTATTACAGCCTAGTACAGCCTAGAAAGTAGTATCAACATCCTAGGACCCTAATCTATTTTCGTTAAAAACAGCCGTTTTTGGCGGTAATCGATTAAAGTCCTAAGTTGTAAATCCTATGTTCTAGACTTCAGGTTATAAAAATTGTTGTTATAGTGGTTAAGATTTTTGATGTTTACTTTTTGAAAAAAAAAACGTAGCATAAAACAAGTTATGATTATTTATTCCATTGGTGGCGCTAGACAGCACCCCAGCGCCTTATGATCCGCAGCTGAGTAATTTTCAAAAATAATTAAGACCCCAAATGTGAGGCAGGAAGACATTATTCCCAATAAAACCCAGTTCCGACACGTAATTCTGGGACAAGCTGACAAAATTACGATGTCCCGAAATTACGATCTCATATTTTCGGATGTTTTTGCTTTTATAGTATAACAAGGCGCTCTCGGAGACCGTGTTTCCGGGACGAAAAATGGTTATTTTTTACGACGCGAGAATAATGCCTGCCCGAACCTTTTTCACTTAGCATTTTTTTCGTTGTTTACCTATTTCTTGTGAAAAACCCAAGTTATTAATCACTCGTATCGTACTTTGTATATTGTTACCTACATTTTTATCGCAAGTTGATTTTCATTTTTAACGTTAGGAATTTTACATTATCTCTTGCTCTGTAAGTAGTCACTTACTTCCCTGAATGCCGGGGTGTATGGATATCATTACAGCATAGGTTTTGGAATTTGAAAAAAGAACTGTCATACAGTGCGTTCACATTAACTTGACGCGTGAGAGGATTGGTAGCACTGATATGTTTAGTGTTACCATGTTAAATAAGAAATCATTCCCATTACTTGGGGAAAATAAAAGGATTGAGGGCTTGTTTGACCATCTTCCGATTAGTGTCCAAAAGCTTCTATTATATTCTATAATCAGCCCACATCAACTCCCTGCTGGGCATAGGCCTCCTAAAGCTAATTCACATGTAATGTCCTTGTTACTTGACATGAAGTAAAAAGGGGGCAAAACTTATGGTTTAGTCTATACCATGTATGTTTATGAGTATATCACAATAATGAGGAAAACTATCAAGGGCAAGAAAAAAAAGAAAGAATCGGATTAGTATTTATTGGCAAAATGTTCGCTTGTTAACCGCAAATGGATTTTAAAACTGGCTGCATTTTCCATTTTTACTTCTCGAATAAAATTATTCGAAGCACCTAGTTCGTCACGCCTTAAAATCCATTTACGCGTCCAAATTTTTCTTCTTTTTTTATCCTGCTGCTGTTGCAGCTCAACGATAAGACAACAAAGCGCGTTCAAAAATGAATATAAATCCATATCCACTAAAATGTGTGTAAACTACCATTCGAGTGGCTTACACTTTTAGTTGACTAAGAAGATGCGCTCGGTCCGATTCTACTAAGACCGTGAAAACGTGGCTTTAGTCATTTCATGTAACTGGGCACCCTAAAAACGTACCTGTCATGGCGGGAAATCGAGTCCGAACTTGCTCCAAAGGAACAATCAGCTTTTTTTCAGCCTTTTCCCTCTCACAAAATGCGTAAACCTGAAGGATTGTCTGTCTTTTTGCATTTTTGACCACTTTGGGCATCTTTAAAACTCACACAAACGAATAATCCTATAGTTAGTAACCGATCGTACCAAAAGCAAGATGGCGACTGAGCAATCAGTGCTACCAATTCTCTCACGCGTCAAGTTAATGTGAACGCACAATACTCATACTGCAAGAAGAATATTTTAAAAGTTAATATTTTTTTTCTCAGTATCGATTATTTACTCGAATCGGAATCGAGACAATTTATATTAGAATTTATGAAGATTTTATTTTAAATATCGAACTATTTGTTTCGCAGTCACATCGTATGTTAATTGAAATCGATTTAAAAATCAAACTGGCCAGCACGATTTGACGCGCTTGCGTGCCATAAAATCGTGAAGAATAAAAAAGTCAGTCGACTAGCTAGGCGCGAAAGTAATTTTTTTTCGTGTTTTGGAGTTCTTTCTCAAAAGTTTTGAAAAATGTCAAATCAAAAAAAAAAGTCAACCTGCTTTCTTGTTTTTTTACTTACCTCACAATCGATCGATGCTTACACTCGAGGCAGAGTGTTTACCTCGGGTGTAAGCATCAATTGCATACTCGGGCTAATTAGCGCGGTCGCTGCGCTCGGGCGCCAAAAACCTCATAATTATGCAATTGATGTAATACAGCCCTTGGTTAACAATCTACTATTATCATACGGGTAATTCGGATTTTGAAAAACGAAAAGCATGGTTGTAATGCATGACATTTTTAACCCCAATTATTTACTTCCATATAATAGGTGTTTGCACGATTAGTGAACAGAAACCGTTGACTTTTAGGCAGTAATTATTTATCTCACGGGGAATCATGCTGTTTTGAAGAAAAAAAGTAATATACGCGTTAAATTGAGAGCCTCCTCCATATTTTTTTTAAGTCGGTTAAAAAAAGTTAGTCATCACAAACATGACTAACTTTTTTTAATCAAAATTTCATTTGTCAATTTGAAAATTAACTATAATGTGAGTCAGCGGTGGCAGCAAATTGTGAGAACGTTTGTTTCATATCCGAGATGTGCGGGGATCGATTCCGGCATGTAGTTAGTTACTATAGAGAACACTTTATTGCACACAAAAACGGAATTCCAACCAATGACCAACCAACATGCCAATGACATTGCGTGTATGTATTCCAATGACATTTTTTTTTCTAAATTTTGTAGATTTAGTAACCCGCCGGAAGCTCACGACGGCCCGGAAGACCGTCACAGACATGCACGAGATCCGCTCTGTTTGACACGAAGGGGAAGGGAAATACTTGGCTGGAGCTACCATCCCTAGCCATGAACAGAGATAAATGGAAACCGCCTGTGTCAGACCCAGACTACGGAGGAGTAAAGGGACCAAAGAAGAAGAAGTACATTTAGTAAATATGCAGTGGCAATGCCACCCGCTCAGAGGCCTTAGGGTGGCTTGAAAACTTCTGACAGTAAGACCAGCCACTAGTCTTGCAAGACTCCACCAATCCGGACTTGGCCCCCGTGGTGGAGTATGGCCTATACCTCCCTCAGGGAAGAGACCCGAGCCCTTTGGTGGGGACATAATGGGTTCATGATGATGAATACCACCCGCTAACGTGAAGGAAAACACCGGGAGTAGAACTGAATGTGTAGGGTTTACACCTACCTCAGCGCTTGAAAGGGCGATCCGCGATGAACACTCGTGGTAATTAACCCCAACCTCTCTCTATTAGTGAAGGTATGTGCCCTGCAGTGAAATGAAATGAAAAGGTTTTATTTAAAGTAGCGCAGAAGCTGCGGCTTAATGAACGTTACAATTCAAACTAGGTGTCCATTGCAAAATCTAGATCATTTTGGAGAAAAATGGTCAAAAAGCTCCAAACTTAGCCTTTTCAAAGTCCTTAATTAACATAGTTTACATAACTATTATAAAACATAGAACTCACACATTGTACTGGCTTTAATTCCAGACCTCATTGTCATCTAAATAATCCTTTATGTTATAGTAGCCCTTTTGGCACACAGTGTGCTTAACATATTTTTTGAACCGCGATTCAGGCAAGCTTATTACTTACGCGGAGGCTATATTTGTATCCGAATCTATTATTAGTACAGAAATCTTTAGTGCACCAACTGAAGATGACACAATAGGCGGGCTTAATTATCAGGATCAGCCCACATCTGCCTCCTGGTTGGTATTAGCCATGTTTCGAGGTCCCTCGCCATTCGCATCCAGGGGCGGGTTTAATACTAATTGGTATTTTATTCTAGTGACGAGAGAAGTTCAAATTGTTAGTTCGTTCGATCGTCGATGTAGTGTCTTTTATTTTAAAAACCTATCTAGAGGCTTAAAATTCCGCTCATGCCGGGACTCGAACCCGCGACCTTTGGCTAACCGTACCCGCGCTCTCCCAACTGAGCTAATGGGCAAGTGCCGGCTTCAGCGAAATTTCGAACCTCTTTACAATATTCTCTGTATTATTTACATTATGATTGCAAAGTCGTCGGTAAAGTCGACAGTTAGCGATAAACGTTATAGATTGAAACAAAAAGAAGTTTTGCAGCAGTTTCATATAACAAAACATGTCATGGTTTAAGACAATCCGATGTATATTGCGTAGACGTATCCCCCTACTTTTCAATGCGTGGGTTAACAATGTCGATACCTTCTTTGTCTATGATAATGCAATGCAATTTCAAACTCCCCACTAACTAATAAAGCTATCACAAACTTCCGGGAAGCGCAATTATTATTAGGCTCCTGAGCCGAGTTTTATAAAACTATTACCTGTGCCCCGCGGTGTTACCTGCGGTTTATGACGGAAAATAATTTGTGTACTAACATATCTAGAGTGTCAGCTATGTTATCAACCCTGTATGTCCCCACTGCAGGGCATTGCTGAAGCACTCGTGACCTAGTGGAGCCGAGTGATTGGAAGCAATCACTTGGGTTAAGCAACCACAGGCGCGGTCAGGTGCTGAATGGGTGATCCCGTGACTACCGCTAGTGGTATTTTTTCCGAGCGCTTCCGTGCTTCGCAAGGCACGTTCAGCGGTTTGATCCGGCTGTCGCGTAATGGCACATAAAACATGTTACTGTCAGAAGTTATCAAGCCGCTCATAAGGCCTCTGACATGGCTTAACGACTGCCATTACATGACAGCCGACACCAACGACTTAACGTCCTCCTGCGAAGCACGGAAGCGCTCGGAAAAATGCCACTAGCGGTAGTCACGGGACGGTCACCCATCCTGCACCTGACCGCGCCTGTTGTTGCTTAACACAAGTAATTGATTCCAATCACTCGGTTCGCCTAGGCCACGAGCGCTTCCGGTGTCAGCTAACGCCATACCAAATTTTATTAAAATCGCCCCAGCCGTTTAGACGTGAAGAAGTAACATACATACACACTCACAAACTTTCGCCTTTATAATATTAGTGTGAAATGTGATGATGAAGTTAAGTGATGACGTGACAATTAATTGACATAAACCCTTGTATGCCCCCACTGCTGGGGCATGGGTCTCTTCCTGCATCGCAGGAAGGTTAGGCCATACTCCACCACTTAGTAAATTATGACAATTCCATGTAGATAGCGTACCAGTCTTCCTACTTGATACTCTAAAACTTAAACAGTTTTACAAAAATGGCACCATCTGTATGCACACTGCCGTCCTTGTTCGAAGCGGTTTAGCAATTTAAGTATTTCAGCTGTTTATTTGTACTCTTAACCCAGTTTTGTGAATGGATCCCACCAGTCTAGGTACCAGTGGAAAATGACGGCATCGCGTGCCGGCCACACCACTCTCAACCCGTTTTGGTCGTAAATTATTTAACATTGGCTGGACACCGATAGGTATATTAGTGTCTTTGTTGTATTTTTGATATCGAAATATATAGAGAGATGGAGAACACTATAATGTATATAAAGAAAAAGGAAATCACTACAAAACAAAGTCGCTGTCGTTGTCTGTCCGCCCCTATGTATGACTAAATCGTCAAAACTACGCAACAGATTTTGAAGCGCTTTTTTTTATAGATAGAGTGATTTAAGAGAAAGGTTTATATGTTTAATTTGATATCATAAATGAAGCGCTCGTGGTCTAGGCGAACCCTGTGATTGGAATCAATCACACGGTTAAGCAACGATAGGCGCGGTCAGGTGCAGGATGGGTGACCGTCCCGTGACTACCGCTAGTGGCATTTTTCCGAGCGCTTCCGTGCTTCGCAAGGCACGTTAAGCCGTTGGTGCCGGTTGTCATGTAGTGGCAGCAAGGATGTTTGGGTAAAACGTTCTTAAATGGCAGTCGTCAAGCCATGTCAGAGGCCTTATGGGCGGCTTGATAACTTCTGACAGTAAGGCCCGCCGCTGTCTTACACTCCTCCACCAACCCGGACTTGGCTCCAGTGGTGGAGTATGGCCTAACCTTCCTGTGATGCAGGAAGAGACCCGTGCCCCAGCAGTGGGGACATACAATGGTTGATATCGAACGGATTTTGAAGCGGTTTTTTTATAGATAGAATGGTTTAAGAGAAAGGTTTATTATGTATAATGTGATGTCGTAAATAAACACATTTTTGCGCTTACATTGCAAACGCTTGCTGAACCTCACGAGATAAATGAAAATAATATACTATATTATATAAAATGTCCGCGATGGTATATGTATATCACTTAGGGATAATCCACAATAATAGTTTTTAATCCTTTACATTTTACGGGACAAAATGGCTTTTTTAAGAACCTATTTAAAGCAATACAGCATTAATCCTTATCCAATTAATACCCTAACTACATCGTCCATTTAATAAAATGCAGGGGCATGGCGGTGCGTGGGTACCGGCCCTGCCGGGCGGCGCGTGTCTATAAATTGCGCATCGAGGGTCAGAGTCACACGCAGCCCCCGCACCCGCAAGTGTCTCCGCTAGTGGGGACCCTCCTAGCAGCTGTCGCAAACTATTCTAAGCGGACGCTCCTCTTAGGAGCTTGCTATGCGCCCTCCTCGAACTCGAAGAAGGTCGTTCCCGATGGGGGTTTAGGGGTCCTTAAAACCAAAACCAGCCCCAAGGGGGTGTTAAGTGGGTAGGCGCACTTCTTGTGAATCCCACATTGGCAGCACGGCCGGGTCCGTGCTGTTATGCATGAGCATTCACCATCTTTCTCCCCGGTGTCCTCCGGAGGGTGACCTTTATAGGGCTAAAAAGAACTGCGTCTCCCTCTCCCGTGTCCTTCAGAGGGTACCCTTTGTAGGGCTAAAATAACCGCACTTTGCCGTATAGCACTTCATGATTGGCAGCGATTGGACGCGTTTATCGGAGTTCTCTAGCGTGAAAAATAATCACATCACACTTATAATAAAGGCGAAAGTTTGTTAGTGTATGTTTGTTACTTCTTCACGTCTAAACGGTTAGAGCGATTTTAATAAAATTCGGTAAGGGACTAGCTGATAGCCTGGAATTAACACGTAGGCTACGTTTTACTGCGGGAAAATATCTAATTCCCATGGGAAAATCGATAAACCACGGCGCACAGCTAGTTCCTATTGAATAATAATAAATATGCCATTTATTTTTAGGAATCCTCCAATTTCAAAAATTTTAATAATTTTATATAGTTGAACCTCCAAAAGTAGTCTTTCAATATTGACCTGTTCTCAGAGCAACCAAATATTGAAAAACAAACTGTGTAAAAGATCAACTGTCTTTTTTAAAACGACATGAAAAACTGAATAAACAGCGACCAGTTCGCCACAACTTCATTAGCGAACAACCGCCAGGATTATTCGGCATAATTGACCAACTATTTTCCTCTCGCTAACCGAATATGAAAAGCAATATTTGGCCGGGATTTTTTTGACAATTTTTTTTTCAGCAAAAAATAATTTTTATTTCATTCGCTCGAAAAAAACATTCATTTTCATGTTGTGTGCTCGAGGAATGAAAGAGAACATTATCGCTCATTCGATTGGACCCTCATCGAGTGAATCGTCTGATTTTGCCTCAACAATCGTTTCGAACAGTTCTTTTTAATATTACTGGCAGCCTTCAATTGTTTCTTTCTTTTTTTCCAACGATTTCCCCTTTAATTATCCCGCCCGTCGTGCCCGGAAGTTTCTAGATTGTGTCGGAAAGATTGGCAAGATTTCAAATACCTACCAAGAAGAATACTTTACTTGCTTTGTTTTGAGGAGGGGGGAGGGGAAGCGCTCATGACCTAGTCGAACTGAGTGATCGGAATCAATCACCTAAGTGCAGGAAGAGACCCTTGTATGTCCCCACTGCTGGGGCACGCCCCAGCAGTGGGGACTTACAAGGGTTGATATCGAGCTAGGAGGGGTGTCGAAAATGTCTAAGCCCATCACGGTCCATTTATATTAAATCACGGCATATTAAACATGGCTTAGTTAGACCACCAACCAACCTTACAACTGCATAAAAATAATGTATATTTCATAAACATAAGTTAGACTCAATTGGTCATTGAATACAGAAATAGAAATTACTTAGGTATTTTATAAAGGAGTTCAAATCAATTTTCTTTAAATGTCTTAAAAGGTTTTTAGAAGCAGGATAAGGCGCCGATGAGATTGGTTATATATTTAATTGAATTTCTTTCCTTTTAACTTAAAATGTTGAAAGGTCTCGAAGTAATCTAATACTTTTCCGTAAGTTTATACGGGGTTAGTCTCTATTCAGTTAATTAATACAAAAACGTGACACTTGCAAACTTATCCATGGATAATTTGTATGCCTGGCAACCCTGTCAATAACCCATGGATACGTATTTATTTATTAATCACTTATCCAGTGACTTGCCGCAATCTGCGCTAGAAAACTAGCTTATCCATAAAAAGTTACTGAAAAATCAATATTTTCTACTTACCTACCTAAGGAAAAAAAATATATAAATAACAAACAATGTACGCTTTACTTTCCGTGTTCTTGAGGCTCGCATTGTAAGCATAAGCTTGTTCGAGATTCCGATATCTTAAATACATTGCGCGTTGAAATTACAAAATCGATTTCTCAAAGTACCTAAGCTTAAAACATCGCTAAGATTTCTTGGAAAGAAATGTATACGGTACTAAATGGATTTCTCCGAAACAATAAATTCGAAAGAATTCGAGTGAATTTGAACTTGAGTATCTTTTAATCCGTTGATTTCCCAGGCACGGTTTCTTTAGAAATAACGTTTACGAGTATAAATGGTGCATGTTGACATGATCTGATCCTAGAAAATGAAAGTAAAAAACATTAATTTCGAATAAAATTCTTACAAATATCACATAGACTGCCTCGTTCATTGGTCTAGCCGTTAAGGCACTTGGCTACCAAGACAGAGGTCGTGAATTCGATTCGTACTGGGGGCCACCGTACATTTATATAAGTGGCCTCAGTCTGGATGATTGTTTCTCATGTTTGTGACGTCCTTGCTTGGTCACAATAGTACGGGGTATCCTGGTTTGGGACCAGGTCAAGTGATTGTGATAGACTCAGAACACTTTATTGTATATAAAAAAGAAATTTACTCAGATGTTTCTTCATCTAAGAGCATTATCACTAAACGTGATGTCTTCCAGACAACCTTTGGATGGACTGGAGCAATACATTGAAGAAGGAAGTAGGTAGAAATAAAGAACACTTTTTTGCACAATCAGGAAAAAAGAATAACACCCAATTAAAATAGCTAGACTTTTTTCTGATGTATTTTGCGAGGAAACAATACGAAAATTGATATTGAAAAGAAGTAAATAGAACCATATATTCTATTAAAAAATCATCGTTTTTTACAAGGATTTACAGAAGCGAACAATCGCTTCATACTGTGCCAAAAGTAAAAATATAAAAACTTGACGCTTTAAATAAATAACTAGATGTACAAACAATTAAACTGATTACAGAATGTAAATATGTATGTTATGTGGAAGTGGTTTCCGAAAGGGCAGTGGTAAATTAAAAACCGGTATATCTTGGTTACTTTGGCTAGAGTTATACAAAGTACGACTGTTAATCTGTTATATTTTTGATCCAAATCCTATTACTGTGATACCTATAGAGCAAAATGTGAATCTGGGGCATTTTTAACACTTTAATATCGTTTTTAGAATACATTTTACACTTGACAGATAAATTCTTTGTTCGCTATATACAGAACAGATAAAACAACGATTTAAGAAGAAATAAGTAACGGCTTGAAGGCTTTATTTCTTGCTAAAGCTATAGAAATTTGAATAAAATTAGGTACGTAGCTAGTTGTATAAAACCAGATGGTTACCCATAAGTACCTACTCGGCTAAGTTAACTTTTCACGTTTCAGGAAACGACTATTTTTTTCTTTCCTAACTCGCAGACATGAGACGCGAGGAAGAAAAATTACTCCTTTTTTGTCATAGAGAGCCTTCACCCTTGTCACAGGGGCAATTTTATTATTAGGTGTCTATTCTCCTTGCCTGAGCCCTTTACAATTCGAAGTTACGGTTACCCGTGTTGTATTTATTCGTCTAAGGTGCCTTTTTCAGGATAAGAATATTCTTTATTGTACACCAGAGTCATATTATAAAACATGTAAAGACACAGAGTACAATTGGCGGCCTTATTGCTAAAAGCAATTTCTTCCAGACGACTTTATGACGGAAATTTGCTGAATGAAATAAGAGACGGATAGTCGGTGCAAATGTACATAATAAAACATACCATTTATGAAAGGTGCATTGCAGAATTAATCTTTAACGGCATTCATTCGTGTACTTCACTTTGTAAAAAATCTCTCGAGTAGCTTCGAGAGTACTATTCAAAAGTACGATCAGAGAAAGTTAGTTACCCAACAAGGTATAGAGCCTAATTTTTCAAGCACACAGAAAGCAACAATAACACAAAGCAAAGGGTCTGAATGTGCAAGGGTCATAATCACAATGCCGATGGGTGTATCTGTTAAGTCGGTCCCAATGTGCAAGAGAGAAAGTTTTTAAAACAAGTTCCGTTATGACGGAGGTGCCCTGCGGCATCGATCGGAGATGACTTGCCACTTCGATGGACAGCACACAAAAAAGCATTAACAAAGAATGGAGAGCCAGAGTATTGTGCCGAATTATTAGGGTACCTTACGGAAGTGAGTGACCACGGAATATAGATGCGTAACAAATAATTGACGAAAGTCTTAAGATATATGAGGTTGTTTAAGTAAAGTGGAAAGCTCGATTAAATAAAATATAAGTACGTACCTACTTTTATAACCTTATGACTTTATTTGTGATTAAATAACAGTAGTCGTCGTCGTCGTCGTCAGGCTATACTAGTCCACTGCTGGACATAGCCCTCCCCTAAAGAGCGCCACGTTGTGCTATCATAGGGGGTAATGCCCATAATCCCCACGCTGGGCATGCGGGTTGGGGATCGCAGTTCGGAGGAATTTTACTGCAGGGGGCGCTGCTGCCCACCCCCGGTTTGTAACAGTAGTAGATCGTAGTATTTACATAAATCAGACCGCATTAAACATGACAAATGTACTACCTTCCATTTAATCCACGGATAACTTATAAGAATTAGTTAATTAGGATTTACGATTAGCGTTCTTACTTTCATAATCGTACGAGAACTATCTACACCCCCTCCCACACACAAGTAATAAAAAAATATTTTTTTTGTACCACTCAAAATTTCACAAAATTTCCGCTTTTATTTCTATTTTTCTAAAACAGACGAGACGAAAGAGTGAGTTAAATAAAATAAAAATAAACAATACATAACATACTTGTATGGTTTAGTAATAAACTCATTCACTTTTAATTATAATCATGCGCTAAAGCCCAAAACTTCCTCCTCTTACCCAAATCTTTAAAATGGGTATTCATTGATTATGATAGATGGGATAATTGTTGACGTATGCAACACAGACTTTGACTTTACGAAAATTCAGCACTGCTCTCATGAGAAAGAGTATTTTCTGTATGGCCCCTTTGATATTTAATAAAATCCCTAATAGCATTAAAGATGTAGAGCTAGTCAATTTAAAAATTAATTATTTATATCTATAATATAAAAATGAATCGCTGAATGTGTTGGTAATCGCAAATCTCGAGATCAGCTAAACCGATTTCGCTAATTCTTTTAAAGTTATTAAAGATTAAAGAATCGACTGTTAGGCGGTACAAAGTTCGCTGGGTCAGCTAGTTATTAATAGAAATTTTTTTAAACTAAACTTAGTAAATTTTAGTTTGTACTTGACATTTGAATTTGTTTTATTTTCTTTTTGCATCTCATGGATTTCTGAATACAACATTATTGCATGCCTGCATGAAAATTCATATGCCCAGTGAATAGAACATGGAATGGTCATTATTGGACGACCTCTGTGGCGTAGCGGTAGCGCGTCTGCCTACCATGCAAGAGGTCCCGGGTTCGAATCCCGGCTGGAAACAAAAAAAAAAGTCCAGGTCTTGGATGTTTACATGTTTGTGATGTCGTTGTTTCTGGTTCCCATGACACAGGGTATCCTAGTGTGGGGCCAGAAGCAATGTATGTGCCAGTATGTAAAATGTTAATGTTAATATTTATTTGCTAAAACATGTTTGGTATTAAAATGAATTGAAATTGAAATTAAGAAATATATTTGAGACCAGTGTTGAATTTTTTTACTTATGTTCTTATTCTGATTCTGTTCATTTATAATTTAAACAAAACCAGCATACTGAACCACAACTGAGTATCATATCATAAAATAGACGTATTTATGTATAATATTCATTTTTATTTATGTAAATTATTTGTATGTATCTGTTGATAATTTAATTTATTCACACTGTTATTCAGGCATGTATTTATACACCTATGAAATTATCATTTTATATGTTTTTTGTATATATACTTTCTTCTCTAATGTATTATGAATGAATGAATGAAATTTTTTTATTGCACTAAAACAAATTTGTACAAAGGCGAGCTTAATACTAGATAGTATTTTCTTCCAGCTAACCCACAATAATGCGGACAGTGGAAGGGGTAGTGCCAGTAAACAATATAATATAAGAGTGATTTATTACATAACCTAGGTTAACTAAATCTAACAAATATAATTTAAATACACATACGTATATAAAATAGCACAAAATATATAAAATGATACTCAAATACATATTTACTGTAATCTACATACCTACATACCAATAATCAATATTACTTACATACAATACTATAGTCCAGTTCATCCAAAGGTTGTCTGGAAGATATCAATCAAATTTTGAAAACAATCGTTTATTCAAAATGACAGTGTAAAAATAAAAATTAACGCTTGATTACTTATTATTCAGTACTTTCTACTAATAACTTCCATCCCACACAGTGGCCGAGTTCTTGGGCCAATAAATAACATTTGAATGGTATGTCACCGACTCGATAAGAAGAAGATCACAATCACTTGTGCTGATGCCGAACTAGCATATTCTTTGTTTATTAACCTCAACTTGATCCGACGTATGACAAGTGTTGAATCCGTCGAAAATTTGATGAAAATGCAAATGTTGATTTGCTGTTTAGTATCTCTTTTTCTGAGTGAACCGTAGGGTAAGTACAGTCTATTTATACTTACTTGTCCAATTTAGTAAACAAGATTCTAACCTTAAAATTGAGATAAGATGCCTAAACTAGACATTTTCTCGCAAATTCATGAACTATGTTTATAAAATTGGCAGCGAGTTATCTAAAAGAGTGTTCCAAGTTACTTCATTTATGGAAATATGGCAGTTTTGGACTAAAAAGTTACAGTTTACGGGTAGAATCTTGTTTACTAAATTGGACAAGTAAAAATAAATAGACTGTACTATGGGTACTCTTGAAAACTTCTGGTTTTTGTTATGCAAACCTTGTTTTAGGTTCCCAAAAAGCCGTATTTTTTTCCGGTTTCAAAAGAGCGGAACCCTTCATAAATAAAACAAACATTCACATATGATATGAGGCCACGGATTTACTGAGATTCATTCGTAATAATGCCAGGGTTTATCGCTCCTACTAGAAGCTCGTTAGAGCTGAGAGTTTGGTGGCAAAAAAATATCGACACTAGCAGTAAATTGCTTAGTTAATTTAGGACGTTCAATTAAGGTTGCCGAGCTCTCGTCTTCAGCAATTTATGCAATATGTGTTATGAGAGACTGGCCAGAAAGAAAATGCATACCAACGAAAAATTATTTTAAAATATTGTCACAAATAATAAGTGACATATAAACGTTCATTATATAACTGCCTTCTACCAATCTGAACTCCTCAACCTATTCGGACTTGGCCCCCGTGGTGGAGTATGGCCTATAGCTTCCTTAGGGAAGTGACCCGTGCCCTTCGGTGGGGACACAATGGGTTGATAATGATACAACTGGCACAAAATTAAGTACATAATTTTGTTATGATAACAATGGAAAGACGCTCGACATATGCCACGAAGCACTCGTGGCCTAGGCGAACCGAGTGATTGGAATCAATCAATTGGTTAAGCAACAACAGGCGCGGTCAGGTACAGGATGGGTGAGCGTCCCGAGACTACCGCTAGTGGCATTTTTCCGAGCGCTTCCGTGCTTCACAAGGCACGTTAAGCCGTTGGTGCCGGTTGTCATATAATGGCAGTCGTTAAGCCTAAGTTAAGTTAAGTTTCTTCTTAACTTTCGTTTCTTAAGACAAGCACCCACTTCACCTTCGTCGCACCCAATGATTAGTGAATACGAGGTCTGCCTTTATATGACGCGCTCAAAAGTCTGAACGATTCCAACAGCGTTTTCTACACACTATTGCTATCATAAACGTCAGAATTCCAAGAGGATTTGGTACACATAGTTACAACTCAGATGTTGTCAGGTATGATAGTATCAGAAATCTTGCTAAAACACGACGAAACACTTCAAGTACTAGTCTGGTTATTGATCACTTTGATGTAGGCCTAACAATAGTAATCCTGGCATTATTTTATTCATACTTCACGTCTAGTCGTCCTAAACAAATCGAATCTAGGGAAGAAATATGAACAGACTATAACCCCTTACCTGTCTAGGTACTGTAGCGATCCGATGATAAAAGATAATTTTATTATCTTTTATCATCGGAATCCCAGCCTAGCTGTGGGTCTCGACACGACTGACAGTTAAACAGAATGTAACGATTTCCTTTATAATAATTCAAACTTGACTGGGCGGCTGCGATGGCCAGTTATTATAAAGAAGTATCGCTACAGTACACAGTCCTCAATCTTGACAACCATCGTGAATTTACTCCTGCCGTCCAATTGATGGAGAAGTGTTATCCAATTAGCTTGCCATAATCAAATTTGTATTGCTTGCCAAACCGTGGGGCAGTTGATTGATGAGATACAACCGCTGACTGAGATACAATACCCTACATACTGCAGTAGACATACGTTACTATCTTATAATTAGTAATGAGAGACGTGAGCATGATTTATGTAGAGTGAATGAACGGGCATTGTCCTAAATGTTGACAATATTTACATTAATGGTACTCCATTTTAAACTTAAAGGCCAGCAAATGAAGTTCTAGAATTAGACATTCCCTGATTTCTTGAATTTTCGTGAAAAAGTGTGTGACTAACTCAATCATCATTAGTACTACACAGTGAATATAATAAAAACCGCCAGGATTTTGACATGTCGGTATTCCGAAAAAAACAAATATAGCATTTTACGTTTGTATTTTAAAGGAGACGGGGATTTCTGGGCCCGATTGTAAATAGTTGAGATATGGTTTAAAAAGCGTTATATTTTTCTATTTTAAAATATAAAAAATGAGCTCAATTCACAATCTGGAAGACGAGAAATCTTAAAAATAGGTTTATGTTTATGAAAATAGGATACCGATTACTTTAATCAATTAGTCTGCATGTATTAAATAAAAAACACCTGCACCAGATGATTGATTCAATCAAATTAAATAAATAAATTATAATATACATCATATCAACAGTTTACAAAAATCAAAATATTAACTTGATGAAAATAAATCTTTAGATTGATTCTCGTTTACAGATCGATTTATTACCCGTTTTTGTCAACTGTATTTTTAATCTGTGTATGTGCCAAGAAAAACATCCTTGGTCTGTGCTAACAGTGACAGGCGTGACAGCTCCCTGATTTAATCTATGATCACTCGTCTTCTCGTATCGTTTATTAGTGCGTTTTGAGTGTGTTTCCTGTTGTTTTTGTTATTATAATTCTCCGACCAGTGCTTTCTTTCTACAGACTTACGATCTTGCTTAACTTGTACGGAGACGGATAAGTTTACTATTAAGTTTCATTGTCAGCTTGTTGAATAGCCTCACTTTTACTAAATCTCTTATAACTCTGCTCTCAGATTGCCAAAATCGGCAGAATTTTCCGAGATGGTTTGCTAATATATAAACTATAAATTGACATCACTTTCACCTTTTAACACCCAGGCCCAAGAATGTATAAAAGTGTATCCGTCTCCTTTAAACAGTTTTTGAGTCGAGGTATCACTAGAAACTGATAGCTCGTAGGATCTCCGTTGATGACGTACTTCCGTTCATGACGTATTTCTGGTTTCGTAGATATCGAAACCTATTTTCCTGAAAATTACTTTTTACTTATATTTTGAGCATAATGCCCATTCCTGATGCATGTCGGCTAGAGAACGTATTTACACATTTTCCCATTATTCCAAACCTCATGGTGTTTAAGAAGCTATATGAGTGATCATAGAATCGGACATTAGGAGGCAAACACATTACCCACTTTCTGGGCTCAAGGGCAGTCTGATTTGATTAACATTTCATATCAACTGCCTTCAGTAGTTAGGTAAAGTAATGCCCACATCAGACAAACTGATTTTTCATGCTTTCTCTATGAAGATTGCTCGTAGCTACAGCCTTTACTCAGTAACGCTTTTTAACAATTCTTTTATTTGAAAGACCAGTACGTAGACTAATGTAGGCTAATGGGGAAATTATTGAGTAACTGACATAAAACTCAAGAAGGCTCTGAATTTTATGGTGCTAACATTTGAGAGGTGCTTTTAGAAATCAGTCACGATGTGTATAAATTGTATTTAGTTTTATTAGAAAAAAACAGTCTTTAACAAAGGTCTCATGCACATAAACCACTCACACTACTCTTAGTATAGAAATCACTGAGTTCAATAAATACCCTGGTAACATTCCTCGTAAATTAAATTCACTGGTCGCCGGTTTTCCACTGAGAATCTCACTAAAGAAATACTTAAGATCTCGATCTATTTTTAAAAACTCTGAAAATACAGAAGGTATTTACTTTGCGAAATTCTCAATTCAGTAGCCGGTGGGTGAAATGTAATATTAAAGTTAAATTAAAAAGTATTCTGGTCCTACGTAAGAGCCACATTTTGGAAAGTCCGCGGGAGCTTGAATGAAGTCACTTTCCTTCCCGACTTTGAGAACAAAGTCCAGCCCTCTCGTCCAGTGCATGGATCTTTCGTCCCTGACCATCCAGTACCCAGGATTATCAGCCTTGAACCTCAAAGCTACGGCACCGAATTTCGGAATCACTATCGTGTCTTTTCGAACTGGGTCTTGAAGGTTCCGGGTGAAAAGAGCTCCATTTTCGTTTAAATTTCGAACGACTTTTTTTTCTAAACTTTTGTGCAGCTCTTTCGCGCCAACGACGTAAAAGCTATTTCCATGAAGGTGGAATATGTGGTCCGAATCACCGCCTGTAAAGAAAAGAAAAAAAGATACAATTACAACGGTTTCACAGCAAATTATTTCAGCCAGTGTTCTTTTAATTTTTTTTTTTCAGGAAAGAGGACAATAGGAACAGAGCTGACTTTTTTCTTTAGTAACAAGTGTCGTTAGCCGCAAAGCAATCTGAGCGCATTTTACATTTTCCATTCTGTGTCTGGCGCTCTGGGACCTAGACCCAACCTCAGTAACACAAGAAGAGGCAAGATTTTATAGCTTCAATTTGAACAAATCTTCTACCGATCTGTGTTGTAGCCACTGAGAACTTTTACTACTTATTTAATATAGCCCCTGAGGTTGCTTAGGATTAAAATAAATAGTAGCCTATGTCATGCATCAAGATGCAATCTATCTCAATACAAAAATTGGTTCTATGGTTTAGGCATCAATACTATCTACAATATTTAATTTTGTTTAAGAGCGGTGGTAGCCCATTGGGTCGAACAATGGTCTCGGAAATGAGAGACCCTGGTTCGATACCCAGTGCGGGCATGTACCAATGACTTTTTTATAAGTTATGTACATTTGTGAAGTAATAGTACCAATACCACTCGCTAACTGTGAAGGAAAACATCGTGAGGAAACTCAGCGCTTGAAATTGTCAATTCGCAGTGGGCACGCGTGGTAATTAATCCCATACTCTCTCTGAAAGAAAGCCTGTGCCCTGCAGTGGGACCTTTATAGGCTACATAAAAAAATGTTTGGATTGCTCTCCAAACATTTTTAAAATAGAATTTAACAGTCAAATACATTCCTATTGGCCACGAGTCTTCTAGGAGTTACAGAGAGTATAAGACTAATAACGCCAAGTCTCAAAGTAACCTTCATAGAATCTTGCAAACCATCCAACATATTACGATCGATATTGTCATTTTATTTTTCACGCCTTTCTTCCTGAGGCCGTATGTAGCCGTATATTATTCAATTTACGTACTTTTTTTATCACGCCCGAAAGATTACCTTATTCACGCTACAACAGCGTCATAAAAAGAAAAATCTGCGTAGCTTTCATGATGAAATTCGATAAAGTTGAAATCAAGCTTCAATTTTTTTTTACATATTATGATACTAGATGTGCCCCGCGGTGTTACCCGCGACTTATTGATTTTCCCCTGGGAATGAGATATTTTCCCGCAGTAAAACATAGTCATCAGTCATTATCGTTAACCCATTATGTCCCCAAAGAGGGTACGGGTCTTTTTCCTGGGGAAGGTATAGGCCGTACTCCACCACGGGGGGCAAGTCCGGATTGGTGGAGGCTTGCAAGACTAGTGGCTGGTCTTACTGTCAGAAATTTTCATTCCGCCCTAAGGCCTCTGACTTGGCTTAGCAACTGCCATCTATCGACGCCAGCCGGCACCAACTGCTTAACGTGTCTTGCGAAGCACGGAACCGCTCGTAAAAATGCTAGACGTAGACGGTTTACCCATCCACGCACTGAACGCGCCCTATGTTGCTTAACCTTCGTGATCGATTAAGATCACTCAGGCAGCCGGGGCTACTCGTAAAACATAGCCTAATTTTATTAAAATCGCTACAGCCGTTTAGACGTGAAGAAGTAACAAACATACTCACAAACTTTCGCCTTTATAATATTAGTGTGCCGTGATGTGGTGTGATTCTCTATGTGACACCTAAGCTACTTATGGCTATGTATTACTGCGACGATAGAAACCTTAAGAGATTTGTAAGTGTCAATATCTCGCCAGGTATTAGCATGAAAAATCACAGGCAATACCGCCAACGCCTTTAATCTCCGAGTGCCGGCGACACACAAAAGATTGCAACCTGGCACCAGCTGTAGAGTCGTAGAGAGTAGGTACAGTGAGTCCTATTAGTGATCTCAAAGTTGCGAAAGGGTAGCTTCGGTTTCTAAGAAATCCTGTGTGAGTTTCGATTTGTGAATTTGCCGGAGTCACATCAAGTCAAATAATTTTATAAATTGAAATTGAAATTGAAATTGAAATTATTTATTTGCTCAAAAGACCTGACAAAACAGCTGTTACTTACATATAGCTTAATACAAGACTTATGCGATTATTATTCAAAATAAAATGTTAGCAGTTTGGATATATTCAGTCGGTAGGTTGGTCACAAATTACTTTGCTTGTTAAGTAAGCAAACGCCCAGAACATGGTAACAGCCAAAGATTTACTACTACCCTCCGCACTAGTTTAAGAACTGTGTTGCGGCAGAGTAGGTTCGTCGTCAACGTAACCAGTTTAAATAGAACCGTACAGTGAGCTTAATTCTATGTTAACAAAGTTCAAGTAGATTTGGACCATGTTTCAAGTGGTGAGTGTGTGAATAACCAGTTATGTATGTCCTTTCTGACTTGTTGTTTACGGTGGCACAGAGATCAACATATTTGGACAAGTTTTTGTTGTTACATAGTATATTCAAGGATTTAAGAAGATGCTTGGTAATTTTGTTGATGGCTGGTCATTCTTTCCACTCGTGAAAGTCCCAATATTAGTTTTAAGATACATTTTCAAACTAATGCTAATTAATAAGTTTCAAGATCAAATAAAAAATATATATATGAAATAGAAGAAATAATTATGTAACAAGACAAGTAATTATGTAACAATACAAATAATTAAGACTGGCCAATCTTTTAAAATTTCATTCAGATATTTAGTTGCTTTTATCTCAAGAACATTTTTATTTTAATATGTAGGTGTATAAAATAATAATACTAGTATTTAACGTAAATAAACAATATATATAGTTTTTTTTTTTTTTTTTATTGTACTTATATAAATATAGGAAATATGTTATTTATTTGTATATATTATAAGTTCAAAAATATATCCTAACTATACCATATACGAACATACATATTATATAATTTAAAAGTACTGCTTATCTAATTAGGTTTTCCGTTGAAGTATAGTCAAGATTAAGTAGGATTTTTTCAACAATTTTTCTGCACGCATACCGGGTTTTTCCGCTCAGTATTTCTTCTTTGCACAATTTGTTGTATATGGAGGGGCCTTTGTGGTATGTGAAGCTCTGAGCAAATGAAGTTCGACAAGGAGGTACTCTATATACGGTATATTTTCGCCTGTTAGATATTATGGACGGAGGTTGAATTTTGTGTTGCTTAAGAATCAAGGAGCAAATATACAGCTGTCTTACAGTTAGTACAGAGTAATCTTTATATAGGTTTGTGGTAGGATAACGATAGCTCTTGAAGTTGATTATTTTTATTATGGCCCTTTGCGCTCTTTCAAGCTTTAGTAGGTTGGTCTTGTTGGCACTACCCCAGGCGACCACACCGTACGAGAGGATTGTCTGGCATAGGCTAAAATAAATGGATTTCACGACATCAGTGTCCCCAATGTGTCTAAGTTTTTTGAAGATACATATGAGTTTCCTTGTTTTGGTACACAGAGATTCGATTTGTAGTTTCCAGTTGAGGTTTTGGTCTAGTATTACACCCAGATATTTAATGTAAGTAGCGGAGGAGAGTTCAGGGCAGGCACATTGGGAGTCATTTGAGCATGTGTGGGCTCTTAAGCTAAAATTTGAGGGTTGCATGCTTGCCTGTATGCTAAAGGTCAAGTATTTAGTCTTGTCCAGGTTTAACGTAAGTATGTTATTGTTGAGCCATTTCAGGACAGTGCGAAAGCCATCTTCAGCATATTGTTTGGCCTCTTTCCAAGTGGGTGCGTCAAACAACAACACTGTGTCATCAGCGAATGTAATTATTTTAGCGTTTCGTAGTTTTGTTTCGCAGAGGTCGTTTATGTAGACTAGAAATAACGTCGGTCCCGTGACTGAGCCCTGTGGTACTCCATAATTCACGTTTTTGTAGTCACTCTCGACGTCACCAATCTTAACAGATTGTGTCCTATCTGTTAGGTAACTTTGGAATAGGTTATGTGCAGTTCCACGAACACCAGCATTTTCCAGTTTTTTTAAAAGTATTGGAATTGAGACGGTGTCAAATGCTTTGGCGAGGTCAAGAAATATGCCCACACACTTATTTTTTAAGTCAAGTTTCTTGGCAATATGCACGACAAGATCATCAATGGCATCAGCAGCGGATTTTTTTTCCCTAAAGCCGTACTGATTATTAGAGAAAAACCCACTACTATTGAGGTACTTGATAAGTCTTGAATTTATCGCTTTCTCAACAATTTTCGATACTGTTGGTAGTAAGGAGATAGGCCTATAGCAAGTGACACCGTCCCTTTTGCCAGATTTAAATACAGGTATCACAATTGACCTTTTTAGCAAGCTAGGAAAGATGCCGGTAGTGAAGCATGCATTACAAAGGTGTGATATAGGAAGAGCCAGGGTATTTTTAGCCATCTTTGTGAATGCAGCTGATGCACCATCCCAGCCAGACGACGTTGAGTTTTTTAGTGATGAGATGATTTTTAAAATTTCTTTATAATTCGTTGGTAATAATGCAATTGAGTTTAGCGGACTAAGATTGGTTTTAGTATTTGCAGCGAGTGCATTTTCAGTTTTGTTTGTTTTATTTAATATCTCATTAGCCAGTTTACTCCCTGCGTCAACAAAGTACTGGTTAACTGAGTTAACTGCTTCCTTTGGGGTGTTTTTGGTTGACAAGAGTTCATTCCCGGAGTTTTTGTTTGTCTGTAAATTACAAATTTCTTTGATTGTTCTCCACGTGTTTTTCAAGTCGTTTTTGTATTTTCCTATTTGTTTTCTGTGATATTTATTTTTAAGATTTTGTAGAAGTCTATTGCAGTAATTCCGGTATCTTTTGTACGTTACTTTTAAAATAAGATTTTCAGGTTCTTTTTTGTGTTTGAGGTGAAGTTTGTCACGCCACTTTATACAACGTATAAGGCCCCGTGTTATCCAAGGTTTTATATTGTTTTGCCTGTTAGGTATTTTGTGGATTGTAGTGAATTGGTCTATGATGGCAGAAGTTGTTTTCAAGAATTTTTGGGTAATGATATCGGGATTGTCACTAGCCAATACTTCAGTCCAGTCAGTCTTTTTTAATGCTTCAAGAGCTTTATTATAATCTAGCTTGCTGTATGTTTTTGGTTTTATAGGCTTATTGGTTTCGCAATTTAGTGATACAATTACAGGAAAGTGATCTGTTGTGGTTGATTTACAAACTATGGTAGTCGATTCAGTGGATGGCTTCAGAAAGCAGTGATCAATACAGCTCCTGTCCCTTGTACCAAAAGTATGTGTCGGAAGTAGTCCATGTGTAGAGAAAAAGTTCAAGTAGTCGTGGGACCGTGGATCACTGTTCTGTTCTTTTATGTCTACGTTGAGATCACCCACTACCGCAACATTTTTAACACTCTTTATCTCTTTCAGTGTGATGTCGAGAGTCGAGAGGAAAGTGTCAATATTGTAATTTGAAGGTGATCTATATAGGGCAACAATAGCAAGCTGGGTTCCGATCTTTACAATTAAGCAGTCTGACTCCAAAACATTTGGCTCGTATACGGATACGCTTAGGGAATTATGCGCGTATATAACCACGCCACTATTTTGGTTAGTGTGACGAGAAGAAGCATGCGTAGTGTAGTTAGGCAGAGTAGGTAATGTGTTTATATGAGGTAGCCAGCACTCTGTGAAAACGAATATATCGATTTTTATATTTAGCCTGGTCGTCTGTGTCATAAAATCGTCAAAATTTCGGTCTATACTTCGTATGTTCTGAGTAATTATTTTTAGATGTTTCTTGGACTTACTAAGGAGATTGTTGCACTCTTCCAGATCATCAAGAAGAAAACATGTGCCAGATTTGACATCGTTGTCGATGTCAGTACTGACCTGTAATTGCCTAATTGTCATTGTATAGTTGTTGTATATTTGTGTGTAAAGCCATCAGTGTGGCTATAGTGATACATGACCTGATGATCAAGATGAGCGCAAGTGTTAATAAAATACTTTCTTCTAGTAATGTGGTTCAGAACAGCCGGGGCAGTGTATAAGCAGCACGTAATTATTACTTGCATATAATACAATATACTAATTGTGATACTAAGACGTATATAATATGATATAGCAATAAAAACATATACATACTTATAATTTGATATTATAACAATACATTTAACTTCTATTGGCACAGAATGATAAAGAAGGTATGGTGGTTGAGTAACCCAGTGTAGGAACTCGTATGCTAGTCAATCAGATGAAATAGCACTCTTGAGACTTTCCAGTTGTTGAGTTGATATTATACGAACCGCTGGGAGGCCGTCATTCTTCCGCAGTTGAACCGTTCCACGAGATACCCAACAGTATTTATAGCTCATGTCATTAGCTACTTGTTTTGCTGCGTAAAGAAGCATTTTCGTCTTTGGAGTGAGCGATTCTGATACGAATATTGGTGTATTCTTGGCATGGAAGCCAATTTTGTCGCACGTCAGCTTATTGTCCCTATGTTCAGCGTTGTACGCTTTGACAGCTTGCAATACTTCTACCTTCTTTACAGTCTCTTTAAACTCTACAAGTATTGGCGCATTTTCCTTTCCTTTACGGTACATCTGGTTGATAGATACATTATTAGGTTCAACTTTTATTGCTCTGAGTAGAGACGAGAATATGTCTTGCAAATTTTCCTTGTCGTTTCTAGGAACATTTCTAATTTCAATCATATTCCTTTTTTGGATTTTTTGTAGATCATCCAATTGCTCCTCCAGTTTGCCGATTTTTATTTGCGAATTAGCACATTCCGCCTCAAGAAGGTTTACCCTTTGCTTTAACTCGGAACATTCCTTTTTGTATTCAAGCATCATCTTATGAATTTCACTGTTACCTGACAGCAGATCTCTGTTTTGACTTGAATTGGCTTCAAGAGCTAGATTTATTTTCTCAAATTTCTTGTCCTGTTTGTCTTGAAGGCCTTTTATCATTGCTTTAATTTCGAGGCAGAAGTCAGCAATATTTTCATCTTCAGGATTTTTTCGCTTTCGGATGCTTACGTTTGTATTAAAAAGGTTATCTTTATCCAGAGTTAGGTTTGGCTGAGAAGTTGAAGTTTTAGGCGGCGGTGACCGGTAGAAGGACATTTCTGATTTTTTTGCGTATACTATACTTTGTTAATCGATGGCACTTTTTACACCCACGACCGGATTTTGTAAATTGGACTCAATATGTTACTCGTTATGGTATATTGTCGAATTTTGACGTTAAAGTAAATTTGAGCAAAAGTGTGACACACGTCTGCACTGTAAGATGCCCGAACGACGATGACTAAGTGGTTGGTTTTAAAAACCTATTTAGAGGCTAAAAATTCCACCCATGCCGGGATTAATACCCGCGACCTCTGGCTATCCGTGCCAGCGCTCTACCAACTGAGCTAATGGGCGACTCACCGCCATCAGTGAAATTTCGAACCTCTTTACAATCAGCCAGATGTCGCTGCCTGTACGTAATACAGTGAATATTGCGGGTTTGAATCCCGGCATAGGTGGAATTTTTAGCCTCTAAATAGGTCTTTAAAATTGTCCTTAGCACGGGTTGGTGCATTAAAAAGAATATAATTAAGTGGTTGGTGTTGTGACTTACAGCCGAATGGAAATTCATAATGTTGAGTTTTATTTTTTGTTCTATGTTTTATAATAATTGTATAAACTTCTTGAACGGCTTGAAAATTTCTGACAGTAAGACCAGATACTAGTCTTGCAAGCCTCCACCAATCCGGTCTTGGTCACCGTGGTGGAGTATGGCCTATACCTTCCTCAGGCAAGAGACCCGTGTCCGTCGGTGGGGACATAAAGGGTTGGTGATGATATAAACTGTGTTAATTAAGGCCTTCGACAAGACTAAGTTTAGAGGTTTTTGTCCATTTTTCTCCAAAATCATATAGATTTAGAAATGGTCACCTAGTTTAAGTTGTAACGTTCATTTATTCGCAGTTTCTGTGCTATTTTGGATAAAATCGTTTTTTTATCTTGTATAATCAAGAACAACGGAAAGTGCAAAAAAAACCAAACGTATTTATTTTACTTGCGTTTTGTTTTACAATCAATTTGAAACTTGACTGGTTGATTTATTTATTTCCTCTTGTTTGTAACATGTTTGTCGGTATTGCCTTCAGTTTCCCTGTACAATTGATTGATCATTGTGTTTTGAGTGCCATCCATCTATTTGACGTGCAATATGTAATAATACGTCAGCGGCAAGCATTTACTGTTAACATTGAGAGATATTTTTGTACCAAAACTTTCGTAACCTACACCTGGTCGGACTTTTCCGGCTAAATTACAAGTAAATGTATCCGGATAACATTTATATTTAAAGGATGTTAAGCAGATCCTTGGTCAGCTTTATCCTTGTACAGTCGACCGATGATTTTGTCACATTTTAGTGACAAAATCACCTGGAATGTAACCAAGCAGTGTGCAAGTGTGTAAAAATTCATGTGTTGTCAACTGTAGAGTAGACGAGATAATGCTAAGAATCATAAAAGGTCTTGCCTTCAATGATTTGCACAATTCGGATGTGGATGTACAGCTTCTAGAATATCCACCAAAAATACCTGTGTAAGATGAAATGAAATTTGTTTCAACGTAAAGAATGATAATTATGTTTGCTGAATATCAATGTCAAATGTAAGCTGCTGCCTTCGGGCCATATTGTAGTGGAGAAAAAAGCAGCGCGAAAAAAACTCCACTCTGACCATCTTTTCTCAAGTCATCTTAAACCAAATATTCTTCCAAGATCTTATTAGGTATACGTATATGTGGCAACTGATGCCACATATACGTATACCAAATAAGATCACATGATTGCCATTAATAACTTTAAATGCCAAAGCATTAGGTAAATATCTTTCAAAAGTAGGGAAGACATAAGTGCTGCGGCCAGACAAACGAGCAGCACTACGTTCGCGAAAAGAACGAACGTAAATTGAACAAGTACCATGGGTTAAAAGATGACGAAAACGGCGTGTGTACACGCAGCGATTTATGAATCCGTGAAGTGAAAGAAGTATTACCCAATGTTGCGCTATACTCATACATAGTTGTATATTAAACGGGTCTAATTGCGATTATTTTCATTAGTAAAGTCTGCGCGGCCTAAACATCGGGAATTAAGGTAAATAATTGCGATTACACCACTTTAATTACGTATGTCTATGAAAGAAGTATGTCGAAATCAGGAACCTTTGGAAATAAGGCAAACTTGAAATGTCCTTTCGCACCTAGTGGAAGCAGCACGAGGTCGTATCTCGTAAATAAATCCGAGAGAGGACACGCCACCCCGCGGGTGCTGAATCATTCATCCCAGTCCCTGACTGAAGACTGAAGCCATTTGTAATGACCCCTTTTTACTCGTTGGGAAATGAAGATGGTATACGGGCCGTGATCTCATGAAATGTTTTCTTTAATGTAGCCAATATACGTCCCATTGTAGGTAACGGGCCTTCATTCAGAAAGAGGAGATATGGCCTTAATTATCACGCGTGAATACCGCGGATTGGCAATTTCAAGCACTGAGGTTTTTGAACACTTCACACACTCAGTTTTCCCCACGATGTTTTCTTCACAGTTAGCGATTGGTATTGTTGCTAATATAATTTCACAATTGTACAGAACTTATAAAACGAAGACGTTGGGTCATGCCGGGATTCGAACCCACAACCTTCCGATTGCCAAGCCGGCTCTCTATAGCTTCGCTACCACCGCTTCTGATTTGTATGTAGCTTAAAAAAAGAAAGATGTCAATCGTTATCGTTATCAACCCTTGTTGTCCCCACTGCTGGGGCACGGGTCTCTTCCTCCATCGCAGGATGTCAAAACGACAAAAAAAAATTACTATTATACATAGTTTCGTAATAACCTGTGACTGATAAGTCAAAAGGTACAAAGGACATTACAGACAAAAATGTGTTTTTATGAGCAATTGTTTGCAACAATTGCAACCTTAGTTGACCCACAGGAAAAAAACGGAAGTTTTAGTCAAGTAGCGCAAAAACTGCGACTTAGTGAACTTTACAAGTCAAACTTGGAGTCCATTTCAAAATCTAGATAATTTTGTAAAAAAAATTGACAAAAAACCCCATGTGTACTACAAAACGGAAATAATAAAAAAAATCTTATCCTAACTGAATTGAGCATTCAGTACGTAAATATTCAAGTAAAGTCCCGTTATTGTTTGAAAAATCTGAAGAGAAAATTCCCACTTCCCAATTTCGTAACCTACCAAACTGAAGTTAAGGATAGGTTAAGTTTCGAAACTAATAAGAGTAAATGTGAGTATTCACTGCGGTTATGGAACTTGGCGATCAACATTTAGTTTAGACATAAAACTTCAAGCAACGCCATAACTCCGCGGTTGCAACATTTTGTGGTTTGGCACTCTCTTACTCACGAGAGCGGTGGCAAAGGCGCGGGTAAAACGCCAGCTTCTTAATCAGGAGGGCGTGGGTTCAAATCCCGGCATGCCCTGTACAATGACTTTGTTTTCTAAGTTATGTAAATCTAGAGTAGTAATACCACTCGCTAGCCGTGAAGGAAAACATCGCGAGGTAACGCTTCTATATGAAGGATTAACGTAACTCAGCGCTTGCAACGTACAATGGCCCATAATAAATATAACTTGTTAAGATAAATTAAATTGATTCAGCAATTGATTCAGTAACTTGTTTTACTCGTTAGGTACTTTTCTATTTTATAGTACTTCCAATACAAAGAGAGTTTCAGCTATCAGTATTGGAGGATCTGAGAGAACCCTCGAAGTGTTTTTGAATCCATTGATTTCGACAATGGATTAAAGAGGAGGAAAAAGTTTTCGTGGAACCCTCAATGGAGCCATGCAATATCGGAGGGGATCCAAGTGTACTGTGTTAGTGTGTTTGAATCCATTGATATTAACGATGGATTCAAGAGGAGGAAAAAGTGTTCTTGGATACATTAATGGAGCCAATCAATGGATCCAAGTGGACGGAGGGTAATAAATAATCTCTTATATTTGGTAAATTATACTTATTTTAATAAACAAAAGGGTTCGGTTTTTATTTCCTCTTTTAATAATATATTGAGTTTAGAGAAAAAAAAGAAATAAACGCACAAGTCTCCTATTATGAGCAAAGCGAATTATTCGTTTTGCAGGTCGATTATTTATTTTAGTGACAATATAATTATTACGCTCACCAAAATTGTCACCTTAATGGTGATAGCAATTTCTTCCAGATAACCTATTGTGTCCTTGAGTGGAGACCGCGACTCGGCAAACGTAGTGTGGGACGCCCTCCGACTAGGTGGGATGACGATCTGCGAAAAACTGCAGGCGGATGCTGGATGCGGCAAGCTGAAGACAGGGCGCTATGGCGCTCATTAGGGGAGGGCTACGTCCAGCAGTGGACTAGTATAGCCTGACGATGACGAACCTATTTGTTCAAAAATTTATTTGTGTTCAAATAAACTATTATATTATCTTATCTATCTTAACCTTATGATAATTAAGTATTTACTTGGTGTCCATCTTAATTCTGTTTCATCAATCTGCAATAAAAATACACCTTTTTGTCTTGGGGCTAGAGAAGGTTGTGGGATTACTCGAACGCTTTTTTAGGGTTCCGTCACCGAAGGGAACTAAACGGGTCCCTATTAATATTCCTACGACTTTTTTTTCTGTCTGTCTATCCAATAGTCTGATAAAGAATTTATTTTGGGCGAGATAGATACCCGGGAACCTGCCCCTACAACGGGTATCCGATAGCGGGCGATATCTTTATCTATTATCTGTTATTGATAATGAAAATAGTAATGATTTAATCATTCTATTGTAATATATAAAATTGTATCAGAACTATTAAGAAGCATGAGTGATATTAAAATAGTATCTTATAATAATGTTTGATAATAATACAATTTCATTAGAATTAAAATGTCATAGGCTTAATTTATAAAGACCTCCTATAATTTATAAGGTTGCGTAACTACCTATAAAACTAAAAAAATGAATCTTTGTGAACCATATCCCAGGCGATTAGGATTCATATTTTTAGTTACATATTAGTTACATACATACATACATACATACATACATACATACATACATACATACATACATACATACATACATACATACATACATACATACATACATACATACATACATACATACATACATACATACATACATACATACATACATACATACATACATACATACATACATACATACATACATACATACATACATACATACATACATACATACATGCTGCTGTGTCGTATCGGCCTAGAGAACAGCACCAACCCATTTCTTCCCGCGGGTGTCGTAAAAGGTGACTAAGGGACACAAACCAGGGGGTGGGCAGCTGCGCCCCCTGCAGTACAATTCCACCGAACTGCGATCCCTAACCCGCTTGCCCAGCGTGGGGATTATGGGCATTACCCCAATGATGGCACAAAGTGTTCCGCTGATTAGAGGAGGGCTATGTCCAGCAGTGGACTAGTACAGCCTGACGACGACGACGACGACATACATACATAACCTCACGCCTGTATCCCAGAGGGGTAGGCAGAGACCAGGGACTGCCACTTACCACGATCCTGACAGATCACCTTCGCTTCATCAACATTTTTACTAATGTCATCTGTATATACTTGTGGAATGCAATAAATTATTGAGTATTGAGTATATCACTCCATCAACCCGGACTTGGCCCCCGTGGTGGAGTATGGCCTAACCTTCCTGCGATGCAGGAAGAGACCCGTGCCTCAGCAGTGGGGACAACAAGGGTTGATAACGACGATAACGAGTATATCACAAATCTAGATCCGTGAGCGATATAGTAGCGTCATCTTTGTTTACGTGGTGAGAAAGAACAAGATGGATCGACGTTTAAACGCGTTATCACACGCACAGTGGTCGAATCGTCCGGACTGAGTGTTAAAACGAGATCGCATCTCTAATAGTGCATGTAATTAACCCAATTAGTTTTACGTTGAAGGAGTTTCTGGCATCATCATCAATCAACTGCAATTTTATTAAATCGTCTTTATGTGGGCAAACAAATTACATACTAGCAGTTCGTGTCTCAGATAAGTGGAACAGACGAGATCATTAGAACGCGGCTGCATGTAACGTAATCGGTTACGTCAACATCTCCCTTCGGCTGAGACCGGCCTCCTCTATCATACTGGGAGGTACAAAAGAACTACTCTGCCCCGTAATCACTGACGAAATTTACCATAGTCATGTTATATGAATACGGGTCAAATCGCGATTATTTACCAGGCAAAACGCAATTACCCGAGTCTAGTAGAATAAATGACTACGTACAAGCATTGCGATTCATTAAGAAACTTACCTCAATTGGCTCTGGTCTACGAAACTACACAGGCTGTGCCTAGTGTGGGAGTTACAATTGAATACTGTATTAAAGCGCTCGTGACTCAGCGGAACCGAGTGATTAGAATCAATCACTTGGGTTAAGCAACAACAGGCGCGGTCAGGTACTGGATGGCTACCGGGGTACTATCTCGTGGCTACCGCTAGTGGTATTTTTTCCGAGCGCTTCCATGCTTCGCAAGGCACGGTAAGCCGTTGGTGCCGGCTGTCATGTAATAGCAGTCGTTAAGCCATGTCAGAGGCCTTACGGGGGCGGCTTGATAACTTCTGACAGTAAGGCCCGCCACTGTCTTACAATACTCCACCAACCCGGACTTGGCACCCGTACTAGAGTATGGCCTAATCATCCTACCATACAGGAAGAGACCTGAGAGAACGTTCCCCAATAGTGGGGACATATAAAGGGTTGATATCGATAACTGTATTGTTGGATTTTTAATTAAACCTTTTTTTAACTAGGCCAAGCCCTCGAGCAGGTACAAAAGACCAATTTAGCTCCTAGCATATTTTTAATGTAGCCTATAAACGTCCTACTGCAGGGCACATGCCTTCTCTCAGAGCTAGTATGGGACGCGTGCCCACCGCGGATTGGCAGTTCCAAGCGCTGAGTTAATTGAGCACTTCAAACACTCAGTCTTCCTCCTGATGTTTTTCTTCACCGTTTCACAGTGGAGGGGCGGTCCACTCAGTGCTTAGAACAGTGAAGCGGAAGCGAGAGAGCGAGGTTCGATTCCTAGAACGGGTGTGAACCAATGACTGTGTTTTCTAAGTATGTACATTACATTTAAAAACCTATTTAGAGGCTAAAAATTCCACCCATGCCGGGATTCGAACCCGCGACCTCTGGCTATCCGTGCCAGCGCTCTTCCAACTGAGCTGGGCGACTCACCGGCATCAGTGAAATTTCGAACCTCTTTATAATACTCTGCATTACGTACAGGCAACGACATCTGGCTGAAGTAATTTGCATCACTTGCAGCCCCGAGTACCTTATTTTGAATAGACGTAACGACATTTATCGCGATCTCGCTGTCTTCTCCCTTAGCTCTATCTAGTCTACAAATTAATCGCCACTAACCTACTCAGTGTGGGTAAATAACGGCCAGTTATTAAATGTACCATCTGGTCCCAGCTTCGCCTACTGCACGATATCATTATTTTTTTTCTATTAGCGCACGAGAGGTCTGTTCTCGGTGTCTGTTACCGAACTAAGTATTATGTTGTATTTGTGAATCTATTTTTGGACGTTACGGAAATGGCAACGACACGGTTGATTACAAATATAAAAAACGGGGCAAATGGGAGTCAGACTTGCGTGCGAAGGGTTTCGTACCATTATGTATTCAACATTACGACACAAAGATCGAGCAAAATACGGAAAAAATACGCTTCTTGTATGGCAGCTCCCCTTAAACTTATATTAATTTAGTTGTATGGCAGCTCCCCTTAAATTTATATTAATTTAGTTATTTGTTTTCAAACCGTATTTACGTATTTAATATTCTGTGAATATTTTTGTTGCTATTAACTTCAAGCAAAAACAGCAAAAAAATCACGTGTGTTGTATAAGAGCTCAATTAATTTTTTTTATTTCATTACGTTTTTAGTATTTTCCTTTATAGCGGCTACAGAATTACATCATCGGTAAAAATGTCAACTGTATACCTATCACGGTTTATGAGATACTGCTCGGTGTTAGACGGGCAGAGGATCCCAATTTTACCCTTTAGGTACGGAACCCTAAATCAAGTGAAAACTCTGTAACCTAAAAGTAAAGACAGTCGACATTCATATTTTACTTTGCAATTTTTATATAAGGCTGGATTTAAAGCTGCATTTTTGTCGACCTTAATATACCTTACTTATGAGATTGTATAAAAATATAATTTAAGCCAATGACTCTCGTAAGAATGCTCTTAATCGTTTTAGGTCGCTGGTTCACCGCCGACGCCTACGTCAACCAGAAACGAGAGTTCTTTCTAAGCTATTCACAAAAAAATCGTGTTTCTCGTAGACGTCTCATGATCGTCTGCAATGGACAGTAGGCCTTAGACTTTCAGCGTAAGTGTGGGAATCGAAGAAAGAAGTCACCAAATAAAAAAGACAACAACTTTACTAGAGCCTCCGTCAGACTTATTCAGAGTTAGTAGCTCCGTTGTTAAGATTCACAAATACGTTGGTTTTCTTGACAATTATTTCAGCAAACATTTCAATTTGCCTAGCACAATACACAATCGTCCGTGCCCTAGCGCCTGTTGATTCGTTGCAATGTTGATTTTCCATCTGCAATCCCGCGCGAGTGCACCCATTTGCATACAAGCGCAGGCATTGTGCTGCGTATTTAACCAGTGTGTCTATTACGAGCCTGACTATACGATCTAACGATGCGATGCCATCATTTTAGGAATGAGAAATGAATCGAATAATTTAAGTGATAAGGTAAAGTAAGAATATTCTTTGTTGTTTACCATTTTTTCTTTGACATGATATGATATAAAACATGTAAAAATAAAGAGTAAATTGCTTTCAGCCAAACTTATGACGTAAAGTTACTGTTAGCATAAGAGATGACAATTAATTATCCTTGAAGTGTTTGGGTTGCCTGAAAAATAATATTATGCTTTGCAAACATGTTTCTAGTAAAGTCGCCAGTAAATTAAGTAGAGCTCAGAAATCACTTGAAGTATTTTTTTCTGAATACAATGCACCCTTGCACGACTCACCCATCCCCTCCCCCAATATTAAAAGTGCATCAACGTGATTTTTCGATACCATCTAACTACATTTAATGGACTCTACAGTGTTTAATGATGAGAGAAGAATATTCTTTATTGTATACTGGAAAATTGATACAGAAACAGCAGATACAGAAGATAATATACAATTGGCGGCCTTATTGCTAATAACAATTTCTTTCAGGCAACCTCAAATCGGAGAATGATCTTCATTGCAATGAAATAAATATCATACACCATCCAAAATCGAAAAACAAATCTTCCGAAAATTAGAAACAAAAACATTAGGATATTGCGTGAATTTCACATCGTGAACGCAACATGAAGCTCGCAATAGTGCCACACGCAAACCTCGCGGAAAAGCGTCGGTTTAGAAACACAGGAAAGTTGCACAAGGACCCTAAGCGGTCGGTCGGTGTGTCAATAGACATTTCGAGCTATCTTCCGTCAGACAACATTTGTCATGTCCATCACCTTTGCCTATCTTCGGCCGCTTGATTTTCTCGTGCGAACACCATTCGCATCCGTTTTGATTACGTAGTTTGTCTTGCTTCCTTGTATAATCTACCTAAGCAGCGTCGGAATTTCGCTGAATATATATTGTATGTTTGTTCAAGGCCTATGACGTTTCAATCGAATAACTCAGGCCCAGAGCCACCTAAGCACATAGAAATGGATTTTGACACCAGATCACCGGCTAAACCAATTGCAATTACAGTTTCCTTCCCATGTCACAGTTCTGGCGCACTGAGCTCCCGCTTCACCAAGGGTCCCCCCTTTTCCCCTAAACCACAGTTTTTGATAATACAAAGTTGCTGATAACGCTAATAGCTTTTTGTTAACTTCTAAACGGTGAGTCGTATCGTTCTGGGTGTAAGTGAAATGGATTCAGCGCACCCGATTTAGTGGGATTAGACACCAAACTCTTTTTTTTTTGGACCCGCATCCCTAAATTTGGCGAATTTCTGAACCAAAGGGGGACCCTTGGATGAGCGGGAGCGGGAGCACCAGAACTGGTGCCCCATACTGATACCCCACTACTTCCATCTTACCCCGCGAGACTAAATAGTTTAATAAATCCGCCCATCCGCCTGTTGCGAGCAAACACTCATATGGCTATAGCCACCCTTATAAATATTAGAGTACTTATCGGTTGATAGAGTACTTAGCGATATCGACTCGTCATTTAGGGGCGCGCTTTTTTTAAAGGCCGCGCGCCAAATATTCGTTATAGTTAGGTAATGTGCGTTCGTGTGGACCAGTAAATCAAAGATATACAGAGCGTAGCTCTCAAAAAGAGGATAAAAATATATTTTACTAAAGGGACAACATCGTTATCGTGAACAAATTGCTGTAGTTGAATTCGCAGCGGATACGATAATTAACCATAAATCCAGCGCATCTAGCGCTGGTATTGAGTCGTGGCAACAAGCTCACTCAACTAAGGTTGCTGCAAGCAAACTCTGCCAGAAAAGTCGTTAAAGATTTAAATGGCAACGGAACTATTACAAAGAGCCCGACGAGTGTCCGAGTAAATTGCACATTTTAATGCCCAGACAGACGTAATCTGAGTGGCTAGTTTCTTGCTGAGAGGGTAATCTTTGATGCTGTGTGTGTGAATTGTTCGTAGTTTTTTATGTAACTCTACGCAACCTAATAATTTTAGAAACGTATGGCAGGTTATCTTGTCTTGAATAGAGCTTTGCGGCTATATGGCTTTGCGACCACTTTTATCTTTAAACCCGTGGATAAATTGAGAGTAATTTTTGTCATAATAGTAAAATTTACTTAATACTATGGATAGTGGTGCATTCTTTAGTATAGGAACCTTTAACAATTAACTGATCAATACCAAAAAAATTGGAGGTCATTTTCCTAGTACTCGTACATTGTTGCCCTTTTTACAATTTCATTGAATTATCGGTGAAGCTTAACACATCATTTTAAAACTTATTCCGCAGATAGATAATTAACCGGTGTCTATTCGTGTTACTAGTATAACCAGATATAATTACAATTTAACAATCGGAAATTCGTAAAACTATTCACATTTCAAGCGCTGACGAATATCAAATTTTTGGCGTACATAATGTTGAACAAATACCCTGAATCAGATAAACTTGTCAGAATTGTGAAATTAAACTGTCAGAATCGTGACAAGTGGCAAATCTGGCTCGTTGGTCTAGCGGTATCACGTCTGATTACCACACCGGAGGTCATAGGTTCGATTCTCTTCGATATATATGTACAAATGGCCTAATTATTGATATAATATTTCCATGTGTCGGCCTCGGTGGCGTAGCGGTTCGGCACGCTGACTGTAAAACCGAAGGTCTCGGGTTAGATCCCCGGCCGGGTCAAACTAGTCAACGAACTTTTCTAGTTTGTCTCGGGTCTTGAATGTTATCTACGTATTTATTGTATTAAGTCTATTGTCGAGTTATCACCTACAACACAAATCATTTAGTTGTACTTAGTATAGGGCTAACGAGATCTGTGTAATATGTCCATGAATATTTATTATTTATGTCTGTAATGTCCTGGCTAGGTTACCAAAGCACGGGTAATCTTAGTTTGCGACCAGGACAAGTAGTTTTGTTATGTGGAAGTTGTGAAATAATCTATGAGTTTTCTTTTCAGATAATCCCCTTGTGGCAAGCGATCGCTCTGCTAGACACAATACGTCTCCCTATTTTTGCTCTGAAGTATTGATTGATTTGATCGTCAGTCGCATGGTGTAGTCATTCCACGCACATAGGAAAGTTCACTTCTCTGCTAAATACTTGCTTAATAGAAGATGTATGAAAGGTAGTGCTCTGATATAATATTGTAACGCTTTGGTGTAATTTTACTGTTATGTTACCATATTCATGTAGATAAATAAGTAAATAACAAAGTTATTGCGAGAGATATCCTGTTGGTGGGTACTAGGTGAATTTCATGTACCTATAGTAAGCCTAAAAATTATATATTTTAGAAGAGCTATATCTATTAGGCGTCTAAAATGTTTACTCTAGAAATCTGAGAATTGTTATGTCTGACGCTACCATGAAAAGTAGAGTTTGTAAAGGTAGTTTTTCTAAGTACTTATCAATCCTTTGAAAATATAATAAGTGTCTATTGTGAGCACATTATGTTCTGTTATTGTCAGTGTCATTCGCGTCTTTAACTTACTTTCTATTTCAACGGTCACATTCTCAAATCCAAATCTAGTTAGTAAGTTTTGATCTGAAGTTTACAATGTTCTGCTTACTCGTACCTTGATCGAAGATGATCAGTTCCACGGTAGCGCCGAGTGGTACACTCTTCACGTGAACGCATTCGTCGCTCTGTCCATCTCCCTGGGCGCACAGGGAGTCTGTGGGCACGTCGGCTGACTGCGTGAACAGCGGGGAAGCTGGATACGTGAAGCGGTGACCGTCAGTCTGGCCCCAGCTCTCTGTGGAGGGAAAATTTAACATAATATTAACTTACTAAGGTATCTAAGTGAACAAGAAGGTTTTGAGCCTCGGGGCCTCTCACCCGAGGCATCCGGGATTGAGGATGCCTCGGGTGAGAGGCGAAACGCGTCGCGCGTAAGAAAATGTTCTTACAAAAGTACCTATTGGTGTTGGTGGTGATGTGTTCGTGTCTTGCTTCTGCTTGAAAAAGTTTGCATAAAATAACCGCTTGGTGCTTATGGGATTTTTGGCGGAATTAAGCGAAGAAATTTTCACATTTTATTGCTAGCATTTCCGCAAAGTAACGCCTGATTCCACACAAGAACGTTTATTTATCTAGATTGTTGCCCACTGCCATGAGGCGTCGTTCTTGTCGTGCGAACGGAACCCAGTCATCGCTTACCGCTACATACGTCCCATCACAGACCACATGCCTCCTCACAGAAAATATATAGGTAAGGATCAAACAGTTTCACGATAGCAATAAAGCCAACGACGAAACGCTAACAAACTCACGCCTGTATCCCGAAGTGGTTGTCAGAGTCTGACCAAGTTACTTACCATGACGTCAATTACTTAGTCAAAACAAACCTGCAGTTTGTGGAAATACGTGAGTATTCAATCATTCTAATTTCTCCGGAGTCCCACGCCGTTCAATTCAAGCACACCTCTACCGACGATATTTCCATGAATTAGTGTCTCTTCAGCGATATAGGCGATGGTGTATGGAAGCCCTTAAATATTACAACCCACCCTAACCTACGACTTACGAAGGGCCAATGAAAGAGGATGACGATTATCCTCTAACAGCAGTTTCACAACTGTGTAATATCGCTAATAAAACCGACCCGTAAAAGTTATATCATTGTCGGAGGCAGACGGAGGCAGACGTGTCGATCGGCTGTAAAGATACGTCGATTCGGCGGATTTTGACGGCCTTTATATTCATTTCATGCCGCGTTTGCACTCCGTGCTTGTGGGGGATATAAAGTCCTTCGTGTAAACGCTGATCGTTCAACAGCTGATCTCTCAATGCACTAAGGTGCACGCCGGACTAAGCCGACTATCGTCGACTGCTTTACTCGAATGATTTCTAAATGACCTATTTAAATAAGAAGCTTTGACTTCCACATACTTTCTACAAATCCAGATCCTTTTCTTTAAACAGTTTTTTTTTTCTTTCTAAAAACTCTGTCCTGGCTCGGTCTTTACGCGACCGATACCTCAAACAAACACTGGTTTAACTGGGGATTTCACTGCATCAAAATGGGTTTTACTACATTCATGTACATTTAATGAGTTCACATATGGACAAAACGGTCTGCAATAAATAAACAAAAGAAATAAATACATTTTCTCTTCCGAAATTAAATGGACCCTTTTAAAACATGTGATTACCTCGAAAATATTTAATTATTCATAAAAAAAATATCCACGAAGTGCACTAGTGCCGCAAATAAAACAAAAATCTTCCTTTACAGGTAGTTTTTTGCAAAAAGTGACAGATCAATCGAGTCACATTAATAATCTTTGTTTTATTCATTTTAATTTTTCGGTGTTCAATCCTTCGGTGGCGCTAGTTGACCGCAGTTGTATTCTTGAAGTAAGTACGCAAGTTCCAGGGGCAGTATGTAAATGGTGTCAGTTTCAGGGGTGAAATTTTACGCTGAATTTTATACAAACAACCGTTGATTGCCTCGGTAACCTTGGGTTTAAAAAGCCGCTGCCTGAAAATCTGATAAAAATTGTAGGTCCGCTGTATGTATTTGCAAACTTTTATACCTAAAAACTTTTCTCTAAGTACCTAATCTCCCCTTTATCTCAAAGAGCGCTTTAGTTTCCTGAGTGACTCCCATAGCCGGGCACTACGATCCGACCAGACTTTAGCGCTGTAAACACCAAGTCATACGACAAGGTTTTTCAGAAGCTCATTTACTGTAAGGGCCGCCCGGCTGTGGAATGACCTGCCGATGCCGGTTGCAATAAGGCGCTCCCCATCTCCGGCTATATTTAAAGTTCTGTCTAATTAAGTAATTTTGCTGTAAGTAGTCATTCACTTCTCTTTACATAATAATATATATTATGTAGGTATATAACCTTTTCTTATTCATATAACACACTTGTTATAAGACACTATTTATGTATGTATAGGTAGATATTTATTTAGAGTATTTAAGTATGATTTATGTAAGTTTATTATTAGGTACGTATACGTACTTTTGTCTATTAATATTCGTATTTGCACCGGCCCGTATCTATTTCTCCTCGGCAAATTCTCCAATTTGATGTTGCCTGGAAGAAATTGCTTTTAGCAATAAGGCCGCCAATTGTATTTGATCTTTTGTATCTGCCGTTTCTGTATACAATAAAGAATATTCTTATCTTATGTTATCTAATAACACAACTGCGCTACCAATACTTAACTGCGCTCATATTTCCCATAAAAGTGGGCTCCAGTAGTATCAATTGTAGGTAACGATTAGCCATTACGACGATGACGTGTCGTCGGGAAAATAATAGGTAATTTTACCACATAAATCCAGTCACGATATACCCGCTTTAAATATAGACTATGGTTATTACTTAAATATCTGTATCGAATAGTTCTTGGAAATTTGTGGAATGTTTCGCTGGAACAATCGTAGTTAATAAATTAAAAACTGTTTTTACACGGATTTTCCTCGTTGATTAAATTTTTTTTCAATTTTCCGACGTTTCGGCACTTTTTCTAAGTACCGTGGTCTCGGAAGACTGAAGTGACATGCGTCTTTTTGAAAGCATTAACTGTTAGTTTACTACCCTCGGTAAAAATTACAAAAGCATTCATTATTATATTCATTATTATTAATTGAAGTTAAAATTAAATCTATAAACCAATTATTTTACATGAACTCAAAAATATTGATTATTAATTAATTGTAATTAAAATAAACTCTACAGTCACACTTCTAGCAAGGGGGTCTCATGCACTTAACCACTGGTTCCCATGCTGTCGGTATGTTCCAACCACGATCTCTATTGCCTCGCGTATCAAATCCGCGTAAAAACATTTTTTTTTATGTCTAGTGCTCGTGTTAACCTTAGAAAATACTATAAGTTAATAAATCGTCATTGTATTCTGTTGAATAGCATGCTTCATAAGAGCCTAAGCATAAATTACAGCATTAGACTTTTTTGTCAAAAGTTTTACGAGGCTTTTACTTTTCATTATTTATTTTTTATTCTATCATTCTCAGTTGCATTGCAACTACGATCAAACCTCGAGTACAGTGCTACACAAGAAATAAGTCTCGCGGATGTACCTGCGCAGATGACCAAATTTTGGATGTGCGGCAAGTTGATCGACCAATCAGATAGTTTCATTTTATGGCAGGCCGCGCGTCTTTGTTGCTATTGGTTGATTCAACGTCATCGATGCAGGTGACTATTCGTTTGGCAATATTAGCGTGAGCTAAATAGGTAGCGCTACTGCGGCAATCAATTTTGCACCTTAACTGTATCGGTTAAAGATCATGTTGAATGTACTTGTAGCTTCGGGTACTTTCGTTACACTTCTTCCTAGTCTGCGCGAACGTAGATTCCCGAAGGGACTTTTATAATGTGTAGTACTGTATGTACGTCCCACTTCAACCACAGAGGCGAAGGCAACCTCTCGGGGAGAGATTAAGGGCTTAATTACCAAGCGTGCCCACCAAGGACTAGCAATTTCAAGCGCTGAGGCTAAGCAATTCAGACAGTCAGGTTTAACTCAAGAAACGCTTTTATGATAAATACCCAATTCAAGCATTTTCGTGCCAATCGGTGACAGCGCTATCGATCACAAAAAAATATAGACTGATGAAAATGTAGACTTGAAGCATAACTCCTAATAGAAATTGTTTTCTGACGTTAGAAGTTATTGCTGTCTTCAAAGCATGTTCAGCCCGACAGTTTAGGATCGCTTGAAAGATTATCTTGTTCTAAATTATAATTTTTTTTTTATTTTTAATGCACTAACCAGTGCTAAGTACGTAATATAGAAAATAGTGTAAAGAGGTTCGAAATTTCAGTCTCAGTTGGAAAGAGCGCTGGCACGGACAGCCAGAGGTCGCGGGTTAGAATCCCGGCATGGGTGGAATTTTTAGCCTCTAAATAGGTTTTTAAAATTTTCCTTAGCACGGGTTAGTGCATTAAAAATAAAAATAGTATAATCATGTGGGTACAGTGATATCGTTCCGATGTAAAACCTAACTGCAAAGTAGGTAGTCGGGGCTATAAGTGATGCAATTTGCTTAAGCTAGATGTCGCTGCCTGTACGTAATACAGAGAATAGTGTAAAGAGGTTCGAAATTTCACTGATGCCGGTGAGTCGCCCATTGGCTCAATTGGTAGAGCGCTGGCACGGATAGCCAGAGGTTGCGGGTTCGAATCCCGGCATGGGTGAAATTTTTAGCCTCTAAATAGGTTTTTAAATTTGTTCTAAATTGCCTAGAGCAACTTTATGGTAACTTCACGATATGTGAAGACAAAAAGACCTAATTAATGTTTTATTTTCAAGTGTTTCATGAAAACCTGAAAATGTAGAATCTATTTGAAAAATTTACGCATAATGGCCGACAAATAACTTAACAAATGACTTTGACCTCGCGTGGAAGTATTTTAGAGATTACTTTTAGTGATAAGGCCGCCGTCTGTACATTTCAATGAACATTAAAGTGTCCTCTATTTATCTATTTAGGTCACTTAGGCTTATTAATTGTTGAACTTGACTCAACTAAAGTCTGTCCTCCAGACTTTAGTTGAGTCAAGTTCAACAATTAATTTAAAAAAAAATTATTTTACTTGTCAATTGCAACGTCATCCTGACTGCGCTAATTTTATTCAAGTTTCCTGTCGGACCTTGTACTTAATCTATCTGAAAGACCATCTGAATTGTCATTACATTACTGTACGTAGTAGGAGTTGCCATGTTAGCTGTTGTCTTTTTCATTTCATTACATTTCTTGGTAACAAACTAGGATATTGCACTTTCGCTCGCACATTAACTACCTTATTATAAAAACACATTACCACTAAAACACTCCTAGAGGCGTTTTCTTTAATCTGTGATTACGTGTTTCCTCGTAAAATCTTTACCACAGGCTATTTTGTGAGTGTTTTTTAAGGAATTATGTATTTCCATGTTTGTGATGTCCTTGTATGGTTACCATAGCAGAGTATCTTAGGTAGGAACCCGGACAAGTAATTTTGCTGTGTAGAAGTTATTTTTGGTATTGTATAAGTATATCTTGGAGTCGGTACCAAGTTCCAAGTTCAATAGCGCATGCATTTTGGGCACCGACTCCAAAATATACTTCTACATGTACACCAATTTCGAATATAGAGATTATATTCGTTTAAATTATTAATGCATTTTTAGTGCCTTAATGTACTGAAGTTGGCTTATATTTTTCAGTCTCCAAATTATTACATCGCGTTATGAGCTTGCGCACTGTGTCATTATTGAGCATTTTAATGCAATTATTAGGTAATTGCGGTTATGGCATGGGATCATTTGAGACATCGAGAGTAATCGGTACGTTTTACTACGCATCGTCAGACTTTAAACCGAGCTCAATCCGAGTTGTTTACAACAGTATTCTTAAGAATAAAGTCTGTTTACAATATAGTGTATCTACATGCTCTACTTTCTATGAAACTATTTAATACGCCATGACATTGATATGTAATTATTACTGCACACTACGATATACGTATAAAACATAAAATATGATACGGAAAGTGTGCACGTGATACAATTAAAGCACAGTCCACCTTTAATGCAGTGATTTGCCATTATTATGGATGAAATTACTACTGCTACAATATAACGTCTGAACTAAGACGTTATTAGGACAGCCAAGAGCGGTGATAACTTAGTAACAATTAATTCCCATAACTTAGTTTGTATTACGCTGACATTGCTGCAGTCCCGAATTTGAATCCCACTACGTTCCAAAATGACTTCGTTTCCTGCGTACATTTGTGAATTTTAAGCGGTACAGCTCACACATCAGATGTTCAGGTTTCCGAACATCTGACGTGTTCACAAACCTCAGAGCTTGTAGAGACCAAAAAAAACAGAATCCACGCCTTTTGTATTTATCCACACTTTCTGTACTTGATGCACTTAGTGCTAAAGGCATTAAGAACCACGAGGGCGGGACTCTAGCTCAGTCACTTATTTATGCCGTTTGGCGTCGAGACACTTTAAACGTTTGACCGTAAGGGCTGGAGGCGCCAGGCGTCATCGCTCGTCATTGCTCGTCATCATCCAGTCCTAGACACGACTAGGGGGCCAATTCTCGCCCGTGCGAATTCAAAGCGTAGACGCAAAATATTCGAGGGCTTAGACGACAAATCATAAAAATAAGACAAGGTAACTCGACAGAGTCATTAGACATTTTTACTCATTTGAATTTAATTGAGCATGGCGTTCAGAATACAGATTTTGGCTGTAGCTCGGCTTTTTACGTAGAATTCCAAGTCATAAGCCTTAGAATCGTATACGACTTATTTGCTAAGGAAGTGAGAATTGGTTCCCAGGACTGGTTCTTGCCTTGGGAGGATAAGTTTTGCCATCCAACGAGTTAACGTAGCTAGCATACTGGCTACCTTTACCAGAAACAGCGATGATCTAAGCGCACTACAGCGCCACCAAGTTATCTGTTCAGGTGGGCAAAATTGTAACTACGGCCTTGTCATCCGCCATATTGAAAAGAAATATTCCGCTGTCTGTTGATTTGTAAATAAATTTTATTTACATTTAAACCTTTGACTTAATTTTTTTCTAAGAAAATTTCTAAAATGGCACCTCCAAATTCTCAACTAGCGCCGCTATCAACATGGTGCCACTGTATTTCATATTTAGGTAGGTAGTAAATTAATTTAAATTGTAGGTTAGGTAGTAGGTATATTTATTGTTTGTTACCATAATTTATATAATCAATTTAAAAAATATATATGTATTAGTAAATGTTCTTTAACCCAATGTTATTTAACCCCATTTGCTGTGTGGTGTCGGCCTAGAGAATAGCACCAACCCAAATTCTTCCCGCGGGTGTCGTAAAAGGCGGCTAAGGGACACAAACCTGGGGGTGGGCAGCAGCGCCCCCTGCAGTACAATTCCACCAAACTGCGATCCCCAACCCGCATGCCTAGCGTGGGGATTATGGGTATTACGCCCCAATGATGGCACAACCTTGCGCTATGGCGATTAGGGGAGGGCTATGTCCAGCAGTGGACTAATTTATCCTGAAGAAGATTTAACCCAAACCGATTCGATCAGCCCAAAATTGTTCCACTGCTCCGCACTGTGGAACGTTTGCAGCCTACATTTTAATACCTACTAAGAATTTGAATATGGATGGTAATAGCAAAACACGTGACTTTATTTTATTTCGCTCAATACAAAAGTATAGACATATGGCTACAAAAACTTTGATTGATAAATAAGTATTCGTGGTTTAAAAGTTGTTACAGACACACACATAAAGCATAAAATTGTCTAAAAATAACAGCGCTTCTGGTGATAACAATTGCGCGCGCTTCGTAATGTTTTTCTGGGCACTTGGCATTTGACTCGGTAATCATACTTTTTCTAATCATGTTCCAAAAAAAAATATTGTTTTGCAAAGTAACATTATTTTTCAATGGCGTCTTTGGCATTCTAGAAAAAATCATACATTTGCACGTGTTACTATGTCAGCCTGCATCTAAACTATCATCACATGAAAATTGGCGAGCAAAAAAGCCAGCATTATATTAGACCACAACCAAGTCGTTGACCCTCTTTAATCTAGTAAATGTAGAGCTAAATATAGAGGTTATGTAATAAATAACGTTTACAAGCACGCTGCTAAGAATTGCCGGATATTGCGGTTAACAACTTTCGCTCTCGTTTTCCTAACCAAAGAATAAAATAAGTAAGAGAAAAAAAGGAATTCATTCGAACCTGTGGTTGAGCCGGACCGAAAAATATAGAACCACTATTTCTTGACCGATATCACTAAACAAAAATACATCAAAATGTCAAAAGTTCCAACTTGTTGGCATCACTATCATCTCTTTAATTCTGTTGGTATTATATACATACATAAACTCACGCCTGTATCATAGAGCGGTAGACAGAGACCAGGGACTGCCACTTGCCACGAACTTGACAGATGACTTTCGCTTCACCAACATTCATTAGAAGTTGCATGCACGCATGCCAATTTTGGGTTGCCGGTATTGGATGTTATCTGTTCTTCATCTCTCCCAGTCCCCAGCAACTCGCATCACCCCGGTAAGAATGCATTCAGGGAGCTAATTCTCATATTATTACCAAATAATTCGTATACGACTCTAAGGCGTATGACTTGAATTCTACATTATAAAAAAAATACGCCTTTTTACAGTCGTATGGTTATTAACATGCGACATTAGGACACCTCAAAGCGACCGAAATTTATTAGCAAATTTGCGCACACGACTTTGTGAGAATACATGAAACTGATTTTTATGCCACAAATGACTAATCCTTCGAATTTGCGTCTACGCTTTCAATACGCATGTGCAGGAATCGGCTGGTCGTCCCGTTCGTCTTGGTTTGCCGCGACGTCATCGATGTCCATTTTCCGGAACCCATTCTGTAATAGTAATTTTGGGCCACCTATCTGTGCTCATTCAGCAGACATGGGTAGTCCATACCCACATTAACCTTACGGTCGCAACTCTAATACTACAAGATGAGCAAAATTTGTAAATTTAGATGTTCGGTAATCTCTGAAACTGCTGATTTGAAAAAGTGTTTCAAAAATATTTTTTTGGACATAGCATAATATTATCGCTAAGTACCGGGTCAGTAGATGAGACCGCGGGTACAGTTATGTTCTATAAGATATTCTGGATGAGAATTATGGTATGGATGAACACCCCAAAAACGCGAAGTCACATAATACTGCTATTTGAATTTCGATTTAAATAGCACAGTACTTTTGTGATGTAAATGTAAGACTAGTATTGGTGGTACTTAAATGTTTTATGATGAGTGCCTAGCGTGTCTCGTTACACTCCGCCACAAAAAACATTCGAATCCTAAGGGTGGAACACTACTTTAATAGACAAAAACTATACGACAACGATAGAGCGTTGTAGTGTTAAAAATCAATGCAAAGTAGTTTGTTTTTGATTTCGAACAAACGATCTGGATGTTTATAAAACTTCGTAAATATAAAAATAATAATAATACAGTCTGTGTACGTCCTACTGTAAGGCTATATTGAACTAGGTACTGTATTGAATTTTAAAAACCTATTTAGAGGCTAAAAATTCCACCCATGCCGGGACTCGAACCCGCGACCTCTGGCTAACCATGTCAGATAAGCCAGAGATCGCGGGTTCGAGTCCCGAACCCGCATGGGAGGAAATCTTAGCCTCTAAATAGGTTTTTAAAATTGTCCTTAGGTTAAAAATTGGGCTTACGTAATACAGAGAATAGTGTAAAGAGGTTCGAAATTTCACTGATGCCGGTGAGTCGCCCATTAGCTCAGTTGGAAAGAGCGCTGGCACGGATAGCCAGAGGTCGCGGGTTCGAATCCCGGCATGGGTGAAATTTTTAGCCTCGAAATAGGTTTTTAAAATTGTCCTTAGCACGGGTTAGTGCATTAAAAATAAAAATAGTAAATCATGTGGGTACAGTGATATCAATCCGATGTAAAAACCTAACTGCAAAGTAGGTAGTCGGGGCTGTAAGTGATGCAATTTACTTAAGCCAGATGTCGCCGCCTGTACGTAATACAGAGAATAGTGTAATGAGGTTCGAAATTTCACTGATGCCGGTGAGTCGCCCATTAGCTAAGTTGGAAAGAGCGCTGGCACGGATAGCCAGAGGTCGCGGGTTCGAATCCCGGCATGGGTGAAATTTTCAGCCTCTAAATAGGTTTTCAAACCCCGACTTTTTAAAAAAATATTATTACTAAGGTCAAGGGTCGGTTTACATTACAGACTACATGAAGATAGTACGCATCAGTCTACTCTCTCTCATACAAATTGCTCTGAGTTTAGGCATCTGTCACTTAAACTCTACGCCCAGACTTAAAAAAAAATAAAAGAAATTAATATGCACCTATTGAGATTGATTTAACAAATTCTACAAACTTTACACCGTTCAAAATTGTCTTCACCACAGTTTACATGTCACCATGAGTCCAAGTATACGGTATTGCGAGTTTCGAGCGTTGCGTGCGTCAGACACGCCATTTTCACGTCTAGGCGAAGACAGGACGGCCTTGACACTACCGATCTACTTCCATCCACCTGATGGTCGCTCAACTTGCTCACACGATGCGCAAACAATGTCTGTCGATGTCGACAACACATCGACGTTTACATGAGTACACTACACTCTATTGCGTTAGATACCGGCTCTACTAAATTATGCAATAAATAAATAAAATAAAATTAATTACAGACCATAGAGATGATGAAGTCGATTTACATCAAACGAACAAAAAGCTCGAGCTAGAACAAAAGCATTCCCTTGATCTTTTATCTTGAACGAAAGCTCGTTTAGCCGTTGATGCCGGCTGTCATATAATGGCAGTCGTTAAGCCATGTCAGAGGCCTTATGGGCGGCTTGATAACTTCTGACAGTAAGGCCCGCCACTGTCTTACAATCCTCCACCAACCCGGACTTGGCCCCCGTGGTGGAGTATGGCCTAACCTTCCTGCGATGCAGGAAGAGACCCGTGCCCCAGCAGTGGGGACATAACGAGGGTTGATAACGATAAGGAACGAAAGCTCGTTTTCACCGTTTCTTATTTTAGGATTTCTTATTATTTCTTACTTCAGGCTATATTAGTCCACTGCTGGACATAGCCCTCCCCTAATCAGCGCAATAGCGCAAGGTTGTGCCATCATCATCACCATCGTTTTCACCGTTTACATTATACCAAAATATCAACGAGCTGAGGCATCACCAAGAACTAGAATTCTTGCACAATGTTTAGAATGTTTTTGCGCATTCGTGTCAATTCTCTGATTGGTCCTGCTTCGCTATGTCTGACTCTGACAGCGATATCATAATAAATTGCAAGTGCTTTACTTCATTTTCAAAATTACAATGCCTTTCTTTATAATTGTTCTTACGACGCAATTATAGACCACGATGCATGTGTAAACGCCTCTTTAAACTGTACATCTGTAATTTAATCTAAAGAAGTTTCTACGTTTAAGTCAAACAGTTTTATTTGTAAAAACACGATTTCCTTAAACCACTTGATACATACCGTATAAAAAGTCGCTAGATATTTATCCCTAGTAAAGTAAACCACAGACTATTATTTTATACACCGTTTATGTAGCGTTTTTATCAACAACACTGAAAGCCTAACGGTGTTACTTATAAAAACGATTCTACTAAAACACTTCTCAGAGACAGTTTAAGTAATCTGTGGTAACGTGGTTTCACTGTAAAGTCTCTACCACAGACCACTTTATACGTATTCAGTATTGTAAGGAATTGCGTTTTTATCTCAGCACACTAATATTATAAAGGTGAAAGTTCGTGAGTGTGTATGTTGGTTACTTCTTCACGTCTAAACGGCTAAAGCGATTTTAATAAAATTTGGTATGGAGTTAGCTGACACCCTGGATTAACACATAGGGTACGTTTTACTGCGGGAAAATATCTTATTCCCATGAGAAAATCGATAAACCGCGGGTAATACCGCGGGGCACAGCTAGTAAATTATAATACCGTTATTGCTCCGTCTGGATTGGTTATAATAGCCTTTTTTTTTATTTTTCTCGACAAATTCACTATACCTCACAATTTTACGTCATCCCTCTCCTTGTCTTCTATTCATCTTTAAATGAGCGGATTCTTTCACACGAGTTGAGTCATAATAACTCAAAATAAAAGATTGATGACATATATCTGAAATGAACGCAGTTAATAAAACGTAGAGGTGAATGGCCGAATAAGAAGTTTTTCTTGACTTTTTTCATCTAATGTTCGTTGTGTTGACCATAATTATGCATTCTTAATGGTTAGTCAAATGTTTTGTTGCGGTGTTGCATATTTACACTGGCAATCTTCTACCTTTCTCATTGTGAATGATTCTAAACTATTTGTCTGCTTACGAACTTTTATCGTGCTTCCGTAGTCCGATACGAGAGACGAAGAGTCACTGACAAAAACCTTAATATCTCAGCGACGAAAAAGCTAACTTAAAAAATCAAGTTGTATGATCATAAAACCGCTGACACCCACTGCTCGGTATAGGCCTCTTTATGTCCTCTTTTTACGGACTTCGTCGTCAGGCTATACTAGTCCACTGCTGGACATACGAGTAGCCCTCCCCTAATGAGCGCCATAGCGCCCTGTCGTCAGCTTGCATCTGCCATCTGCGTTAATGAGCGATTTTGTTGGTGACCCATTCATTGTTCTCGAGTGTACATTTTTTGTTACCCAAAGTCTAACAAAAAATGCACTGCATGTACACTGCGCTGCCTTTCGACAAAAGGCACCTTCGCGTTGGTATATTGACCCGAAGCATTTGTTAATGCATAAAAGCACTAAATAATGAAGGTGAATGATTGAAATTAAAGTTGAGATTATAGGTAGAATAGATAGATAGATAGAATATTCTTTATTGCATGTACACCATTATCTTCTATTGGTGGCGCTCGTAAGCACCGGGTAACGCCTTAATGCTCAGCAATGGGGTCATTTGTTTTGTTTTATATCCGCTTTTAGTGTAGAATATGAGAGATCTAGGCGTAGGTAGTTAACGTTAACCTTATGCATGCATGACATGTAAATGTATATTAAAAAAAAATCTTTAAATTCTCTTGTCACTTACGCTTATACACCGTTTTGGAGAAAGATCGTGTAAAACTTGTGTTTTTACGATTGTGGCTTTAGTGATGATTAATAACAAAAAAAATATTTGTACATATTGATGAATAAAATCTCTTTCTGAGTCCCTCTGAATAGGATCGCATATTGCTCCCTGACCAAATTTTAAAATGTTATTCAGGAATAGCGTTACCAGCGTTTTAAAGCAGCAAAAATAATGTCCACCCGATATTAAAACTTTTCAAGAAGTTGGTTGCCACATTGAACTGTAGGTATCACGTCTGGTTACCATACCGGAGGCCAAGGGTGATGATGTCCTTGATAACATAGCACAAGGTATCCTAGTTTGGGACCAGGACAAGAGATCGTGCTGTATAAAAGATATAGCTCTGTATAGGTTGAACAGACAGATATACAGACACCGTAGGCTTTAGGATCTTTTTCGGGTTCGAGATCCTACAAAACGTCTATTCCGCTGAGAATTACATGCCTGTTCATCGTATCATTTGAATATGAAGTAATGTATCGTCGACGGCTAATCTCGAATAAAAAAAACCCATCATTATTATTTTAAGTCCCGAAAAAGTAATTTTTGTCACAGGCACTGGTTGTGATAATGACGGTCTTCGTTATCATCACCTTTTTTCGTCGTCGTCGTCGTCAGGCCATACAAGTCCGCTGCTGGACATAGCCCTCCCCTAAAGAGCGCCACGTTGTGCTATTATAGGGGGTTATGCCCATAATCCCCACGCTGGGCGTGCGGGTTGGGGATCGCAGTTCGGTGGAATTGTACTGCAGTAGGCGCTGCTGAACCGGTTTGTGTCGCTTAGTCGCCTTTTACGACACCCGCGGGAAGAATTGGGTTTCTGCTATTCTCTAGGCCGACGACACACAGCAGCACCTTTTTTTACTTTCTTTATTTTAAAATTTTATCCAAAATGGGCCAGAGATCACAATGAACCAAATCCTCAATTGAATCTGTCACACGAAATACGAAACCTGCTATACGAAACCGGCATTAATGTATTCGACCGGCAACTTCTGATAGTCTAACCGGTTGACACGAAAAGCTCTCCAACATTCTAAGTTGCGACATTCGATGCACTCTGGCGTACCCAGAAACATCGATTTCCACGCCCCAATTTCGCTCTCAACAAAAATAACTTTCGATGCACCTTAGATTTAGATGGCTCTATAAACTGATAGGACAAGTTAAAAATAAAGATATATAATGCCTCGGTGGGCACTCGTGGTAATAAAGCCCATACGTTCTCCCTGAGAGAAGGCTGGTGCCCTGTAGTGGGACGATTCTAGACTACGTATTTTTTTAATCAAAACCTATTTAGAGGCTATAAATTCCACCCATGCCGGGATTCGAACCCGTGACCTCTGGCTATCCGTGCCAGCGCTCTATCCAACTGAGCTAATGGGCGTCTCACCGGCATCAGTGAAATTTCGAACCTCTTTACACTATTCTCTGTATTACGAACAGGCAGCGACATCTGGCTGAAATAGATTGCATCACTTACAGCCCCGACTACCTACTTTGCAGTTAGGTTTTAACATCGGAATGATATCGCTGTACCCACATGATTATACTATTTTTATTTTTAATGCACTAACTCGTGCTAAAGACAATTTTAAAAACCTATTTAGAGGCTATAAATTCCACCCATGCCGGGATTCGAACCCGCGACCTCTGGCTATCCGTGCCAGCGCTCTATCCAACTGAGCTAATGGGCGGCTCACCGGCATCAGTGAAATTTCGAACCTCTTTACACTATTACGTATTTACGTAATTACGAACCTCTTTACGTATTTTTATTTAATAACACAGAACATAATATTGTTCTTAGAGCAAATTTTTGTTTAAGTTTTCTTTTGTGGCATAATGATGAGACTGACTGGGGACACAGTGTGTGGCACCAAGAGTGTTATTGGAGCCATCTAGGCTCTATAAACTGATAGGACAAGTTAAAAATAAAGATATATAATGCCTCGGTGGGCATTCGTGGTAATAAAGCCCATACGTTCTCTCTGAGAGAAGACTGGTGCCTTCCCAGTGGGACGTTTCTAGGCTACAGGACGCTTATAGGTCTTCTCCTGGAGAGAGAGAGGCTGGGCTTAATCGCCAATAGTGCCTACCACGGATTGGCAAGTTCAAACGCTGAGCTATGTAAACACCTCAACACTCATCTTTCGTCACGATGTTTTCCTACACGATTAGCAAATGGTATTGTGAAAATGACAGATAAAAAGTTTTATTTGTTACTTACATTGACATAATATCTAGAATAGTACAGATAAGGTACATGAAGAATGGTCTCAAATATTTATTACGCGTTATTTTTTAAAAACACGATTTCTTAAATCACTCTGTGAATGCAGTTTGAGTTGGCCTTGTCATAATGAAAGACTGTTGAAACTACGTGTGAGGAGCGTTTTAGAGGAATAGTGTGTATACTCGTATTTAATAACACCGAACATAATAGTGTTCGTAGAACAAATTTTAGTTAAGTTTTCTTTTGTGGCATAATGATGAGATTGACCAGATGTGAGGCACCAAGAGTGTTATTGGTATTAAGGTCATAAAATTATAGTTTTTCAACGATACTAAATATTACATGAGTATCCACGGTTGGCCTCTAACCGAGGTCACCACAAACACTGTTTTAAAATTTGATTTCCTACCTGCCATTGGTCATAAGCACTTTAAAGCTAAAACTTTCTTTCGAAACTTTTAAGCTGTTCAATTTCTTATTGAGTGTTAATTGAAAATTACACAGTACTTCTAAGATTTACTGACAAAGCTAGTTGGGTGCTATTTTGCTTGCCAGAAAGTGCAGAATTATTTTGATTAGGTAACTTAAATTTTTACTCAAAATTTTAAATTTTTCAAATTTAAAATTTTATGCAAAATCAAGCTTCTTGCTTTGCAAATGATTAATTTAGCATAGGTACTGTACGAAACAGTACAACAAGAAGGTGTATGGCTTCTTTTTATGTTAAATGGTTGTTTTTTGTTATTTTTCACTACTCACCTAGCACTATTAAGATGTTTCAGTCGATGTTCTATTTTTATTATTAATACAGTCCATTTATATAATTAAACTTATGTTTGGTACGTAGGTACTTATTAAAGAAACGGAAGAAAATTATTCGTCGGTCGAATTAATTGAGTCAGCCTCGGTGGCGCAGCGGTGTAGCACGCTGACTGTAAAACGGAAGGTCCCGGGTTCGATCCCCGTCCGGGTCAAACTAGGAAACGAACTTTTCTAGTTTGTCTCGGGTCTTGGATGTTATCTATGTATTGATTGAATTAAATTTATCGTCGAGTTAGCACCTATAACACAAGTCATTTAGTTGTACTTAGGGCTAACTAGATCTGTGTAATATGTCCATGAATATTTATTCATTCATTCGTTCGTTCGTTCGTTCGTTCGTTCGTTCGTTCGTTCGTTCGTTCGTTCGTTCGTTCGTTCGTTCGTTCGTTCGTTCGTTCGTTCGTTCGTTCGTTCGTTCGTTCGTTCGTTCGTTCGTTCATTCATTCATTTATTTATTTATTTATTTATTTATTTATTTATTTATTTATTTATTTATTTATTTATTTATTTATTTATTTATTTATTTATTTATTTATTTATTTATTTATTTATTTATTTATTTATTTATTTATTTATTTATTTATTTATTTATTTATTTATTTATTTATTTATTTATTTATTTATTTATTTATTTATTTATTTAGTTATTTATTTATTTCATGTTTTACAATTTCAATACACTTGTGTGCATCTTACTGCACGGCACCGATCAAGAAAGAGTAAGAAGTATAAAAATGTTGCCTCACTGAATTGGAAAATTGATTCCTCGCTCGTCAATGTTGAACAATTTCCTTTTATTGCAAGGCTACAGCCATTATGTTAGTAGGTAAAATATAATGACTACGTAGTCTGGCCAGGCTGTGCGTTGCGACACTACGTTGCATGAGGAAATGTAATGTTTTATAGAGTCTCAGAATAGTAAAGACACCTCTGTGCAATGTAGTAATATGGAAACTGGGGTCGCCAAACCGTAATTACTGGGCGAAAGTACTAGATAGCCATAAAATTAATCAGTAGATAGATAGTAGGCACTAAACTTTTGTTTGGCATTGTCTCTGTTAAGATTTGAATTAGAAAGTGATATACAGCGTTTCTGCCACTTGGAGCGGCAACAAAATGTTCTTCAATAAGTAACATAATGAACTGAGTGATTGAAAATCATGAACACATGACAAAAAATCTATTTTGAAATGGACAATCTAAAATGAACTTTGCGCTTTCACGATAATAACCGTTCGAATTCTAAGATGTAAAAGTTCAGATGTCGTGTAAGTCTGTTTTCAATATTTTCACGATATTTCTCAACTTCTCTATATAAACAAAACTTTACTTACCAAGTCTCTTCGCGGAAATCTGCCTCGTAGAATAGTTGAAAGGCACGTAAATTGTCTCGCCAACATTTCCAGTGAGTTCTTCGGGAAGTTTACTCGTAGAATGAACGTCACTCAGGCACAAAACATTGTCTAAGGCACAACTATCACTATACATTGTTGTAAACGCACGGACAATTTCTTTATCGCTAATATCACCTTCTTTTATCACCTGGAGGTTCTTGTTCTCGTATACCAGTTCAGCAAAACCTTCTAAATTCTCTTGACAAGCTTTATCAGCTATAACATGAACTTTAAAAACACCTGACACTTGTTTCGCCTCCAAAACGAAATCAGCACGTTCTCCTTTACCCAACTCTATACTCCCTACATCTTCCGGCTCTATATTATGGCCATCCAAAGCTACCAACTTGAGGATGTGTTGATCTACTGAAACCTTGATAGGACAGCTCTTTGCTCCGCCACTGTAAGCTAATCTGAACCTGTATCGCTTCCCAGACTTCACATGCAATCTTGTCAGCGGGGCATCAGGAGATTCCGTTGTTTTTCCTTTGCCATTGATAAGTAGAGACTCAGCATTCGGCACCTTCGACGTCATACCAGCTAGAGGTCCCATTGAATGCCCCCATTCCGCAATGAAGATCGTGTTCTCTGTCGCGTCAATATCGTAGAGATCTCTCATCGGATTGAGCCTGTGTGACTGTCTCACAATGAAGGCTCCGGCTAAACCATCAGCGGAATCTGCGGCAGAATGGGCATGATACATGTGCGTTCCTGGGGCGGAAGCTCTAAACTTGTACTGGAAGGTGGTGTATGCCGGTTGAGGGCACTGAGTTATCATCGGCGCTCCGTCCATGAAAGGAGTCTCCTTCTGAGGTTGGCCTCTCCAGTGTATGGCCAAGGCGTGGGCTGGAGCTCTGTGTACCACATCTACGACAAGGATGTCATTTTCGCAAACGTGGAGCGACGGGGCTGGCAGTTGTCGATTGACGGTCAGGATGCCTCGTTCCCGGCCGTCTGCCGAGATGCAGTGCTCTGGACATACTCCACCGCCTTTTTCTGTGCAGCTTCCGCAGGATCTGCAGGAGGTAAACATATACTTTAACACAGGGGCCCCTCTAAAATGATCAATTTCTAAAACACATTGGTTGTTCACAGCAACCTTTATTCTACGACTTTTATATGTTTTTGTTGCATATTCCATTTTTTTAAGTTGTATGTAGCTAAAAATGCTCTAACTTGTAGTAGAATAGGCTAATATATTATGTAGTTAATCCAAAAAACTGCATCTAAAGCGCGAATTTTAATAAATATATTTACTAGTATATGTGTTTTTCTAACGTCCATTACCCAGGTAATTCTATATGAGTCTTATCCCTAGTAAAATAATAATAACTTTCACACAAAATAACAATTGTCCTAGTCCCAAACTAACCCTGTGCTGTGGTAACCAGATATAAGCATCACAAACATGAAAATGATTCCTGTCTGTCATGCCTGTACGTAATACAGAGAATAGTGTAAAGAGGTTCGAAATTTCACTGATGCCGTGAGTCGCCCATTGGCTCAATTGGTAGAGCGCTGGCACGGATAGCCAGAGGTTGCGGGTTCGAATCCCGGCATGGGTGAAATTTTTAGCCTCTAAATAGGTTTTAAATACACCCAAACTTAAACCATTTGTACAAAGCCAGTGTGGCGGCCACCAGCGGGAATCGAACCCAAGACCTCGCTTTATGCTCTCAAGCCCGGTAGCATTGCTCTACCAGGCTTGAGGGCATTCTTATAAATTATTTCAATTGCCTTGCACATTCCAATTTCCACACTGTCAATGGAGACGCAAAGGTATCGATTAGAAATCAATTACGTTACATGGATGCGGTGACTACGTACTTGCTGAGAGTTTTGTAGACTTCAACGACTAGTTTCACTCGGCAGATCATGGGCCAGTCCAATTCATGGCATTCTCGGTCGCAGTTCTCAAAGTACTCCTCTGAAACAAAGAAGCGCTGCAGAGAAACGTATAATCATCAGCCCACCGGAGTTATTTCTATAACGCGCAATTCATGAAATACCGTAATTAGAATTTGTTTTTTTTTTACAAGTTGTCAGGTATTTGCTGGGCAAGCCTACTCCATCTAAAACACAATGTCCCAGGCACTAGCAGAGCCCGAGTCGTCCCTTTACGCATCTAGTGTGAATAAAGGCCATTTTTTTACATGTACTTTTCTTCTATAATTACATACATACGTAACCCCACACCTGTATCCCAGAGGGGTAGGCAGGGACCAGGGACTGCCACTTGCAATGATTCTGACAGATCACCTTCCCTTCCCTCCTTCCCCACCGGCCTAAATACAGGGTATTGGTGAAAGGTATCATAATTTCATACTTAGTCCCATAATAAAAGTAAGTAGGTACTCGGGGCTGCAAGTGATGCAAATTACTTCAGCCAGATGTTGCTGCCTGTACGTAATACAGAGAGTTTTGTAAAGAGGTTCGAAATTTCACTGATGCCGGTGGTCACCCATTAGCTCAGTTGGTAGAGCCCTGGCACGGTTAGCCAGAGGTCGCGGGTTTTAATTCCGGCATGGGTGGAATTTTTAGCCTCTAAATAGGTTTTTAAAATTGTCCTTAGCACGGGTTAGTGCATTAAAAAGAATATAAAAGTAATGAAATTATATTAAAAGATTTTTTTTAATTCAAAGTAACGCAAAAACTGCGGCTTAATGAACGTTACAATTCAAACAAGGTGTCCATTTCAAAATCTAGATCATTTTGGAGAAAAAATGGACATAAAATCACCAAACTTAGTTTTTTCTGCATGTTTGTCTGGTTGTATTGATGCTTTTCTGCGACACTCTTTACTTGTGTGATATTCATTACTGGTTTTATTTAATATATGCGCAAAATAACCAGCCGGCTATAACGTCTTGTTTACCTGGCATTGGCGTGTAATATACTAACACGAGGGCACTCATCACGATCAGCACTAACACGAATATCCTTTGCAAGGACATCCACATGTAGTTGGGCTTCTCCATAATCCCGCTTTCCACAACCATCATTTTCTTTTCAGGCTCCATACTTATTTTTCGTCAAAACAACAATGAGAACACCACTTAAAGTATTATAATGCGTTAGGCAAGCAAGTTATTTAATTCGTCCACAAATATGAGTAACTCTTATCATGTTGTACGTTGCATAATTTGGTGAATTTAAATTTTAATTATTTGCCGCGCTGTTCCCGCGTAACCGGCACGTGGTACTGGCCACTCTAATTGCGTCTGAGCCAGTCTACCTGTGAGCGGTGACTGGTGCGAAGGCTTTTGGACCTGGTGCACGTTTTGCAACAACCGATGTACTGTAATCTCTTACGTACGTCTGACACCGCAAAAGCCTGCCCCGACGGACGAGAGGAAACTTATGCAACGATTTACGTAACCTCGCTTGCAATAAAATAAAAATATATTATGTAGGTAGGTTATTAATATCTTGTATTTCATCATTGTTAGATGCGTTTTGAATTGAACTAGTTTTTGTAGAAGAATGAGTACTTACGACCACATTAGAAGGCTATAGCGGAGTTTACTAGTTTTTAAATTTAGCCGTCGTCTTTTCTGTCAACTCTCGTTCTCCATTAGGTATGCTACCTTAATGATAATTTTCTACTACTAGTAAAATGAATGCCAGAGTCTGGCTCAGGCATACATGAACCTGCGCCAGACTCGACTAAGAAAACAAACCATTGAAAAAAAAAACAAATAAAACCCGGCTGCTAAAAGGCGGTAGATAATGTCTACAAAAAGGTTCGTTATCGTTATCAACCCTTGTACCTATGTCCCCACTGCTGGGGCACAGGTCTCTTCCTGCATCGCAGGAAGGTTAGGCCATACTTCACCATCCTCCGGGATGGTGGAGGATTGTAAGACAGTGGCGGGCCTTACTGTCAGAAGTTATCAAGCCGCCCATAAGGCCTCTGACAAGGCTTAACGACTGCCATTATATGACAGCCGGCACCAACGGCTTAACGTGCCTTGCAAGCACGGAAGCGCTCGGAAAAATGCTACTAGCGGTAGTCACGGGACGGTCACCCATCCTGTACCTGACCGCGCCTGTTAATACCGCACCACTGGGTCTTCTTTCCTTCCTAGGGATCAAAGAGTATTGCTAGGGATAATACTCATACAGGGTAATACATTTCTGGGTACTGCGCGTTAAAAATCAAATTATAGTCTAATCCATCAGAGCCTGGCTACGCAATGTACGTACTATCTACATCGAATTATGAAACGCGGCCAAGCTGAAAACCAGTGAAAATGCACTTCAGTAGTTTTTTTCAAATGGATATATTTCTATAAAGGAAACGAAACACATAGGTAGTCCTATCTCTATCTCTATCTAACCTACTCGAAGAAACGAAAACGAGGGATAGCCGATAACGGAATCCCCAGTCAGATACATTGGCCAAATAAACAGTTTTATTTGTAAATCTAGGGCGCGTTTTGTTCATGGATGGGTGACTGTCTAATATAACTAACGCTAATGGTATTTTTCTGTGCGTTTCCGTGCTTCGCAAGGTACGTTAGGCAGTTTGTGCCGGCTGCCGTCGATAGATGGCAGTCGTTAAGTCAAGTCAGAGGCCTTAGGGCGGCTTGAAAACTTCTATCAGTAAGACCAGCCCTTGGTCTTACAAGCCTCCACCAATCCGGACTAGGTACCCGTCGCGGAGTATACCATGTATGCCTATACCTTCCTCAGGGTAGAGACTCGTGCCCCTCGGTATGGACATAATGGGTTGATGATGATAATTAAAAACATTTATATATTACGAGCTGACTCCGCAAACGTTGTTTTAACATAATAATGTTTTGGTAGATGATCCTAATTGGTGGATGATCGTAGGCTAATTAATATTATTAACTAGCCTACGATCATCTACTAATTGGGTTACCTACCTACGCCATTTCGAAACCATTTATAGAAAAATCTTTCCTGAATGATATTATACTGACCTCTCACCTAGCTATAGGTCGGTGGGGGACCCAATACACATATATTCTAACACCACCAATTATTAGAAATTGAATATCTATTAGCAGATAGGGTAACACGTACCATTGTTGGCACCCCCCCAATGATTGGCCCTTTGGACTTTGAGCGCTATTATTAAGGAATTACCAGGTTAGAAAACGTTACAAAATTTTTGAATAAATCTAGGTACCTTTTCGTTGGTAGCCACGTGAACTTAGTAGTTGTGACATAAAACTATACTGGCAACTCTGTTAAAAAGTTCTTTTTGACGTGTCTCATTCTGTGGGAAATTGTTCAAATTCTTACGGATGAGGACTAAGAACAGGTAAGTTTTTCCGCCTATAACTTAGTCCATATGAATGCTAGAAGTTAAAATTATGTTTTCTTTGGTTAAAAATGGGTGTTAAAAGGTTAAAATGCTATTTATTTTGTATAATAATCCGTAAAAACAAAGTTTTTGGGAGCCAATCAATGTAACCGAAGTTTTCTATGAAGGTTCAGTTGATTGGCATGGGGGCCAATCATTAAAAAAATGGGTTAAGAATTTACTTTTGCATTTTATACCTTAATCAATTGCGACTTTAGAGTTGTTTTGAAATATGCACTTAAAATTGTAATCAACCTTCTGTAGACAAATGGTGGCACTGCCAATCATTGTACTTTTTTCGTCATTGGCACTGCTAATTATTGTGATCCACAAGGGGCCAATGAATTGTACCTTTATTTATTTCTCTATTTCCTTCCCATCACTATTACGTATCGGAGTAAAATTCATTGGCACCTCACATGTATAATGAATGGCATGCCAATCATTGTACTTTAACAGGTGCCATTGAATGTACTGACAAGGGCCAATGACTGTGCTTTTGGGTCATTTTCCACTGTTTTGGAGATTTATGTACGAAAATAAAAGTTTTGTTGGTTAGATCAGGTTTAATATAGATTTTAGATCCATACATAATTCAAATAAACCAATTCATGATCAGTTTGATGACTAACTACAAAGACATTGAATCTCAAATTTCACAATTCCCTTAAAGTGCCAATCATTGTACTGTCTCCCCTATTTACAATTTTATTTTTAAAATAGATAAGTGAAGCCAAAGTTTTAACAAAGGGAGTATATTCGAAAATACCACTAATAATGTTTCACTTCCGGTTTCATGAATTTTCCTCACTGTACTTCAGGGCCTAAAAAAGTTTTAGGCTGTATGAATCATGTTCTCACCAAAAAAAAAACTGTCATGTAGTGATTACCTTATTTCACCGATGTGATCAACGTTGATCTTTTTCTGAGCTCAACGGTCAACGTTGTATGTTTATGTCATGTCAACTGTCAAAAGAATTGTATTTATTTATTTTCAAAGTTCTACCGAGAGCTGTTTTTCTCGCCTAGCCTAACCACAAGTAGTGGTTATATACTCTTTGCCACAAAGTTTAGACACCCATCCAGCAGTATTACGGCTTGTTCGATTTTGGAAAATAAAATGGAGATAACGAGAAGCAACTTTGAGGAGGAATTCGGAAACATAACTAATAACCTCAAACGTTCGAGTTTTGTCGGCTTTGATGCCGAATTTACGGCAATCTTATCCGGTGAGAGTTTCAAACACAGGTTCGCGTATTATATTTTATTTTAAAAGTTTCTAAGAATATAGGTAATCTCTATTACTGAAACATAATTTCTTTTGTTGGTATGTTTAGGCTATTTGACACATCCGAAGAGCGGTATGACCGCTTCAAATCCGATGTTGGGCACATGATAATGACCCAAGTGGGCCTGACGATGTTCCAGTATGACAGAGAACACGAAACATACAAAGCAACAGGCTATACTTTCCATCTCTGTCCGCAAGTGTTTGGTGATGTGGATCAGTCGTTCATATTCCAAGCTTCCACACTGAAGTTCCTGTGCAGGCATAATTTTGATTTTAATAAGGTGAGAATGTCGAAAATATATTGTTAATTTCTGAACTTGTATAAATTTTCATTTACCAGACATCAAAGTGCATTTATGAACTTGGATTTGCTGTAAATCCATCTTACTGCATCTGCACTGTACAAAGTGTTCTTTAAGGTTAGCATTCCAAAGGCATGGTAAAAAGTTGTCAAGCACTCTTATATTCAAATATGTTTTATTTAAGTAGTACAGATACTGTGAATTAACAAATTGAAAATGGATACTGGTTAGTTAGACATGAGATTTCTGCTCTTAGCCTCATAGTTCAGCCATTGCACATAGCACATACTGAGGCACTTTAACCCTTAAGGCACTAGGGTTTCAACACAATGTATTCTTTAGTGTTTTGTTACTACAACTTTACAAATGTACATTACTTACACATGTGGGGATTCAAACTCCCAATTGAGAAGCGGGCGTTCTACCGCTCTGTAGTGTACAATTTAACATGAAATATTATTTAATGCAAAGATGTCTTGATGTCCCAGGCGGGCATAGAGGATGTATTAGCAAAGGGGAAGATGAAATGTATCCGGAACCGGTGTAACGTCTTCTTCTTCTTCAGGCTATATTAGTCCACTGCTGGACATAGCCCTCCCCTAATGAGCGCAAGGTTGTGCCATCATTAGGGGGTAATGCCCATACCGGTGTAACTAATGAATGTTAAAGAAAGCAAAGGTGATCCGTCAGATTGTGGCAAGTGGCAGTCCCTGTTTAGTGTTGTAAAACTTTTATGAATAATAAAACTGTAATGACTTTAACTTTTTACTTTGTACTGTTTTATTTATTTTATATTTATAATAAAAAACAGAAAAGTGGATAAAAACATATAAGCAGGTTACATAGTCAGATCTAGTCAAGATGTAAAGTGGTAAAGATGAAAATGAGGGAAATCTCAAAAGAGTGTGCTTAACTTTAAATTTTTGAAAATTATAGATAGATAGAAAATATAAAAGATGGTGTAAAGAGGTTTGCACCGTTACACCTGGTCTCTGCCTACCCCTTTGGGATACAGGTGTGAGGTTATGTAATATGTTGTATCTTGAATGTTATTGTTGGCAGCTACTTTGCAACAAACTCTAGACTGTACACACTCTTTATTCCCAGATCATTCAATGTTACATTCTCTGCAGCTGTAAAACTTGCACTCATTCTGTCTCTTTCTCCAGTTTACATATCAGGGCATCCCATACCTAAGCAAAGCAGAGGAAGTAATAGTGCGGCAGCAGCTGCAGGACAAGAGTCTGTTTGACAACCTCACTCGAACCCTCGAGATGGAAGACGAGAGGGTGCTGCAGAGACACAGTTCCGAAGTATCTAAGTGAGCCACCGTGTTGTTAAATATTATCGATCACCCTACTACTAAAAGTACAGTAATTGACGTACATTGTATGGGAGAACTGTCTCTCAGTAGCCATGGACTGTTTACGGAGGCTGCTAGTTGAGTTGAGACCACTTTTGTGCACTAGTAAAATGTTTATCAAGTCTGTATTTTAATAAGTTCACTGAACAAGTGTTTTCGATATCAACCCATGTATGTCCCCACTGCTGGGGCACGGGTCTCTTCCTGCATCGGAGGAAGGTTAGGCCATACTCCACCACGGGGGGCAAAGCCGGGTTGGAGAAGGATTGTAAGACAGTGGCGGGCCTTACTGTCAGAAGTTCTCAAGCCGGCCATAAGGCCTCTGACATAGCTTAACGACTGCCATCACATGGCAGCCGGCACCAACGGCTTATCGTGCCTTGCGAAGCACGGAAGCGCTCGGAAAAAATGGTACTAGCGTTAGTCACGGGACGGTCACCCATCCTGTACCTGACCGCACCTGTTGTTGCTTCACTCAAGTGATTGATTCCAATCACTCGGTTCGGCTAGGCCACGTGCGCTTAAATAAAACAAGTGTTTTATTTAATATTAATAGAAATAAAATTATTCCAGGTGGCTAACTTCAGGTGACGAGGACACAATGTATTTAGATGTTGACTCCTGTACCATGAGATTCATCTTGCACAATGAACTGAGGATACGCTTTCCGGATATACTCACTACGAATAGTCTAGGTAATAGCAATAAGGTAATTGTAGCTGAATTCTAAATTGAACTCTGGCTGGACGGATGAAGATAGATGTTCCACTAGAATGTTCCACGCGATATCCTGGAGTCTTCGCACTTTTTAATCTGTGAGATAATCGACTTTTTAATGTACATTAAAAAGTTAAAATTACTTTGCTGAATTCCGCCAAAAAAAAAGTGAATTCCATTCACTTGCATTTGGGAGCCTGAGGATGCCTCGTGTTAGAGGCGAAACGCGTCGCGTGTTTTCTCACACAAGTATTGGTGTTGGTGGTGGTGTGTTCGTGTCTTGCTTCTGCTTGAAAAAGTGGGAGGGAGGGCGGTGCATTAGCTAGCCGCATGGTGCTTGTGGGATTTTTGGCGGAATTCAGCAAAGTAATTTTAACTTTTTAATGCTATTATGGATTTCCGCAAAGTAACGCCTGATTCTATACAACATTTTTAATGTACATCGAATGGTCGTCAATTGAGAACACCACGAACTGTAGTTCTATGAAATAGACATCTGGATGATTTAAGTGAAGATGACAGGACGTTGCCATTACCTTTCTACCGGGCTCCATAGAGATGGTAACGAACCACTAAAGAAAAAATATTACTTAGGTAATATGAATTATTAAAAGGTACTCCGAAAAGCTTAAAAATGCTCAATAGCCACTTTTTTAAAGAGGCTATCTATACCATATGTGAAGGCAGACTGAACATATTGTCTACAAGTAAGATTTTGCAACTCTCATTTCCAGATCCTAATATACCGTAACAAAGACGTCGACGGCGCCAACGAGGCACCAAGCTCAACTTTAGAAGATAATCTACTAAATAGCCTGTTAGGCTTCTCCAAAATCATATCTCTCCTGGAAGAACACAAAAAACCCATTGTCGGGCACAATATATTTCTGGACACCGTGCTACTTCACAGCCAGTTCATCGGACCTTTGCCAAACAGATACAAGGCGTTCAAGAACAACATACACAATGTCTTCCCGGAGTTCTATGATACGAAGTACCTGTCGCACGAAATGAGCAAGAGATTGTCGTTCGATGAGTCGTGGAAGTCCAACGCCTTGCAAGAGTAAGGAATATATATATTTTCTCAAACATGCTCGGAAATGTTTGTGTTATTACCATGAAATAAAGCCACAAAGTTTCTCTTTTATGGCTCCCGCCTCACTTTACTGGCCTAAGCCAGTAAAGTAAGTATGAAAATCCATTACCGTCCGCTGCTCTAACTTTTTAAATTTACTTACTAAAATTAAACTGACCAAGGAAAAATTACATACAGCCAACCACCTATTAAGTTCTGTAAGCATACTTGCAAGAATAAAAAAAATACAATCTATGGTATTGGTTTTTGTGCGGTTAAACATGGTGCTCAAATATGTTACGGCCGAATACTCAAACGTCAGTCAAATCGATCACTCAGTACACAAAAGTCATTCAAACAATTTCAGACCGTGATCAGCTGAGAAGCCGTCAAATAAACAACAAGTCTGTTTTCATTGACAAAATATTTAAACTTACGTTGTGTATCCGATTTACGCAGAATTTGTTCGATCAATTTTAAGTTTTGTGATGAAATATGAAGTATTTTTATAAAAATAAAATAAATCATAATATGATTTATGAAACAAACTTAAATAATTATTACCTCGTTTTGTACAAAGCAAAATGTTTAATGTTGTAATAATCATATCATAAATTGTCGTAGAATGAAACGTTAGGGCCATCTCACCAATGACCAATGACATCTGAAAAGTCTACCACAGTAAAAACATTGCGGTTTTTTAAAGCTATTCCCTGATAAATACTAATATAAACAAGAATTGAATGAGAATTATTATTATGCGTTATTATGCCAGTAGCATAATATAATATTAATAACGCAGGGTTCTTAAAATTTGGTCCACTGGCTGTTTGTATCTATTACTCCTTGTAACTGGTTGGATTGTGTGTCAAAAGACGGATAGACTTCAAATATAATACCGTCTCTTTCGACAGCCGGAACCGCGCATGGAAGTCTGTTTCATTATAATACTCGAAAGCATTTAACTTTGCCTCATTTCTTCGAGGCACATTAGGCCCTTCCTCGACATGATAAGGACATTGTTTTTCACATAAGTTCACTGATATTACAACTTTTTTACGATTTGAAGGTCCTCGCGACCACTTTCAATTGTAACGCCTACTCAACTCGATTTGACAGCCCATTTGACAGATAAATCGCGCTAAGTTGCGTTCGAGTATACGAATTTTTCGGTGAGTGATGTTTAACTGTCAGTTATTTTGTGTTCCACTTAAATTTAACACAAGCTTTTAACTAACGTTTGTGTTTAACGGCTTGTCAATTACTTAAGATGCCTTTAAATATTTGAATGACGTTTGAGTATTCGGCCGTAAAAAAAAATAAAAAAGGCGGCAAACTAAACTATTATTTCTTAATTACCTAGTAATTATTTTAATATTAATATTTCCTCGCATTGTTTGAGAAAAGCATTATACAATCCTCGGCCGGAACAGGGATTGCAGGACTCGTTCTAGACGTCTATCCCTCTATCTATCCCAAACTCGTCCAGCAATCCCTTACTTCTCGGCCTCTGCAGTAATCTACTATTGTTAACTAAAACTTTCGTTAGCCCTGAGATTTCCGCACTTAATTCGCACTCCTAATTGGACCATTCAATGCACGTTGAAAGCGCTTAGGTATCTTAACACTTCAGACACTGGGGTTTCCTCACAATTTATTCTTTCACTGTTAGCGAGTGGTATTGCTTCTATAACTTCACAAACTTATAAAACAGTCATTGACGGGATTCGAACTTACGACCACCCGATCGAGAAGCTGGCATTCTACCGCTTAGGTATCTTATCTTAACACTTCAGACCCTGGGGTTTTCTCACGATGTTTTCTTTCACGGTTAGCGAGTGGTATTGGTATTATAACTCCACAAATGTGCCTAACTTAGAAAACAGTCATTGGTACATGACACGACGACGTGACACGGGATTCGATTCGGGACCACCCGATCTAGAAGCTGGCGTGCTACCGCTCCGCTACCACCGCCTTTCCTGAGCACTACACTATACAGTATGAAGCAAAATTCCCATATCTATGGGCGATTTTCGGTGCCCTCGTGAACAGCTATCCTGATCATCTTGTACAAAACATATTGCTGTAAGACACATGGAAAGATCTCGAAAAGCAAGCATTAAATATACCTTTTTGGTGCAGTTGTAGTAACAATACATATTTTAAATTACAGTTATTACAAAAAATCTCGAACTAGCAAATTAACAGTCCCCTGTGTGTCACATTTTCAGGACCAGCACTTTGACATTTAATTTTTAGGATATTTCTTGATAATACACAGTTTTGTTCATGATATTTAAAAACACAACTAGTTGATATTCCTTTCGAAATAAATGGTACCTGAAGTCGATTTATTTAATTTTATTCATATGATCAAACCTAAAATAACGATAGTATACCATTGTTATTTTCAAGGACTGAGGAGCTTAATACCTATTTCAAACACCTAGATTCCACTAACGATTCTAGTTTATGTCTAATTCACGAGAGTTGTACCTTTTTTTCGATAGCAACCCTTGTATGTCCCCACTGCTGGGGCACAGGTCTCTTCGTGCATCGCAGGATACCTTTTTTTATTTCATCAATATTTTTGCCATCGAAGGGAATTTACAGTCGTCTGGAAAGTTCAAGCCCAATTGAACTTTCCAGACGACTGTAACCTAAAAGTGTAAGATGATAAAACAATTAGAGCACAAAAAAAAATCATAACCTTTTTTCGTCATTCTCCTCATTTTCAGTCTCTACGAGTTCTTCCATGAAAACAAGTGTAGAAGGCTGCAAATCGGTTCCAATCGCGTGGTTATGGCGACGCCCTTCAATTCTAAGCAGTCGTATCATGAAGCGGGGTGGGATTCCTACTGTTCAGGTGTGTTAAATCGTTCAGACATGATCACTCGATGCTCCGAGATATGTCCGCAATTTTATTATCTAACAAAGCCTCAAACAAAATTAAGCTAAAGTGTTACACTCTTTTTAGAAGTAAAATTTTCGTAAGCACTACTAATTCCGGATTCACCCATTTTTTGTCGTAAGAGTTCGACCGCACTCGCTCCGGTTTTGCTCTGATTAATCATGCTGTGTAGAGATGGAGCTCGCGCCTCGGTCAACCTCATGTATTGGATCCGAAATTAAGTTAATAATACTACACACATTTTTGCAATATAAAGAGTCTTAGAATGTTCCAGCGAAACGGAATGCCAGACGTAACAGTAGCTCCAGCTAGAGGAGCACAAGGTCCCGATAAAAGTTTAATCCCAGCTAGAGGCTTAATTTCAGCGCTTTACGCGGTGAAACAATGTAAGACGGCTCTAGCCGATAATAGGTTGAAACCTTCATCATGATGTTGCGCTCCCCTTGAAGGTTTCTCGTACACTAACAATATATGCTGTGAAAATATCTACTGTTCGATCGATACCAACCCCATGGCACGGGTCTCTTCCAGTATCGCAGGAAGGTTAGGCCATATTCCACCACGGGGGCCAAGTCCGGGTTGGTGGAGGATTGTAAGACGGGGCGGTCCTTACTGCCAGTAGTTATCAAGCCGCCCCCATAAGGCCTCTGACATGGCTTAACGGCTGCCATTACAAGACAGCCAGCAACAGCGGCTTAACGTGCCTTGCGAAGCACGGAAGCGCTCGGAAAAAATGCCACTAGCGGTAGACACGGGACGGTCACCCATCCTGCAACTGACCCCGCCTGTTATTGCTTAACTCAAGTGATTGATTCCAATCACTCGGTTCGGCTAGGCCTCGAGCGCTTCTACTGTTGACAATTGTTTTGAGGTAAATGTCAAAAATTTTCAGGCTATTGCTTCCTTCGACTGGGACACTGGGCCGCGTGCGAGCTTAGCGGCAAGTTTTACACCATCGGACCGGTGCAGATGCTAGCTGCACTCTCACCGCTGAAAAACAGAGTCAACGTGATACGGGGCGCTATTCCTTACATGGTAAGAGTCATTGTGCTCTAATCACACTTCACATGGCACTTCACACTAATATTATAAAGGCGAAAGTTTGTGAGTGTGTATGTTTGTTAGCTGACACCCTGGATTAACACATAGGCTACGTTTTACTGCGGGAAAATACGTTATTCCCATGGGAAAATCGATAAACCGCGGGTAACACCGCCGGGCACAGATAGTTGTATTATAATGTCTACTTCCTCATATCATTGCTACGTTTTCACTACCACGAAAGTCAACTAGATTAAATCAGAAAAATTTAAAGTAGCCTCGCTAGCTCTTGTAGGTACGTAGGTACTCGGGGCTGCAAGTGATGCAAATTACTTCAGCCAGATGTCGCTGCATGTAAATAATACAGATAATATTGGTTCGAAATTTCGCTGATGCCGGCACTCGCACACCGGCATGGGCTGAATTTTTAGCCTCTAAATAGGTATATAATATATATTCACCTGAACAAACGTAACTTTTCTTTGCAGAGTTTGGATGGCGATGACCCGCCGCGTCACCGGCCTGACCTACTGCACGTTCGTGCAGTCAAAGAGCGGGTCATTAACATTGGCAGGGTAAGCTTTAACTTGCTAGACGAAGACTCTGAAAAGAACACACTGTTAGAATATTTTCGGGGCTTAATCGCGTAGTAATTTATTGCTATTTTACCTCGACGTTTCGACGACGTTACAGTCATCGTGGTCACGAGAAGACTGATGGCTGGTACCCGTTCGCATCTTCGGCTGATAAGGTTTCAGACTACCCTCACAACGACCACGATGACTGTAACGTCGTCGAAACGTCGAGGTAAATTAGCAATAAATTACTACGCGATTAAGCCCCGAAAATATTCTAACAATGTGTTCAAGTCGCGAAAGTTTAAAATCTGAAAAGAAAATTAAAATCCGGTTGGATCGGGCCATATAAAATTGAACTGGTTACGGGACTCCATTGTGTATTTGACGGCCTTTGTGGCGCAGCAGTAGTGCATCTGCCTACCATGCGAGAGGTCCCGAGTGTGAACCCCGGCTGGGGACGAAAAAACCCCAGGTCTTGGATGCTTACATGTTTGTGATGTCGGTGTTTCTGGCTTCCACGACACAGGATATCCTAGTGTGGGCCCAGAAGCAATGTATGTGACTGTATGTAAATGTTATAATTGTTTCCTTATAAATAAAATAAATAATGAGGTTCCCCAGCGCCACCAATGGAAGAAAATCATATCAGTTTTACACATAATTTTTGCTAATTGTCTGACTCTCAAATGTTAACAGTGAGAATTACGACATTTTCAATGCATAATAAATTAAAAGAATCGTCTATTCAGGATATCAGTACATCAGCTAACAACATTGGCTTATTCATCACCCTCCGTGTCATAAGAATGCTGAAAGTTACGCTATCATTGCGCGCTAATATTTTTTTTTGCGAAGCTGGTCGTTGGGAGGCAATCAATGAAAAGCGTGCTTGTTGATGATGTCGCGGTTGATGTCGTATCATAATATAAAATGTATCGCTGAATGTGTTGGTAAGCGCAAATCTCGAGAGCAGCTGAACCGATTTATTAATTCTTTTTTTAGAATATTCCTTGAAGTACGAGGATGGTTCTTACGGATAGAAAAATAAAAAAAAAATAAAGAATCGACTGTTAGGCGGTACGTAGTTCGCTGGGTCAGCTAGTATTTATATATTTAAGGCAGATCAAGAATATTACCAATTAAATACATTGTTTAAGAATTGCTACTGTTGACATCAGTTACAGATTTGAACTACATTCAATAAACTAAGACCTAAGGCATTTACATTTGCAAAGGCACAAATCTTTGACACCATTTTTTATGTTTCTTCCATTCTGTTCTTTTAGTTTTAATTCAAAATTTAAAATTATGTCACCAATTCTAGATTTTATTTGCAATCATGACGTCGTGTGTCGTTTAGATTGGTGCGTCAGCTTATGATCTCGTGTGGTAGATGCTTTAATTAATTTAGAGGATTCAAATGATTGAACCATTGGTTGGCCGTTTAAAGTGGAGGTATAAACCCCGGTACTTCCCCGCACGAAAGATAGAAGATAGGCAGCAAGGCTTACGTTGCGTCTATTTTCGAGTTGGGTAAGAATTGATAGTTTTTTTTTAATTTAATGCCAAAGACTTCCGCGTAGTTCCAACCTGAGGAGGTTTGATTTTAGAATTTCATAGGTATGCCGGCCCCGCAGTATTTGATCTATTCAAGCCTATGAATTAACGATAACAATGAACGTTGGAGCCCATACTTGCACCTAACCGCTTGCAATTATCAGCTAAATAATTACACAAGATTAAAGCACGTTTTTCTTACAATTAATGATAGTAAAATAACTTAAAAAATTGGAATCGTACCCACGACCTCGGTTTTAGTAGCTACGACTGATATTTAAAAACCTATTTAGAGGCTAAAAATTTCACCCATGCCGGGATTCGAACCCGCAACCTCTGGCTATCCGTACCAGCGCTCTACCAATTGAGCCAATGGGCGACTCAAGGCATCAGTGAAATTTCGAACCTCTTTACTAATATTCTCTGTATTACGTACAGGCAGCGACATCTGACTTAAGCAAATTGCATTACTTACAGCCCCGACTACCTACTTTGCAGTTAGGTTTAACATCGGAACGATATCACTGTACCCACATGATTACACTATTTTTATTTTTAATGCACTAACCCGTGCTAAGGAACAAATTTAAAAACCTATTTAGAGGCTAAAACGACTGATATGTAAATATCGAGGCAGTAAAATCGATATACCAGTAAGAAATTAATTAAAACTGAATATCTAGATTTGTTAGGTACGCATTTACGACGCGCAGAAAGAATTGTCAGTCACATAAAACTACAGCTAAGAAAAGCGTGTTAGGAAAGAGCTTGTTACGATTTTATACTCGGAACTTTGAGTCACTTTTATTTGTAAGGGCTCCATAACATTTTATGTTTACGCGTCAGTCAAGCTAGACCGCCTGGCGCTCACGAACACGACAAATATAAACACAAAGACAGGAAACGCCTTATTTACAGCGACGATGTGTGTTCAAAGATTGTGCGGGTGTGGCGGGTGACTGGAATCTCTCAAGATCCCATCGCTACTGGCAAGTGACAAGGACTTCCGCCGCCCTTTTGAAAACACGCTGACTGAATGAAATCGAATCAACAAAGTCAAAGACGCGACCACCAAAGTCGCGTTTGATCAAAACTACTATAACATAACATATTTTAAACTTTCGCGACTTGTACACATAGTCAATGTAGTGTGTAGTGTGTCGCAACCCTAATAGTGCTTTGTGATAGCTGATTGAGGGTAGTCTGAAAGAAACCTCATCAGCCGAAGATGCGAACGGGTGCCAGCCATCAGTCTTCTCGTGACTACGATGACTGTAACGTCGCGTCGAAACTTCGAGGTAAAATAGCAATAAATTACTACGCGATTAAGCCCCGAAAATATTCCAACTATAACGTAACATAACATTTACATACAAGCACATACATTGCTTCTGGCCCCACACTACCTACATAGTTTATTATGACAATTAGATGTATATTGAGTAGTCGATTGATACAATTAGACTTATCGGCTGTGCTACTGTCGAATGGGCAGTGCAAAAAAAAATTAGTTTGGTTTTTATATTATTAATCCTTTTTCGAGAAAATATCTAATTTTGCTGAATATTTCTATTTGGGTACCTACTTTATTTAATTCGTCTACGAAAACGGAAGTCGTGTTTCACGGAAGTAAGTCATAAACTGATATCCTATGAGTTTTCAGTTTCCAGTGATACCTAACTCGAAACAAGAACTATTTAAATAAACAAAACTCATTTTCCTCCTAATCTGCGCTAACGTAAAAGATACATAGATAGATAGTTGAAAAGTTTATTTGAGTTATAAGTATGAGACAAAAACTTAAAGTAACACAAACAGCGTCATTTACTAAATACCACTCCCTAAAAGATGCCCTAAAAACTGACAAAATTTTGGGCAAAAGCTCTTTACCGCAGATCATCCAAAACTAATCCTAGAAGGGCTTCAATGAATCGTGCGCTCATAAATTATTAGACCAAAAGAGCCTGAAAGATGTTATATTTATTTATTTTTTACTCATACCGAGATATCAATATCTTGGCTTTTTAATTGAAACATATTAAACCATTATTGAAATTATTTTGCCTCGTGTGAAAGAAAGGTCGAATTAGTCACACACTCATTCCACGAAATACAAGAAATATTTAAATAATATTTATTTATACGTGTGGCATTATTATTATTATTAAACGATTTATTATTATATTTACGACATTTGAAATTAAGTATCATTTTAACTACTATTTTCAATACAATGATGAAGCTATTATCATAATCACGTGCAGATAATATTATTTCGTGCCTAAGTTCCCAAAACATATGTAAGCCTTTTTATGTATTTTGTTTTCTGGTGTGTAACAATAAAGAGTTCTAATCTAATCTAACATACAAAGTACACTATGCGTTTCCTTACTTCCGTAGATCCATCTAAAGACAAAATATAAAATTTATGCTACATAAAAAACATCCACTTGCTTGTGCATCCAAATGACATCACGAAAAAATTAACTTAGCTTACACAATTATGCTATTTTTATTTTTAATGCACTAACCTGTGCTAAGGACAATTTTCTGGCACGGATAGCCAGAGGTTGCGGGTTCGAATCCCGGCATGGGTGAAATTTTTAGCCTCTAAATAGGTTTTTTAAAATTAGCTTACACAATTTTATGTTACAATTTGTGATACAACACTAAATATTGTTTAATTATCACTCCATCGCTATGGCACATTTTAAGTTTATTAGTTTCATTGTATTCGATCGATATCAATCCTGTATGTCCCCGCCTCTGGGGCACGGGTCTCTTCCTGCATTTCAGGAATATTAGGCCATACTCCACCACAGGGGCCAAGTTTTACTATTATTTCATGTTTGAAAATCTCGTGTCACAGTATTTCTTAACGAACTCCTCCCGAATGGTTTCACCAATTTTAATGGATTTTTTGTGTATATTTGGTAGGCTAAACATTCGCTGAGTCAGCTAGTTTTTCTATAAAAAGATACACCCATTGTATGTTAAAACCCAAGATTTGGATCCCACGATACAGTTCATGTGGGATTCGCAGGGTACTGTTAAACATGGAATCTTTTATGGAAATAGATATATTTTACTTTCAAAATTCATCGATTTATTTTGTATTTAATAGTATTGACAGACGATCGAACTTGGAACGGGCCGGACATCGGATTGGCCGTACCATCGGACCGAGCGAACACGAAATAGTACTAATTATATTCGGCAGACAACTTTCTAGACGAACGGATATGGTATGGAGCGTACGGATTCCGCTATCCGGCCCGTACCAGGATTGATAGTCTGTTAATGGTATTACAATAAAATTACATTAGAATAGAATAGAACAGACACTTTTATTTGGTACCATTATAAAAAATAAAACATATAACATATAAACATTACATTATAATTTGTACGTTATACAGATAATATTGTAAAGAGGTTCGAAGTTTCACTGATGCCGGTGAATCGCCCATTAGCTCAGTTGGAAAGAGCGCTGGCACGGATAGCCAGAGGTCGCGGGTTCGAATCCCGGCATGGGTGGAATTTTTAGCCTCTAAATAGGTTTTTAAAATTGTCCTTAGCACGGGTTAGTGAGTTAAAAAAAAAGTAATAAAATTAGTATTGCCACCTTCAGTATCGGCGAACATTCCAATGCTATATTGACGTCATCGCGGAGTCATCTCCTTATTGCTGACATAAGTGACATCATGACGTAAATCACGATGAAAAGCTCGCCGCCCGCCGTGAACGTAGCAAAAGGTATCTGCTCCAGACAAGCGGACGTACTTATTACCTAACTACAATATCATCTGACTATACCCCGGTGACAGACGGTTACATAAGTAGCCGCAACAGTGGTCTATTTTGGTCCAAATTGTAAACACGCTCCAAGCCCGTCTTTGCCCGGCCGCCCGAATTAGCGGCCATACGTTAGATACACGGTTATGGTACTAATAATTGTCAACTCACCGACTGCTTCACGGCTTGGCTAAGGGCCAAGACACGCGCATACTGACTGACAACGCACACTCGCAAGCGTGTAGTTACACAAAATAAGAGCCAAGGAAGTTACACTCGGACACATCACACATGCACACCTTCAACTAATGCCTGTCTATGAAAATAGAATACCTGATTTAAAGCTGCCACATTTCCATTTTATATGGCAGCGCTTAGGGCAGTACCTAATACCAATTTCAATTCACCACTTTGTTTTTATCACGGTTAGTATTGACTGTGATAAAATGACAAGTATAATAAGATTTTTTGACAAAGGTGGTTACGAGTATGTATATTATTATTTAAGTAAGAAAAGAGTAACCTTAAGATTACATTAGATTAATACATAACGTACCGCACTACTTATTAAAACGCTAAATTAAAGCAATATAAATATCGTTGTTGCAGTACGTAACCTTAAAAGGCGATTTAAGTGAAATTAAAATCAAATAAACAAAATCACTTAGTAACGCGTAATGCGTACCTCCACCAACCCGGACTTGGCCCCCGCGGTGGAGTATGGCCTAACCTTCCTGCAACGCAGGAAGAGACCTGTGCCCCAGCAGTGGGGACATACAGGTTGAAATCGAATGCGTAATCTTAGTAATCGTTCCTCAAACATCATGGAATCTGAATATTTAACAGACACAACTGATCATCACGATCAGATGTACCAATGGTTGAATTCCTGATGAATCAGATTCATTGTCAGTTGACAGAATAAGACATTTTCACTGCCACTTACATTTAACATATATATTTTTAATTTCTATTCCCTAAACCTCAAAGGTACCAATCTACATTACACTAACTATGCATGGTAACATTCAGTCACATTGACAACCATTTCGATATTGTACTAAAAGAATAATGTCGAATCCCGCAAAATTTCAATCCCACAAATACTTTATTCAATTGTGTACCACCTCTTTTTCGCAGCCTTGAATAGCTTTCGCCGTTTTAACACACAGGAAATTCACAAAAGCTTTAAAATAGACCTGACATGACTACTACTGTCAGATAGTTTGACAGAAATCGGCATTTATTTTATGTTGCCGATAAAATAAATTAGTTTCTCTGATTTTCCGCAATGTGTCGAGGTTTTCCATTTTCATGGTCGGGATTTACAATATAACAATCGAAAAAATATCAGTTAAGTTTTGGGAACAAAAAATTTTTATGATTGAATTTCGAACTTGACTAATCTATGATAAGTCTTTTTTATGTCACTCATGCTTATTTATGCTTATTATTATAGTCTTAAAAAGGTAAAAACCTCAAACCCGTATCTTCAATAAAGTCGACAACTGGTCAACGTTTACGTTTTAATTGCAAAGTCACCTGTAAAGTAACCCAGTATTGCATGGGTGTAAAGGTGGATGTGCTGTCAACTATACCTCACAATGTCTCACTATGCCTTTCGGTTAGATGCTATTCTGGCATGTTTATGAGCGGAATATCGAATAATGAGTTCCTTGAAGGTATAAAAAAATTCGTCCTTCTAATTCGACGCCATTTTTTACACAATTAAACTTACTATCTAAACTTGCAAAGATCACTTCAATGTTAAAGTAAAAAAATTACCACCTACGTCTTTAAAATATGTACAGCTCATAATGGGGAACTTTAGTAACATAATGAGTAGCATTGCTTTTATACTACAAAAGACATGGAAAAACTCAATATAGTTTTAAAAATAAAAACCATTAAAAAAATCTGGCCTTTCGGAGTCCCTAGAAAGGAGAAGTTACTCTAATAATAAAAAACATATTGGATTTCGTTTTATCTTTGAACTCGAAACGTTTTCTAAAAAAAAAAAAATATTCATGGACATATTACACAGATCTCGTTAGCCCTATACTAAGTACAACTAAATGACTTGTGTTATAGGTGCTAACTCGACGATAGATTTAATACAATAAATACATAGATAACATCCAAGACCCGAGACAAACTAGAAAAGTTCGTTTCCTAGTTTGACCCGGCCGGGGATCGAACCCGAGACCTTCGGTTCAGCGGAGTCAGCATGCCAAACCGCTGCGCTACCGAGGCCGTCAAAAAAGGTGTAGATGCATAAAATCGTTATTTTACGAATTACCGCGAATACTGGTAAACGCTCCATACGTTCAGGCTGTGACGTCATAGTCTGTATCCGATTTGTATGGCGCGTTTTTGTACTATTCTCACGTAAGCATATTCAAACCTCGATTTGTGCCCTCTAAACGTTATTGTAAAAATAAACTTCGTTTTTATAGGAATTGCACCTTGAGGGACCTTAAATAAACATTGAAAAGTACTTACTTTGCAGTTAGGTTTTACATCGGTATTATGTGGGTACAGCGATATCATTCCGATGTAAAATCTAACTGCAAAGTAGGTACTCGGGGCTGCAAATGATGCAAATTACTTCAGCCAGGTGTCGCTACAGGCAGCGACATCTGGCTGAAGTAATTTGCATCATCATCAATGAAGTAACTTTACAATATTCTCGTAATACAGAGAATATTGTAAAGAGGTTCGAAATTTCACTGATGCCGGTGAGTCGCCCGTTAGCTCAGTTGGAAAGAGCGCTGGCACGGATAGCCAGAGGTCGCGAATCCGAATCCCGGCATGGGTGGAATGTTTAGCCTCTAAGTAAGTTTTTAAATTGTCCTTAGCACGAGTTAGTGCATTAAAAAAATAATATAATTGAAATGTCCGCTTCAATTCCTTCAAACGAGTATTTTCTTACAGTCTTAACTCGCAAAGAAATCCAACATTTCCGAGACCGTCCTCATCCGAAAACTATTCAACTGGAGTCGCCTCAAGTGACTAATGTAAAAGCAGTCTTAATTGCGACGGGACATTTCTCATCTGCACTGTCAAGGTTAATATATAAGGTTGGCCTATAAATAACGAGGATTCGTCTGCGAATGTCGCTCAGCGCTTTATCTCGCCGGGGATAGAAGCGTTCGTGCTATGCCCGGTACTGACCGACCGAACGTAGGTAAACGAATTTGTGGAGACATGTTAGTTAGTTAGACCTGATGCTTTTCCTCATAGTTGGGCCATTGTACGTAGCAAGCGCTGAGGTACGTTAATACTCCAGACGCTAGGGTGTCCTTACGATGTTTTCCTTCGCCGTTAGCGGTGGTATTGCTACTATAATTTCACAAATGTACATACCTAACTTCGAAAACAAAGTCATTGGTACATGCCGGGGTTCGAACCCATGACCTCCCGATTGTGAAGCCGGCGTTCTAAACCGCTCCGCTACCACCGCTTCTTTGTGGAGACATAACATAAACATTACATAACCTCACGCCTGTATCCCAGAGAGGTAGATAGAGACCAGGGACTGCCACTTGTTACGATCATGACAGATCACCTTCGTTTCATCAACTTTCATAAGTCGTTGCATGCAGGCACGCCGGTTCCGGGTACTTTTTGTTGCGCAGACATTGGCGAAAGCAAGCGAACTTTATTGACTACCATATGTGTTTTAGTTTGAATATATTTTGAAAAAAATGTATTGTAGAAAAGGCAAGTTAACTATTGCATCTGACAGATCTACCTTGCCTATAATTTGCGTCTCAAATAACGTTTAATTCCACGGGGAAATTAAATTTGCTGTTAAACCCTGCCTGTGAATACTGTGGAAATATTAATGCGCACTGTGGGTCGACTTCCACCGTTTTTGTATTCTCTACAAAAACGGAGTCTTAACACGGGAACAATAAAAATTCCCGTAGACTCAGCCAGTGGGACCAAAGTCAATTTTAACATTCAAATTCAATGAACGTCAAAGTTGTTAGTTTCGTAAAAAATGTTACTCATAAATTAAACAAAATATTTTTGAGAGAAGAGAGAAAAGCTCACAAAACACGCTACATTTGTTTTCAAAATAGTTTTAATTTAATTTAACAGAGTTTCCAACTTAAAACAAAAAATACTCATGAATGCGTTGAACACTAGATAATCGTCCTCTAAATACACATTTACATTAATACATCCATACATAACCTCACGCCTGTATCCCAGAGGGGTAAGCAGAGACTAGGGACTGCCACATGCCACGATCCTAACAGATCACCTTCGCTTCATCAACGTTCATGAGTCATTCATTTACATAAATCTATTGTTTAATATCAGATAACTTCGATCAGGAGGTCAGTAAAGCAAACACGAACAAGGGCCTTCATAAGCCTTTAGCCGTGTGCTTTGGCAATCGGCAAGTGCCTTCCTTCGTGTTGTCTGTACGCAGCGTCACTGGGCATTGTAGTCCGGTTTGTCATTTGTTAATTATCTCAGCTAAAAATGTATCCAACCTTCGGTAGGTAGATCAAGGTGAAATTGAGACAAGCGACAGATTATTTCCCAACACCGAAGTTCATATTGTATGCTGTGTATAGTGACAAAGTATTCTAGCAGCATTATTTATTTTTTTATACGGGGTGTTACAGAAAATGAGATCATTCTAGTCATCAATGCGAAGTACTCTCATTATGGAACCAACTCGCCAAAAATATATCACCTATTTCAACTGCCAGTATAAGTAACAGTAAATTACTATTGATTGACTAATTGAAACATTCGTTATTGCCCAAATAGGGGTTTGTACAAAGACGATCTTCATAAAAATTAAAATAATTTTCATGTAACTATATTTTGATAATATCCTTTTTAATGCATGAACCTGCGCAAAGGACAATTTTAAAAACCTATTTAGAGGCTAATTACTTCAGCCAGATGTCGCTGCCTGTACGTAATACAGAGAATATTGTAAAGAGGTTCGAAATTTCACTGATACCGATGAGTCGCCCATTAGCTCAGTTGGAAAGAGCGCTGTCATGGATAGCCAGAGGTCGCGGGTTCGAATTTAAAATTTAACTCCATCTTAAGAGTACTTTAGTGCGATCGGCTTTTTTATTAATAAGACTTAAACTGTTAAGTCGCTTGTGGTAGCAAAAGTTATCCTTTGAATTTCAAAACTCAAGACGTTTTGATATTGCTAACACATTTCCGTAATCCTTTGTGTTTCCAATCTCTATGCGATGTTATTACCTTACCGTTCCTTCCCTTCCCTTAATATATTTACAGCTCTATAAAAACACAGAGCTCTATATTTTAAAAAACATAAACAGTCACTGCCCTATTGGCAAAGAAATGGGCCTACCATCACATGAGCCGCGACATTTCTATGTGAACGAGCGGCTTACGAAGAACAACCGCGCTCTTTTTGCTCAAGCCCGGGATGCCTGCCGAGAAGCGCGTTGGCGGTTTGTCTGGACTAGAGACGGCCGTATCTACGCTCGTAAAGAGCACATGTCACAAAGGATGGTTCTGCGTAAGGGAGAAGACATTAAAACTTTTATAAAACCTTAAATAGGGCAATCTTGGTGGTTGACTTTTCTGGATTTAAGCTGTTCTTGTCAGTGTACCAACAAGCAACTTTTACTGTTAACCTAATAAAGAAGACCATAACCTACCACTTAATTGAATTGTTCATCCAAGTTAAGCCTTATGGATTGCTCCGTTTATTAACGTTATATCCGTTTTGTTTCGGACCCTACGAACCTACGCACGCGCTATTTTTTTATTTTGCTATAGTGAAAAACCTATTTGTATATTTATTTATTTATGTATTAAGTTATCACTGTAAGAGAGTCATCTTCCACGTTGTCTCATACGTTTTTATCACTATATCTAGTAAAGGTTACTCATATTTTGGTATCCACTTGGATGAGTACGAGTTAATATATAAACATCCTACAACTAAGTTTATATGTAACCATGTATTAACCTACACAACACTAACCTTAAATACCCTCTTTCATTATGATGTATTTTAATTTAGGTTTAATAAATATTCGGTCACTGAACACCGGGCAGGAAGAGCTTCAGAAAACCTTGGAAGATTTAAAACCAGATGTATTAGCCTTAAACGAGACTTGGATTAAGAAAGGTCAAGAGAAATATGTACCTGTTATCCCTGGCTACATACTTAAAATTAAATCACGAGCGGGAGATAAAAGAGGAGGCGGTGTAGGCTTCTACGTACGACGAGGATTACGTGTGCGCGTTAAACCGCATCCACCCTCAGAGCTTGAACAGATGTGGTTGGACCTAAAAATGCCAGGCATCGGTCATATAGCTGTTGGTACAGTTTATCGTCCTGAATCGGGACTATCACCTGGCAAAGCAATAGATGCCCTAAGCGAATCAATAAGCATGTTTGGATACTGTAGGCACATCTTTGTTTGTACCGATTTCAATGTTGATTTGTTGAAGCCTGGCAATGGATCTACTAAAGAACTACTTTCATTTTTTTCACAACAAAATTTACACCAATTGGTAAAAGAACCTACTCGTATTGATAAAGTATCCTTAACTTTACTGGATTTGATAATAACGGATAGCCCTGGGCTGTGTAAATCCGTAAGTATTCACCACAACCCGCAAATGAGCGACCATGGCCTCGTATTGGGGGAATTTGACATCAAAAGTCCACCGAAGGTACCTAAATTTATATGGGCACGATCTTTGGGCACAATCAACGAGGACTTATTCATGGAAGATCTACGGGCATTACCGTGGAACGAGCTTAACCACACAAAAAATATAAACGAGATGGTACATGGTTTCAATGCTCTGATTGGGTGGATCTTTGATAAACATGCGCCAATTCATAAAATAAAACTAAAAGAGAACCCTTCTCCTTGGCTAACAGAAACCATAAAATTGATGATGTCACTGCGAAACAAGGCTCTCGTCAGAGCTCGTCTAACCAAGAAGGAGTCTCATGTCAGATACTATAAAGACCTCAAAAATACTATAACGGTTGCCCTGAAACGAGAGAAAGAAGCATTTTTCACCCACTACGTAAACAAAAATAAAAGTCAGCCTATAAAAATGTGGAAATATCTCAAACAAGTATCTATACTGGGCAACAAGGCGCAAGAATACCTCCCGCAACATTTAAACAAACCAAATGAAATAAATGACTACTTCCTTGACGTACCGGGTAACCCTGAAATTGAGACGAATTTAATAGGGTTCTATCAACAACATAGATGGGGATCAAATGAATTCGAGATCAAAACTTACACAGAAGATCAAATTATTAAAATTATTTCGTCTATAGCCACAAATGCATCTGGCGACGACGCAATCTCTATACAGATGATACGGATGACATTGCCAGTAACCTTGTCTACCATAACGAGCATTATAAACAGGTCGATTTGTGAATGCACCTTTCCTGAGGTCTGGAAACTTGCCAAAGTAAAACCTCTGCCAAAAAGCCAAGATGTTCAGGACTACAAGGACCTTCGAGCAATAAGTATCTTACCAGTGCTCTCCAAGGTTATGGAAAAAGTAGTATGCTCACAGCTAACAACATTCCTGGAAAATAATTGCGTACTCCCAAAATTGCAGTCAGGTTTTCGGAGCCACCATGGTACAGCTACTGCCCTAGCTCATGTAATAGACGATATACTTACAGAATCAGATAGAGGTATGGGTAGCATATTACTGCTTTTAGATTTTTCAAGAGCATTTGACTGCATAAGCACCGAATTGTTATTGTCAAAGCTGTCTTTTTATGGAGTATCTGAATCAACATGTTTGTGGTTCCAATCATTTCTGGGAGGGCGCAAACAATATGTTGTCACTGAAAACGACCAGGGAGAAATAAAAAGATCAGAGGTAAAGTCTATTGCACGAGGCTGTCCTCAAGGGTCAATACTTAGTCCTCTGCTATTTATTTTATATACTTCGGATTTAATCCAAAACATCAAACACTGTAAAGTACATATGTATGCGGATGACACGCAACTATATTACCCTATTAAACACAAAACCACACGTGAAGCTGTACAGCTGATTAATGAAGACCTAGAAGAAATCTTTCAATGGACAAAGAAAAATGCGTTAATGCTAAACCCTACCAAATCAAAATATGTAATAATGGGTACAAAACAACAACAGCAGAGCATTATAGACAACCTACAGGACATAAAAATCAACAATCAAGCACTCGAAAGAGTACATACAGCCCGAAATCTCGGTCTCCTTCTAGATGGAGAAATGCGATTCGAGGAACACATTAATTCCAAAATAAAGACTGCTTTTTACCGACTCAAGGTTCTTTATGGCATTCGCGAACATCTGAAGCTGGAAATTAGGCGTCTACTCACGGAATCTCTGGTACTGTCAATTTTCAATTATTGTGACATCGTTTATGGGCCAAGAATTTTTGAAAAAACCAGAAGAGCAATACAACGCGTCCAAAACGCATGTGCACGATACTGCTTTGGTATGCCTAAACGTGCTCATATAACTCCTTACCTTAATGAGCATAAAATACTAAAGATGGAAGGCAGAAGAGACCTCCACCTTGCAGGGCTGGTACACAAAATAATTCATACAAAAAGACCAATTTATTTGTATGAAAAATTTCAATGGCTTGGAGAGTCTCATACCAAATATACAAGAAGCAAGAATGGCAAAAAGTTGGCAATACCAAAGAATAAGACAGCTGGCTTCAGAGGCAGTTTCAAGTTCTCTGCGGCAAAAATTTGGAATGACTTACCGCCACCGCTCCATGACAACATAACTCCATTGTCATTCAAACAAAGGCTTAAAGCCATACTGTTGGAAGCACAAATCAATGCTACACAATATATTTATAGCCGAAAGCCGCAGAAAATTAGAAAGATGAAGGAACTTGATAAGTGAAACACGACAAGAAATACCCACCATATCTATCATCTTGTTATTTTTTATTAATTTTTTATAATCCAGTTTCATTCAGTCCACCAATTCCAGTACTAGACCAATCCTGTACCAAACCACGACACGTTCCGTAACAAGAAATTTATTTATTTATTTATTTATTTATTTGTTTGTTTGTTTGATTGATTGTTTGTTTGTTTGTTTGTTTGTTTGTTTGTTTGTTTATTTATTTATTTAACATCATAACTTATAATAAATAACAGTGTTTATCTAGTAATATCTACGTAAATAACTATATTTTATAAAAATATATTTATTAAATATGTATTTTAATTGACAACATGCATATATTATTTTTATTTATTTATTTATTAACAGTAAAATATTTGCATGTAGGCTTTATTTATTTTTATATTTAATTTCCTAGTTTAGTTAGAATAAAAGGGCCTCGCTGAAAATCAGCGCCTTTTGAATGATGTGTATTTATACACACATTCAGAGGCACAACGCTGAGCGTGGCACCTTTTGCCAGAGCCTGTCAAATTAAAATGTGTTTTTCTAAAAGTGTATGTTGCCTTACCATGTTGTATTTAGATGTACACATTAGTTTTAATTTTCTTTTATGTTCCTTTTATATCTGGCAATAAACAAAAATTTATTTTATTTATTTATTTTATTTTTGGCCCATTTTCCACCAGAAGTGTGAATTTATTGCCCACAAAACTCTTACACCTGTCGCGAAACCCATCGTCGGGACATTGCCCCAAGAACCAAAGTAGAAACTAGGGTGAGTTCCTCGAGATGTGTGGCGTAGTAAACAAACTTCACGCAGAAAGTATAACCGGCCAAGTGCGAGTTGGACTCCGGCACTGAGGGTTCCGTAGAAATTTGTAGGTTAGGTAAGCAATCTAGAATCTTGCTGTTATCTTTATCTTTACATGTTTTATAATATGTGCTCTGGTGTACACAATGAAGAATATTCTTATCTTATACATTGGCCAAATAAACAGTTTTATTTGTAAATAGTAAGCAACAGGGTGCGTTCAGTGCATGGATGGGTGACCGTCTATAACTAACGCTAGTCGTGTTGTTTGATCTTTACAATAGTATTTATCTATATGTAAGTTTATTTTAATACGTATACGTATGTACATTAGTACACGTCTCAATTTCTCCTTCTGCAATATTTTCGATTTAAGGTTGCCTGGAAGAAATTGCTATCAGCAATAAGGCCGCCAATTATACCTCTTCTTTTGTAACTGTTGTCTCTGTAATTATTTTCTGTTGTGTACAATAAAGAATGTTCTTATCTTATCCACAACACAGGGTCTCCTAGTGTGGGGCCAGAAGCAATGTATGCCTGTATGTAAATGTTATCTTATCTAGTGTCGCAGTTTTTTCAGAGCTGTAATTACTTTTGGCTGTAGAGAAAATTAACGATTTAATTTTTATTTTACGTATAAACGCTACATTAAAAAAAACATGGCCTCTTACCTACCAGCAAAACATTTTTTTGCATCTTGTCTACTTCCTTCCTCCGCAGTTGGCGACGCTACTCTCGAGCTTCGGCTCCATAGACGTGAAGCCTTATGGGAAGAGAACCGCGCTTATTGCAGCCAATTCCAGATTCACGTGAGTAACATCCACTTATCTGCTGGGTGTAACAAAATTCCCAGGATGTTCATATTGACAGAACTTCGAACATATTGACATACATTTAAAGAATTTCGAATTACCATAAAATATAGAACAAAATATAGTATAAGTAGTTTAGGAGTCTTTTGTGACCGTTGTCTCTGTAAAAAAAAATATTTTCTGTGTGTACAATAAATCATGTTATTATGTTATCTTATACCAGAGTGCTTAGTGCGAGTTTGACAGATCCAATCGAATTACTTTACTACCGCGTTAATCGAGCATTGAGTAGTGAGTATAAGTAAGTTAACCGTTCGAACTGGCAAACCGCTGTCCCAGTGCAACTCGCACTCGCGTTTATTCGTGTTTTGGCTGGTAAACGTGTTCACTTCTCAACGTAAACCATTACAACTCGCACTCAGCAATTTTAATTTCCATACTTGTCGCTAGGTGGCGCTTCCTCGATGCCATAGAAATATGAGTTTACGTTAACGCGATCGAGTAGTTAAAAAACTCGCACTAAGCACTGTGATAGGTTTTAGGACTTTCCAATTTTGTGATGTCCAGATGTCCTTGCCTAGTAACCATGGCAGGCGGACTCCTAATTTGGGACCAGGTCACGGGACTGTGTTGTGTGGAAGTTATTCTTTATAAGTTGTCATGATTTTGTCAGCAGTTCCATAGTTATCATATCACCCGCGGCGTTAATGGAAAAGCTGATTTTTGGTTTGGCGGTCGCTTTTACGATTTGATGTCAGTGAACTTAGCAGATCATTGTCCAGCAGATCAAGAAAAAATGGGAGTTCTTGTCGCATGCAGCATAGTTCTATAGTTCCTGATAGATCTCAGAAATAGTTCTGGCGTTTTGTCCTTACAAAAACTTAATTGAAAAAATGATCTGCTAACTTCCCGTAGCAGATCATTTCGCAGCAAATCAAAAACAAATGAGAGTTCTCGCAGCATGCAGTTGAGTTTTACAGTTCCTGATACTTTTTAGAAATAGTTCTAGTGATTTTACCCAAAAAAAATCAGTTGACAAAATGATCTGCTAACTTCCAGTAGCAGAGCACTTCGCAGAAAATCATAAATAAATGCAAGTTTTCGGCATATTAACATAAGCCTTGAGCGGTGGTAGCTCACTGGGTAGAACCATGGACTGGCAAGCGAGAGCCCCAGGTTCGATCCCGAGTGCGCGCATGTACCAATGACTTTGTTTAATTTCAAAGTTACGTACATTTGCGAATTTGTAGTAGCAATACCACACGCTAACGGTGAAGGAAAACATCGTGAGGAAACCCGCGGCTTGGTTGGCTCCGCACGTATTGACTAGTCTTTCCTGTGGGCTAGGCCGACTAGGCTGTCAGGATGGTATAGGTGCTGGGCAAGCCTACACCATCTATAAAACCATGTCCCAGGCACTACAGCGTCGGAGTGGTCCCTTCACCCATCTAGTGTGAGTGAAGATACCACTGGACGCTGTATAAATCATCTCATTAAGTAGATGCAAAAAGGCCAATATTATTATTATTATTATAGTTCCTTATAGATTTCAGGAATAGTTCTGTATTAGAATTCAAATAACTGCAGCTCATGTACTTAAGCTTGCAAATATCATTTTAAAAAAATTATGTTTTACATTTCAAAATTTTACGCAAACAGGTATGATCTGCTGGCACTTTTACGTGAGTTCTAGTTTGCAATTGGATTCTATACAGTAGTTCTAATGCAGATCCATTTAAAACAGACGAGTTCTGTGGTCTGAGTGCCTATAAATGATTCAAAATAAATAAAGTTTTACTTTTTGAGTTTTCAAACATACTAGTGTGATCTGCTGGCTTTTTTTTCTGAGTTCCAGCTTAGAATTGCGCTTTTTATGGTAGTTCTGATACAAATCTGTGAAAAACAAAGGAGTTCTGTGGTCCCAGCATGCAATTATAATTTTAAAAAATTATGTTTTATATTTCTAAATTTTACGCAAACAGGTATGATCTGCTGGCACTATTACGTGAGTTCTAGTTTGCAATAGGATTCTATACAGTAGTTCTGATGCAGATCTATCTAAAACAGACGAGTTCTGTGGTCTGAGTGCCTATAAATGATTCAAAATAAATAAAGTTTTACTTTTTGAGTTTTCAAACATACTAGTGTGATCTGCTGGCTTTTTTTTCTGAGTTCCAGCTTAGAATTGCGCTTTTTATGGTAGTTCTGATACGAATCTGTGAAAAACAAAGGAGTTCTGTGGTCCCAGAATGCAAATTTAATTAAAAAAAAATTTTTTATGTTTCTAAATTTTACGGAAACAGGTATGATCTGCTGGCACTTTTACGTGAGTTCTAGTTTGCAATTGGATTTTATACAGTAGTTCTGATGCAGATCTATCTAAAACAAAAGAGTTCTGTGGTTTGAGTGCCTATAAATTATTGAAAATAAATAAAGTTTTACTTTTTGAGTTTTCAAACATACTAGTGTGATCTGCTGGCTTTTTTGTCTGAGTTCCAGCTTAGAATTGCGCTTTTTATGGTAGTTCTGATACGAATCTGTGAAAAACAAAGGAGTTCTGTGGTCCCAGCATGCAAATATAATTAAAAAAAGAATATTTTATATATTTCTAAATTTTACGCAAACACGTATGATCTGCTGGCACTTTTACGTGAGTTCTAGTTTTCAATTGGATTCTGTACAGTAGTTCTAATGCAGATCTATCTTAAACAAAAGAGTTCTGTTCTCTGAGTGCCCATAAATAATTGAAAATAAATAATATTCTATTTTTCGAGTTCCGAAACGTATTGGTATGATGCTCTTGCACATTTTCGTCAGTTCTTGTTCTAATAAAGTTTTAAAATTTAGTTCTGTACAGGTTTGTCAAAAACTTAAGGGTTCGGTGTCCAGAGTTTGATAAAATTATTTGTGTCTATGAAAATTGTATGTTTCGACTTTTAAGCTTAAGTACATGAGCTGCTGTTATTTGAATTCTAATACAGAACTATTCCTGCAATCTATAAGGAACTATAAGGCTTACGTTAATATGCCGAAAACGCGCATTTATTTATGATTTTCTGCGAAGTGCTCTGCTACTGGAAGTTAGCAGATCATTTTGTCAACTGATTTTTTTGGGTAAAATCACTAGAACTATTTCTAAAAAGTATCAGGAACTGTAGAACTCAACTGCATGCTGCGAGAACTCTCATTTGTTTTTGATTTGCTGCAAAATGATCTGCTACGGGAAGTTAGCAGATCATTTTTTCAATTAAGTTTTTGTAAGGACAAAACGCCAGAACTATTTCTGAGACCTATCAGGAACTATAGAACTCTGCTGCATGCGACAAGAACTCTCATTTTTTTTTTGATCTGCTGGACAATGATCTGCTAACTTCACTGACATTACGATTTGCCCGTCGCTTACAAAATTTAGGCGGCAAAATTGAATGCATGTGACTTGTATGCGCAGACTGATGTGAGCTAAAGTGTTTGAGCAGACTAATTGTTGTCCAGTCTTTCTTTGATTGGCAGTGTTATAATTTCACAACAACCTTTTTAATCTCCCACTAATTTAATCCTTTGTTTTCCGGTGGGCTTAACGACGTTTATAATGCTTTAGCGGCTATAAGTTAGTTATAAATGTTAATACATACCTCCTACATAGCATCGTTATATTAATTAGTTAATCCTTTGCCTGTCACAAACCAGGAGGCCTCATCCATCTTGTATATGGTCGATGAACATCACAAAAATAGAAAATAAATGGCCACGTACAAATCAATGCACCCGTGAGGTATACTTATCGGAAATCGAATTAAATACTGATTATGTAGATTACCTGACGACCTTGGTGGCGCAGCGGTTTGGCACGTTGACTGTAAAACCGAAGGTCTCGGGTTCGATCCCCGGCCGGGTCAAACTAGGGAACGGACTTTTCTAGTTTGTCTCGGGTCTTGGATGTTATCTATGTATTTATTGTATTAAATCTATCGTCGTGTTAGCTCCTATAATACAAGTCATTTAGTTGTACTTAGTATAGGGCTAACGAGATCTGTGTTAGATGTCCATGAATATATATATATTTTTTTATTTTATTATAATCTGTGATACAATAAGTATTGTGAAGGAAAACTTTGTGAGGAAATATGGCTGCCCGAGATGTTTTCACGCTTTAGCATTTAAAATTGCCAATTCGCGGTGGGCACAACTGGTATTATGCCCATACAGTGTCAGTGGAAAGACCTGTGCCCTACAATGGGACTTATAAAACACTCCTCGAAGGCAGCTTAAATAATCTGTGGTCACGTTTTTCTCTTGCAGGCAGACATTAAAATAGCTTCTGAGGTATGTTTTAAGGAATCGTGTTTTTATAAGACCGTTTGCCAGTATCAGATACAATCAATGCCTATCTTTTTTTTTTCAGGGTGGACAAGATTGTAAAAGAGTTCCGTAACAGCAACGAATACCGAATCTCCTCGTACAACGTGTACAGACACTCCACACTGGGACGAGCTAGCATTTGGTGAGTTATATATATTTTTCTATTTTAAACATCACCCCCACGAAGACGGGGTCTAAGATATTACGTGCTTACCAGTTAGTTATATGACGGTTAAAGACACCCAAGTATTTTTAATGTAGACTATGAACGTCGTACTGCATAGCACGGACCTTCTACAGTATGGTTATATATCTCTGGAAAAACAGATGACAGTAAGGCGGTCCACATCTGTGCCGTTCTTATTATAAAATAATTCAGCTGTGTGGTTGTCCAATGGAAGAAATGGGGAAGGGCTCTTGCGAGAAATAATAATAAAATATGTATATGACTTTGATACTGATAAGAAACAAAACTGGAAAAAAGATAATATTCAAATAGGGAGGGACTGAGGGAGGGAATGAGGGAGGAAAGAAGGAAGTATATTTATAGTAGTTACCTCGGACAACATGGTAAGAGATTTAGAATAGAAAAGTTCAAAATTTATTCATTCAAAGTAAAAAAAAAAACACAAAACAACCAAAGGACAATTATTTTAATCCAAGAGACCAATATTTCTTGAATTATAATTAAAAGTTATTACTTACTTATAACTAGAAATAATAATATGGAAAGTTTAGGCGTTTTGGGTAACTGTAAGTTCTTATTGTATGATAATAAATAAATAAGTAAATAAATAAATGAATGATTGAATAAATAAATAAATTTATTAAAAAGTATAATATTAAAAACATTTAGTTACACAAAATTTATAGAATTTGTATGTTCCTACATACAAGTTGTATAAAAACATGCTACTTCCATTTACATGTAGTGAAGCTATACGTCACACTTATTAGTGTGTTGATGATAGGCCGATGTAATTGGCCCAGCATTTCGGCTGGTTAAGCCACCGTGATCTGTCATCATAAAACACCACGTGACATGTGTTAAATTATTGCCCCCACAGTCGGTATAAATAACTGCAGTTTTTATGGTCGTGAATGGTGTAAAATTGCAGTGTAAATCAATTTTATTAACTGACTACACTGCAGGTAACATTAGGCAGAGATTGCAATTTCATTTCAGTGGACTCTCATTTCTTCTTATTCTTCTTCAGGCTATATTAGTCCACTACTGGACACCGACACCACATAGCAACTCTCATTTAATACGCCCTATTCATTCGTAACCGCTCCTTCGTGCGCGAGAAATTATGATAGAAAATAGACTCTCTTCAGCCCATAAACTAAATCTGTCCAAAATATTATAACGACGACCTCTGGGGCGCAGCGGTAGCGCATCTGCCTATCATGCAAGAGGCCCCGGGTTCGAACCCCGGCTGGGTATGTTTACATTTTTGTCATGTCTCTGTTTCTGATTCCCACGACCACAAGGTATCCTAGTGCCAGGAGCATTGTATGTGACTGTATGTAAATGATATGTTATAACGACCCGTTGCAACGGTACTTTGTGAAAGAAGAAAAACGTTTAGATAGGGATGAATAGTCTTAGTTTGCCTACTTAATTGCCTTTTTTCTCTATTTATCTACCTATCCAGCCCACGGCAAGGCCCACTGCTGTTTTCCTGACATTCTTACCTTCTTGATTTTAGTAATGTCATTATTATTATTATTCAGTTGAAGTAAGACTCCACCAAACCGGACTTGGCCCCCGTGGTGGGTTATGGCCTATACATTTCTCAGGGAAGAGATCCGTGCCCCTTGGTGGGGACATAATGGGTTGATGAAGTAAAATTTATTGGATATTGGGACATTACAGAGTGTGTTGCACAAGTTACTTATTATATTTATAGTAGAAGTATCCGGTTCGGGAAGTCCCCACCACAGTGTAAAATTAATGTTAAGTTTCTTTCTTTGTTATTTTTTTATTATATTTTATGTACCGACTTATATATTTCGAAAAGTTATAGTAAGAACACATTATGATTTGGTCTGATGGGGTGGACGTAATCACTTCGTGATTAAAATTAAATATTATGAATTCTTTATTACACAAAAGATAATGTACAAATGGCGGACTTCGACTCATTGTGTCGCTGGTCTCCCTAACATTACGATGCTAAATATTTGTGAAATAAGCTCAAATTATGTTTTTCTTGTTTTCAGGAGCGGAGCCATAATAACTGGAAGCTTAGTGCTGTATACACTGCACAAAAAAATTATTAGCTAATTAAGATATTTAGTTCGTAAGATATACAAAAAAAGTGTTGATTTTTCTGGTACAAATCGTTATGGACAGATCAAGTTAGTTCTTTGTTATACTTTAATAAAATCTACCTCATGAACTCGCACACTTTTATTTAATCAGTTATGTTACGAACTACCTTTTAGCGAAACGATAAAACGTTGGCAAACGTTGTGTAGGACGCCCTCCGACCAGGTGGGATGACGATCTGCGAAAAATGCAGATGCTGGATGCGGCAAGCTGAAGACAGGGCGCTACGGCGCTCATTAGGAGAGGGCTATGTCCAGCAGTGGAGGTCATAATATAGCCTGAAGAAGAAGAAGTTATACCTCAATAAACTCTACCTCATAAACTCGCACACTTTTATTTAATTGTTTTAAACTCTATTCAGTTATGTTACGAACTACTTTTTAAGCGAAACAATAAAGACAAATGTTTTAAAAAAATATTATTAGCAAAGCCGGGCTTAAATCCATTTGGCGAATCTATTTATTCAGGACATTATTTGGCAAAAATCTCGCACTTGCACAAATCCTTTAACTTCAAATAAATATAAAGGGTATGAAATGTTTTTAAAAAAATATTATTAGCAAAGCCGGGCTTAAATCCGTTCGGCGAATCTATTTATTCAGGACATTATTTGGCAAAAATCTCGCACTTGCACAAATCCTTTAACTTCAAATAAATATAAAGGGTATGAAATGTTTTTAAAAAAATATTATTAGCAAAGCCGGGCTTAAATCCGTTCGGCGAATCTATTTATTCAGGACATTATTTGGCAAAAATCTCGCACTTGCACAAATCCTTTAACTTCAAATAAATATAAAGGGTATGAAATGTTTTTAAAAAAATATTATTAGCAAAGCCGGGCTTAAATCCGTTCGGCGAATCTATTTATTCAGGACATTATTTGGCAAAAATCTCGCACTTGCACAAATCCTTTAACTTCAAATAAATATAAAGGGTATGAAATGTTTTTAAAAAAATATTATTAGCAAAGCCGGGCTTAAATCCGTTCGGCGAATCTATTTATTCAGGACATTATTTGGCAAAAATCTCGCACTTGCACAAACCCTTTAACTTCAAATAAATATAAAGGGTATGCCGTACATATTCACGACTATTTCCGGCGGGATAGGCAGAGACCAAAGTCTATCATACCAATAACTTTAAAAGAATACTTGGCGTGGACACCTGGGTGCTGTTCATATATCTTAGTGCTTGAAATAGCCAATCTGCGATGGGCACGGGTGGTGATTAAGCGCTAAGGCTCGTCTTCCTAAGAGAAGGCACGCAATGATGTCGGAAGCATATAGGGTAATAAAAATAAATAACGATATCCTCGGGGCCAAATGGTAGGTGTGTAAGGATATCGTAAAATACGTAATACAGAGAATAGTGTAAAGAGCTATTTAGAGGCTAAAAATTTGCTTAAGCCAGATGTCGCTGCCTGTACGTAATACAGAGAATAGTGTAAAGAGGTTCGAAATTTCACTGATGCCGCACAGAGGCCGATTTGAATTATCTAGGAATTAATAAATAGTGTCGTCGTAAAAAAATCATAACTGTTACTATTTTGTTTTAAACTAACTTTTGGTAGCTGATATGTGTACTTCAATGTTCAATCTGAGTAATACTTAAAGTACATACGATTTTAACCGTCTTTAGAAAGGAAAAAGACTCATTTATAAAAGTGTTTAAGAAAGGCATAGAAAACTTATAATTTTTATTTGTTTGATGACGATTGACACTAAATTTACAATCTTGAGAATTACATATCTAAATAAAAAAAAAAATCTTCATCGTCACACAAAACAAACGATTCAGGCTCTTGCAATAACTGCAATAAATCTCCCATAGTTGTTTCTCTGCTAAATTTTCCAGTATTATGCTGTCTTAAGTTTCGGAAATCTTTGTTGCGTGATTCAAGGGCTTCATCCGAGTACATTCCAATTGGAAATGCCAGAGATTTGACAATTTCTGGCCCATGAATCAAAATTCGATGTAAGCTTGAAGGCATGTTGTACCAGGTATATATAGTTCTACGTACATCTCAGCAGTGACCTTTGCGTACTCTGTGAATACTTTTATAAAATATCTGTAATTACTATATGTTCTTGGCTTGGATAGCATTTTATTTTTTCTGCAAATATATCATCTTAACTTGGATAAATATTAGCAATTCTGGATTTAGTTCCCTGCTGCATCATGGTATACGTTTGTTTTTTTTCGTGTATTTACCATCAACATATAATGTTAGAGCTTCTTCTGGTGTATATTTAACAGGCAATGGATTCGACAAAGCTAGAATATTCTTTTTTTCAGTTGCATTACTGCAAGACGTTATAAGTTTAGTAGCGTCTCTCTTTCCAGACACTTCAAGGCTTTTCATAAGTGCAAATGACAGCTCTTCGGTGAAATATTTTTGTATTAATGGCAATAGTTTTTTTCGTTTTGTTTGTTTCGTAACGTCACAAAATGTTTTCGTTGGCCGACCCCGTTTTGTACTTGTTTGTGGGCTCTTAGCAACATTGTCACCAACACTACTGCCAGCGACAGCGCTAGTATCACTACAAGAAATAACAAAATTTTCATCCAGCCATTGCTGGTGTCTCTCCTCAAAAACTTTTCTTGTTCGCCTCGAAGCTTGCCATATTTTAGCAATTTGGCTATTGAAACTATAAACTTTTTCTATTTTTATCTTTTAAAAAACCCTTTGCCTTGTTCTCTCTTTTATATACTAATGTAAAAACTGTCGAATTTTTGTCCTTAATACTTTTTCCCTGGCGCCAAACTTCATACAATTCTCTTTTGGTCAGCGACATGGTACCTAAAAAAAATTGTTACTAAGTCCTTGGCACTTCTTGGCAGCAGGTGCTACATTTTTCGATTAACTGATAACATGAAGTAATTAAAAAAATATATTTCACTTCAAACACACCAAAACATAGGTTTTGCAGGTCGATTTTCTAAATAAAAAGTGAAGTTTTCGGATCGACACATGATGTAAATTTCGAAATACATTTCGTATGACGCGTAATTAGAATTAAAAGAAGCTTAAATATTGTACATACCTTTAAGTAACAATAATCAAAAGTTTTGTCAGTCAACACTAAATGCTTTTCTCACAGGATATTTTTCAATAAGTTGCGCTAAATGTATCAAATTTACGGAGTGCACTCTAAACGTTGAATCATAATTTGTGTTAGCTGAGAAACGCGTGACGGTTGGATAAAAATAATGATATCTCGAAGTACCCACATCGTTAACATTGTAAATAAAATGTATCAGTCGCAATCGGTGACTTGTAAAAAAAATAATTATTAATTCCTAGATAATTCAAATCGGCCTCTGTGTGCCGGTGAGTCGCCCATTAGCTCAGTTGGAAAGAGCGCTGGCACGGATAGCCAGAGGTCACGGGTTCGAATCCCGGCATGGGTGGAATTTTTAGCCTCTAAATAGGTTTTTATATCGTAAAATGTCACGGAAATCGAACTAAATTCATTTATTTTTGATCCGCTTGTTTTGTTATGCCAACGCTAGGTACTTCTCAAACGCCATAATATTTCAATTTATTCAAGCCTGAAAAACTGCTATTGGTGGTGCTATCTGCGTTATCAACTAATTTTAGTAAAAAAACTAGCCTTACAATACACTCGAAATAATAACAAAAAAATTCTATTCAAAACGTTCCATTTCCGTGATATTTTACAAAAAAAATCCTTATCACATACTATTTGACCCCCGAGAATATTGACTGTTCAACCGTGTTTTTTTTAATTGCGCGCCAAAAATCCAAACTTTCAAGATTCAAAATATCATCCACCTATATCCCAGCCGAATACGCATTCGTGAAAACTCAATGCCCGCGTCGTGAAATAAGAAAACAACTGGTGACGGTTGACCAATCGAAATTAACCTGTTTCTGGCCAATCCGCGTAAATCTAGACATGTCAAAACGTTTGGAACAACATCTGGAACAGTACTTCCTCTATTACACGGCGCCTGCCGTTCTCCGGTACATGTTAATGGATTCAACAATCTTGGGTGCCGAAATAAACAACTGGGTCCGTTGGAACAATGTTTGCTCTTGTGCGTTGTTTCGACTTAGGCCGCTACGCAGTGCAAACGAGCGCCAACAATGGAATAAAAATTATTGGAATAAAAACTAGTTTTATAATATGGAATAAAAACTAGTTTTATAATAAGTTTATTACAAAAAGTGAATCTTAACATAACAAGATCTTTAACACTGTGACTACTGCTTTTAGAAGCTAGGACTTTAATCGATTTCCGCTAAAAAAACGGCAATTATTGACAGAACGGCTTAAGTTCTAGAAAGAGCTACTACTCGTATTCTTCTTCTTCAGGCTATATTACACTTTGTCCAAAAAGTGTAGAAATTAAAGAGTAAAGTTTTGCTCAGACTTTTTGTCTGTGTTAGTTAATTTCTTGCACTTGCAAGCATCATAAAAATAAAAACTACAGTCATTGCATTAAAATTATGTATTGTACTTAATCAAAGGTAGTAAATGGTCGTGATTTTCGTTAATACCAATAATAAAGTTTCACTTCCGGTTTCTTGAATTTTTTGACAAACTATAGTCCACTGCAGGACATACACTACTCGTATATCTAGTGAGATTTAACAAAACATATGATTTTTTTACATTTCCTAGGTACTTAACTCTGCCTGGCGTCTTTACCGTAATATAAATTCTCATAGAGTTCAAAGTTCATAAATCCGGCTTTTTCAACATCAGTTCCTGCTACTCCTTATCAGGGACATCATCATCATTTTCAACATCAGGCTGTATTATTCCACTGCTGGACATAGCCCTAATGAGCGCCATAGCGCCCTGTTTTCAGCTTGCCGACTCCAGCATTTGCCTGCAGTGCATTAGCGACATTAGGGTCGCAAAACAGATTCCATAACGACCGAATTTACGCCTTCAAAGCAATCTCCATCATCCATCATATCCTGTCTTGGTAATCTTGGTTTTTGAAACTCAATACCAAGAAGTGTTTCAATAATTAATCTAAGAAGCGGTAGGTTAATTAGAATTATGTAAACAGTATAAGTCAGTGTCTGTGCATTATACAGTCTATTTATCCTTACTATTCCATTTTGGTAAACAAGATTCTACTGGCTAAGTGTGATTTTTTTAGTCGTGACTCGTGGTTAGAATCTTGTTTACTAAATTGGACTAAAGCGGTTAAAGCTGGAAGTGATTTCTTCCACACAATAAATGAAGATAGTCGTTCTTAGTATAATAGATCTAAGTGGACTATTCTAAAAGCATAAAAAGAAATCATATGGCAATAAACAACCATGAGTAGGTAATTAAAATCAATGTGAAACCTTCATAAATCTACTGCAAGTTTTGTTTGCGCCAAGGAATTAGGACAAGCTCATTCATTCAGGTATACCTAGGTACTTATCATCCAACTTACCCAAGCTGAAACAAAAAATAATACATTAGGCGAATAATAAAACATAAACATATTCTTTACTAGCTGTGCCCCGCGGTGCTACCCGCGGTTTGCTGATTGTGGCATTGTGCCATGGGAATAATATATTTTCCCGCAGTAAATGTAGCCTAATCCAAGGTGTCAGCTAACTCTGTACAACATTTTATTGAAATCGCTCCAGCCGTTTAGACGTAAAGAAGGAACAAACATACACATTATTATATTCTTTTTAATGCACTAACCCGTGCTAAGGACAATTTTTAAAACGTATTAAGAGGCTAAAAATTCCACCCATTTGCCTACTGACCTACTGGCCATCCCATCCTGGCTCTTCGAACTCAGCTAATGGGCGACTCACCTGCATCACTGAAAGTTCGAAACTCTCTGTATTACGTACAGGCAGCGACATCTGGCTGAAGTAATTTGCATCACTTGCAGCCCCGAGTACCTACTTTCCAGTTAGGTTTTACATCGGAATGATATCGCAAAAAATATTCTTTTTTTTAGTGCCTTAAATCTGTTTCAAAACTCGTAATTGATACAAATGTATAAACATTAATTAAAACTTGTTTTTTCACACTGTAAAATAGCCGTAAAACTTATAATAGTAAGTAAAACTTATTCTGAAACCCAAAGTAACCTTCCGAGTGAAAGTCGGACAAAATTCCCCACAAAATGCTTTAGACCGAATGCTAGTTAATTAGCGAAACTATGCGGTCTCGAGTATTTACAGCTGTTCCGCTCGACGAGTGACTTTCAGGACTGATTAAAGACTACATGTCCTAGGTATGAAGTCAGCGGTAAAAATGTTGAGACCGAAGCCAGTTAGGTGGCATAGCTACTAGCAAAGCGTAGTGGCTATATAACTTTTATGAAAAGCAATTAATTGCTCAATAATAAACCTAAAAAAAGAAATTATTATTATTAATACGTTTATTGCACATAAGTAAAAAAATACAATGGAAATGTGGCGGACTTATTGCTATAAGCATTTTCTACCAGTCAACCACAAATCATCAATCAAATCATGATTGTGTTCCTTTTTTCTGGTTATGCAATAAAGTGTTCTCTTTCTGTATCTGTCTAAAAATGAGTTGCTCGTCACCTTTAACTAAGCTTCACGTGTACTCGCAACTAAAATGTAACTGTTGGCGAGAGAACTTTTTATTGTTTAGTTTTTTTTTTTATAGAAATTGCCTTTTACACACGGATGTAATTCTTTTACATATCCGTGTTTTACTATTGTCAGTTTTAAATTTAGTTTGGGTGCTTTCGGTTCAGTTTTGGTCTATATTCTTCTTGTTACACTAACCCGTGCTAAGGACAATTTTAAAAACCTATTTAGAGGCTAAAAATTCCACCCATGCTGGGACTCGAACCTGCGACCTCTGGCTAACCGTGCCAGCGCTCTCCCAACTGAGCTAATGGGCAAGTACCGGCATCAGGCAGCAACATCTGGCGGAAGTAATTTGCATCACTTGTAGCCCTAGGGGTCTAGTTCAATGTCAAAAGTCTAAAGTGTTGAATAATACGGATGTAGGTACACATTTAATTGAATTGAAAAGAAAAGTAAGGCACCTATACCATGCTTAAAAGTTACGCTTGTTTATAAAAAACACAATTCCTTAAAACACTCCAAAAACTAGTCTGAATTAATCTGTGGTGGAAATTTTACAAGGAAGAGAAGTAACCACAGATTATATAAAATGCCTCTAAGAGTATTTTAGTGAAATCGTATTTTATAAAGCCGTAAAAGATCTGCGATCAGCTACGATACTAAACTACTAACACCCTAAATAACTATAAATTTTGGTAAAAATAAATGAATAAATATCTGCAAATGATAGCTAATTTTTTTTTAAGTAGGACAGTTTACACTTGGTCCCTGTCACGCCTGATCTACGATGTTACGTGCCGGTTAACTCTACTTTTAAAGACAGACGATGGCAGCGTGCTCTACAACTTTGCTGAAAAAATAATAAGAACAATTGTACGTAATTTAGGAAATTCAATTACAGGTACGTGTCAGGTTTCGAATCCGCGACCTCTCGCATTTGAGGCAAGGGCACTACCGCTGCTCTACCAACAAGCCATAATAATCAATTAATACGAAGACGAAGGATTATCCAACCCAAGATAACTCAAACCACCTCTGACGTAACCCCGAACTCAAACGCTACTAACACTGCTCACCTACAAACATACAATCCAATGCCCCAGCAATAAACTATTTAAATCACCACCAATAGAAATGGGGCTTATAAAAATATATTCTCTTAAGTGCTCGGTACGCTCAAGGGAAGCGCGTGGATGATAAAGCGAAATCAGTATCATAACTTGTGATTCGTCTGAAAAATATTAGTTTTAAACTGTATTGAATTTTTTTAAATAAGTACTTCATCATCATAAGCATCCAGCGTTCGTCCCACTGCAGGGCAGGCCTTTTCTCAGATAGAGTATGGACTCGGACCGCGAAAGGGCAAATTCAAGCGCTAAGATAAGTTTCCTTCACAATTAGCGAGTGGTATTGCTGCAAATTCACAATTGTATGTAGATAACTCGGAAAAAGTCATTGGTTTAACATTAACAACAACTAAAAAGTTGTCTGTAATATAAAAATTAATCGTTGAATGTTTTGGTAAGCTCAAATCTCGAGAGCACCTGAACCGATGTCGCTAATTTTTTTTTAGAATAAGTATTCCTTGGAGTCCGAGGATGGTTCTTGGAGAGAGAAATAAAAAAAAATTAAAGCATCGACTGTTAGGCGGTACGAAGTTCACTGGGTCAGCAAGTTACAAATAAAAATCTCTGACGTCCATCAATAATAACGCATTTTTAGGTAATCCTTCTATGGGCTGCGTAAATCTAAACTTCCCGTGGTTCCCTGCCGTTTTCAGAATAATGATTTACTGTGTTAATTTTACCACGGGCGCGGGCGCACCGTGACGTCATACGCGGCCTTCCCTTGTACCAAGACCTATTGTTTGCGACCCGTCCGTCTGTCCGAAAAAACTCATCTATTTAATTTCTTTGGCAGCGACTCGGTAAACCGTTCATATGTGTGATCCGCGTAGGTGTCTTAGGTTGACTATAGATTTTTATCGCTCTAGATCGAATGTTTTGTATTGTTTTATTGCCGCTTAAAGTGCGGGTGTGTGCCTAGATGTTTTTTCAGGCGGCAGGTTCATAAATTGCTGTCGTTTGCACTAACAGAAACGATTCTAACACAGGTGCAAATGTACCTTGCTAAGCGTAAATAAGAATGCTTTTAATTTCAGGCGGACTTGAAAGTACACATAGTTTTATACATGCAAATGTCTTTTCACGATAAATCGAAATCATGGCTGGTCAAAACGGTCACTCAATTCCTTCCGAACAAATTTTCGGTGCATCGACATCTTTTAATTCTATGTGATCATTTTGTAATCTATACAGTTAACCTAAAAATTCATTCAGTTCCCATGACCACATAGAGAGTTTTCATATTTTATTCTTTAAAACCAAACTTCGGCAGAAAGGAAATTTATTTTTGTGAACCAATCATGAAAATTATATCATGAGCACAGAGAAAAAAAGGAAATTATGCCTAAAAAACTTTATTAGTATACTTTTAGATAGATAAATAGACATAGATAGATAGAGAACATTTATTGTACATAAAAATGGAAATTACACAGATATTTCTTAGCCTAACAGTACAGACGGCGGCCTTATCACTAAAAGTGATCTCTTCCAGACAACCTTAAGATACTTTTGCATATATTTTATTTGCATTTTCTTGCAATAAAGCTTTACACTTTACCTTTATCGATTACTTTTAACCGAGGGCGTTTTCGGTCTAGATCCTAAGTTTCAGTTATCGGTCAATCAGTTTGTTGACAACGTGATTAATTGAATAACAAAATATGCTACTGTAAGTTCATATGCCGACTCGTGTAAGATGAAATGTCAGCTATTTCTACCTAGCAGCTGCCAAAGAATCGGAGCCTATTTTAAACCGAGCCTCGATCCCTAGTTTTGCTCACAAATCGAGGTTTGATCGTGCTTAAAATGGAAATAAACTTGCCAAACTATCCTCGGTTCAATAATTCAATTTTGATGAATTTACTTCCCCTTGTAAGCATTGTTTATTTCCTCTAGACGTATTGGCAAACTTGTAACTGTTAAAGTACAGCAAAAAAATTAAAGAAATAGCCATTATACATGTCGTATGATTTAAGAATTTTATCTTTATTATTATCTATAGAGGGGTGGTAGCGGGGCGGTTTGAAAGCCGGCTTCTCAATCGGAAGGTTATGGGTTCGAACCCCGGCATGTACCAATGTTTTCTAAGTTATGTAAATTTCTGAAGTTATAGTAGCAATACCAATTACTGACTGTGAAGGAAAACATCGTAAGGATACCCTAGTGTTTTAAGTGTTACCGTACCTCAACACTTGCTACGTATAATGGCCCAACTATGGTTAAGTGCGGTAATCTTAGGTCTAAATAACTATCTATAGATCACCAACCCGGGGTGCGTATAGCTGAAGAATAGACGTGCAGATCAAACCAGATAAACGTCAATAACCACTGACGGAGCCAAAATTTTGCTAGGGGCCACCAACATTGGCAAGCACAGGGTGGCATCGGATTGTTTTGCGAGATTACAAAGAGACACACTAATTATGAGACTGGTATGCAATTAAAATTAAAGAGAATTCTTTTCAATGTTTCGACTCCCTTTGATTCACCAAGCTGAGTCTAAAGTTTTACAGTTCAAAACATTTACAAAAATTGTTTTACATGACTGTCCTTGTTTTCATGATTCATGAATACACCGTGTTACTGCAAAAACACTGTAAATCACTTTCTAATCAATTTCTAAATAATCAAGGATTTTTAAACATTTTTTTACTAACCGCCTTCAAAACAGCAAGAGTTTTTTTATGTATTATGTTGAAACCTGACGCAATAAATTTTTGTACAAAAAAAATATTGGGACTTCGAAAATGTTTAATTGTCGTCACTGAAGAAAGTATATTGAAATTGTTTCGCATTATTTAAAAATATGTTACTTATATAATTTATTATAATCGTCGGTTTCTTTATTTTACAATACATTCTAAATTCTTTAAACCTATTTAAAAGTGTATGGTATTATTAGATGAAATAAAAATGTTTTATTTAAAGAAATAGAAAGAAAGAAACTGAAAAAAATCGCATAGAAACTGGGTGACCACTTCAACACATAGATCATTTTGAAAAAAAAAATGGACACAAAAACCCATCCTGAGTCAGATCCCGATCCATGTCGTCCCTATCCCGCAGGGGTGGACAGAGAGGTTAAACTGGCCACTGTCATGTGAAACCTTTCTTTTCTTTCCAATTCACGGAAGAGTCCTTTAAAATTGGGTTTCCGATTATCATTTCATATTATCATCATAACAAATGACTTCCTTGTTGGTCTAGCGGTATCACGTCTAATTACCTCGCCGGAGATCGTGGGTTCGATACCCACGGGGGGACCTGCCGTACACTCGCGGTCTGAAGATGTTTACCACCTTAAGGTTGGTAATTGCATGCACAAATCTATGACACATGGTCGATGATAATTATGTGATTTGATTAGGCATAGAGCATAGATTAGGCATAGAGCATAGAAGAAGCAATAGAGAATCACCCAAGCGAGGTTGCCATGGTTTTACAATCAATTTCTATTAATTCAATCGTAGAGCTATCTACGAATTCAATCCTAGTATTTGTGCTAAATGTCATTTAAAAAAATTCAATTATGTCAACTTTTAAATAAAGAAAATAGTTTCATCAACAAAACGTCATGAATGCTCTTTTTGTTAGAATCGATGCTACAACTATTAAAAAGTAATACGTACCTAGATATAGCATTTTAGACTTTACTGCACACAGTGTGCTAAAGAATCTAATTTGAAAACTGATAAAAAATTTTAGACCGCGACCATACATTCGTAAACATGGAATACACCCAGGCTGGGGGCATACCCCCAGCCTGGGTGTATTCCATGTTTGCAATGTCTTTGAATTTCTTATTTACTGTATCAAGCGTGTACTATAATTATTTTAAACTTATGAATAAAGAAATCTGAAAATAAAAAAAAAAATCTAAATCAAATCAAAATGTCTTTGAATGATTGTTAGTCAATTCACACAATTGTTAACTGAAAACTGCATTCTATCTTTGAATTTAATTTTAAAAACTATTTGACTTTGTGTTTTGGGTACACCTATGACACTCAGTTAGTTCTCACTATTGTTATTTGAAAATTCTTGTCTCCTGTTTGGATTTATAATATTGTATTTATTTAAGTTGATGTTTCAACTTGTACTTGAGTTTTTTAGAATTTGTTTTGAAGGCCAGCACTTGGGACATACAAGGGTTGTTATTTATATATCCCATAAACATGCGCCACTCATAACTGTTAGTACGTAGAAGCCCATCCCAGCACAGGTTTGATCTGCGTGTAACCATTTTTATTTAACAAAGAAGGTTTCGTAGTTTTGGATCAGGAAAGGTAATTATGATGTTTGGAAGAAATAATAATTACAATAAATAATTAAAAAAAAAACAAATTATTTCTAACCCACCCTGTAAATATTAGACATTGCACGTGTAATGTTGAGACGTCCGAAGAGAGACGGCCGCGGCAGGTGCCCCGGTAGGTATCGAGACAACAGTCATTACCGCCGGGACTGTTCCAATTTTACAATAATTTACTGGCCTCATTAAACACATCTATGCAATCGCTGTTCGTTTGAACTTCTGTTGCCACAGGGTAAGGTTATCTGTTCGGCGAACAAAGATGTCTCCATATATATATACATACATACATACATACATACATACATACATACATACATACATACATACATACATACATACATACATACATACATACATACATACATACATACATACATACATACATACATACATACATACATACATACATACATACATACATACATACATACATACATACATACATACATACATACACATATACGTACATATGTGTATGGGTAATATGTATGAATTGTGAAAGAAATATAAGTTGTAAATTTTCTTTACTAATGTCACACAACTTGTTCATAATTTCTTTGTGACTCACTCAATAAAATAAATCAAGTCATATTATTTTTAAAACGAATCTAAAAAGATGCCAAAACTATGGTCTGTTCCGGAAGGGTAGGCAAATAACAGGGTTTGAAAGTTCGTGTCTCTTTTGTTAATTATTTTTTATTCTAGTCTCTACCATACCACTTGATTGAGAATCATTATTGAGTTTGCAAAATCCTTGCCGTTCCGCATTAAGCCTGGTCCACGTTACTAAAACAAAATTGCTGTACTCTTAGAACAGCAATTTTAGTAGAATTTTAAAGAAGCTCATTAGTATAACCATTGAATATAATAGAACTATTGAATTCAGCTTAAAATTCAATGGTAGAACTAGTGGCTAAAGACGAGCAAAGTGAATTACTTCACTTTGCTATAGCACTACGCACCCTCCTATTGCACTTTCACGTAGTGTGAACCGGCCATGCACATGATTCTTTGTAACTGTTTATTAACAATTAGTATATCTCCTTTTTAGTCTGTGATGACGATCAAAATTTCATAAACGGTTACAAAATCGGCCTCGGTCAACCTACAAAAAACCTTACAACAAAATATTGTTTATTTCTAACATGATTGGTGAAATTCGATTTTCCTAACCTATATTTTCTACTTATCGACTTTATTACATCGAAAATTGCACGGAAATGGCGTCAATACCAGCCTTCTAAAATTATACAGTTTTCTTTCGATTGTCTTCCTGAAAATTAAGCCAGACGTTCTCAGTACACGTTTCCTGGACAATTCATAAGAGCACCCGCCGCGTAGCTCCCGCCAAGGACGCGAACCCCCTCCGCGCTATTTCAGCGCGCGTGCAGCTATTCCTGAAAGCTTGTACATTGTTTTATTTGTGACGGAGCCCATCCACCGGGAAGTGTCACCACCGTGACCTTAGTAACGCTTTTAAGAAGAGTTTTAGCTGAAATTACTATAAATAACGTAGAGGTTTGTTTTTGGCACATCTTAATTACCTCTGAGAAGATTATAGTATAGCTACAACATAAGCCAGGTGATTTCTATTTATTATTTGAGAAGATTATAGCAACAACATGGGCCAGGTGATTTCTATTTATTATTTCAACAATCTGAACATGCTTTATTCAGTTTATATTTTCCACCGGATTTCAAATTTACAGGTCTGGATCTGTAATAAATTGCTCTGGCAAACTCTCGCAAAGAAATATTTTTTGCAAACGGCAAAAGTTTTCGTACAAAAGTACGAAGCTGCATCAGACTTCACGTGACCATTCGATTTCGAGCCGTATCACCGACGCAGCTAGTTCCACATCTATTTATGTGTTACAAGTTGTATTTTCTATGTCAGCCACGAGACCGTCGCATGGCCGCTGCCACGTCGCCATCAATCATCGTGGACATTGCTTCGCCAACTCACTCCTCCGCCTTTCAGCTCTCCTAATACCAATCTACGCCCGTGCAGCTCTTGCGAGGGCTATAATAGAGATTAAATTCGAGTAAAACTCTCATAGTAGCTTGGGTCACCGTCCAGCTAAGATATTTTTGACCAAATGTTGTTCGGTACATCAACTTGTATACTTCAAAACGTGGCAGGTTTTTGCGACATATTCCGCGACGTTTACCTCAATGACGCAAAGCGGGTCGTCATTGGCCATGAACGGTGTTATGTAATTTCATGGTCACCAAGAGATAGATGTGGCAGTATGACAGCTGACAGACAGTGGATTTCTGCGTACCTAGACCCTTGAAATCTTTTGCTTAAATTTAAAGATGTAAAAGAAGACAATCAACAATGAAACCCTTTTTATAGATGGCCGAGGCACGAGTACAATGTTTTCGCAGAATGAGAACTTATAATTTAAAAACGGGTGAAATTATCTTTATTTCAATAATGATATCAACCCTCTGTATGTCCCCACTGCTGGGTCACGGGTCTCTTCCTGCATCAGGAAGGTTAGGCCATACTCCACCACGGCGGTCAAGTCCGGATAAGTGGAGGGTTTTAAGACAGTGGCGGGGCTTACGAGTACTATCAGACCCTAAGGCCTCTGATATGGCTTAACGACTGTCATTCTATGACAGCCGGCACAAACAGCTTAACGTGCATCGAGAATCTTGGAAGCGCTTCGTAAGGCACGTTATTTAGAATAGAAAAACACATACAAGCATTGCAGTGGCCTCCACATTAGGCGTAAAACATGTATAGTGGTGACCGAAGGAAAGAAAGTCTGATAACACTTTGATATGGCGTATGAAAAACAATAATACCACAATTGGTATAAGTATCAATGATAATAAATTTGCATAACATTTTAAAATATACTATTTTCTAAGGTTAACACTAGACATTAATAAAAACTGTATTTACACGGATTTTATAAGGAAGATGCGACCACGTCTTCCGAGACCACGGTACTTGAAAAAGTGCCGAAACGTCGGAAAATTTTTAAAAATGTAAAATAAAACGAGTAAAATCCGTGTAAATACAGTTTTTATTTTAAAATATGACATTGACAAATATAATATTAATATTGAACGAAGACTTCATTCATAAATTTTTAGTTCAGTTCTTGCGAGAATATTCTCAGGGTGTTCCCCGCTCGCTCGTATTCTCGCTTCTTCTCTGTCTATCTCTAGTTACGAGCTCTATATAGCTCGGTGCACTTAATAAAATTCTATATTTCTATATCATGTGAAGGCAGCATACCCTATTTCTACCCGTTTCGGGTCATATTTGTAATAATTTTCAATAGTGTTCTTAATGAGCGTACTTAATTTGTTTTTTTCAACCTAAACAGTTCATTAGCATTTTTACACGGAACAGAGCAAAATAGGAACTCTAACAATATATTAAACGGGTCTATATCGCGATTATTAATTAGGTAAAACGTAAAAAGAAATACTAGGAACTTTAAGATTTTTAATTACAAAGTATTTGTTGACGTACCTAGAGTTGTAGTTCTAGTTCTGTTGTAGTTGTTGTCGTAGAAAAATAAGTACCAACCATCGTGAAAAGTTATAAAAGCTCATCTAAATAAAGGGTTTACTAGCTATAAAGCGAAGGACTCATCAAAGTCTGCTACAAAGTGGTGTTATTGTTTACGCCGTTGGATGTGAAATCGCTAAACATTTGGGCCTTTGTGTTTAGTGTGCAAGAAAATTATGTTTACATAGCTGCTAATTTTTGTAACTACAGGCGTGTGTTTATGTATGTATCGGTATGGTTCTGTAAAATTTTATAAATTTTCGAGCAACGCGAGACATTAAAAAAGATAATTACAACGTCAGACAGAGCTTTTAACCATTATAGTCAGAAACAGTATTACAAGTGTCTATTGAAGTACAATAAATGATTTTATGTAGTTTTTACTGTTCACGGCGTCTTAGATTTATGGGAAAACAATTCGTTTATATAGATATAGCTGTTGTCTCTGCGGCAGGCAAGCGTAGAAAAACCGTAAAATGAAACGTTGCTTTTTAACTGCGCGTTTCAGGTAGAATTTCGTCACGGAATATCTAGAGAAGATTCATCGCTCAAGAAGTCAAGTTTATTACCTTAGGTAGCCGTGACCATCCCACGGGGCCCATAGATTAAAGAATATTCCGTATGCTGACTTGGGTCAGCATATAGTTTGCTTATATAGTTTGACGTTTCCGAAGTGTCTAAATACTTCACAGTCCGAAGTTGGGCTTGCCAAACAAGACATTATAATTATGTAAATAAACGCGTCTAGACTAATTATAATACAGAAAATATCGTATGACTTTTAAATTTGCAGATAATACAAATATTTTCATTATAAAACTTTTCAACATCTAAAAACTTGCCAAGTTTAGTCGGTAAATTTAAAAGTCACACATATTTTTCTGTATTAATCAAAACACTGCTCAGTCCTTGAAGGCAAGAAATATCGCAAGTATAGTACAGCAGTTTTTTATAAATCATATTTGAGCCAGTTTCCTAGGGGTTTCCGAGTTAGGAGGACTTAAGGACTGGTTTGGTTTGGCCCAGAAAAACGGGAGTTAGACCGTAAATCTTTTCTTTATCTTCAAGAGTGTCTTTAGCCCTATGCACCTATCCTACCCTCATCTATTTTAGTAATCCATCTATTATTTCTGTGCTGTAGCGCGCACGCATGCCAAGCACTTTGATTGGCTGCCGCATGACAGCAATTCAGACTACATCGGTAATGAAGGCGATAAATTGTCCATTGAGAGAGTGCGGTATAAATAAATCTGCGCACGAGCATCACCTGGGATTAATGGAGATTTGCAAAAGCTCTACTCCATAGACAGCGTTAAGTTATGTAATTATTAAACCAGTATTTCCACTGGATGTCGACATTTTAAATATTATCGTAACATCAAGGTCTCAACTTGAAGGTTTACAGCCATTAGGGATGATTGGAGCTTTGGAAGTGGGATTGGATTTTTTCCTATCATATTTTTAGAGGTACTTTAAAAGAATTTTGTAACTAAGTAAATAGATAGATGGAGAACATTTTACTGCACAAAAAAAATATTACAATCATAATTTCTTGTATCTACGTCCAATTGGCGGTCTTATCAATAGTTAACTGCTTTTCACAAAATAAAATAATATAGTCCCAGCCCCAACCCGCATAGCGTGGGGATTATGGGCATTACCAATGATGGCACAACCTTGCGCTAGTGTGCTCATTAAGGGAGGGCTATAATCAGCAGTGGAAATATAGCCTGATGAAGAAGAAGAAGAAGTCGCAGTCTTTGCAGCAGTCTTTTCAGACTGACTATGGGCTTAATCCCGCGCCTGCTCATCGCGGATTGGCAATTTCTAGCGCTGAGATTTGGGAACGCCTCAGACACTCAGGTTTCCTCATGATATTTTTCTTCATAGTTAGAGAGTTGTATTTCTACTATAACTTCCCAAATGTACGTAACATAGAAAAAAAGTTATTCATACGTGCCGTTCTACCGCTCCGCTACAACCGATAACAATACAAAAATTTAAATAAGAGTAAATTTTGTCCAAGATAATAAAGTCTTGGACAAAAATTTTTTGCAGAACATTTCAAACTGGGAAAGGCCATCTTTATAACCTTTTGAAGAAATGTATTTTTAAACAATGTAAACGCAAGTGCTATTATGTCATACAACCATGCGCAAGAGACAGTCGTTACAAAACCTCATACAAACTATCCATGAACTAGGTTTCGTTATAACATACGGACGCGGGGTGTGTACGCAGTTATTTAGCGACTTTATTATCGTATATTTCGGTCCGGGAAGTTGCATCTTATCCCTGGGACTGCACTGTTTTTAGATTTGACACTACAGTCGACACCACATAGACATTAACTACTGCACAACAGTTCGTTAGTTAGTTTGTCCGGCTAGTTATATATTAAACGGGTCTAATCGCGATTATTTAAAAATTATCGAAAAATTGCGAAAAATAAGATGTGACTACCCACAATAATTGACTGTACTCGCCACTCTAGTCTACCCGAGACCACGGCAACTGTAACGCTTCCGAAACGTCGGTAAATAAGGTAATTACGTTTTAACTAATAAATAATCGCGATTTGACCCGTTTAATATATAACTATGTATGAGTATCGCGGATCATTAAGAAATACTAGTGTCCTGTGGTTTCCGTACTTCCGCACTTCATTGGGCCATTGTACGTAGCAGCTAGGGTTATGAGGTTACTCCAACTAGCTAACCTCTTTATAAATAACTAACTTTCAAACAACACAATCATTTGTCCTGGTCACAAACTAGGATACCCCGTGCTACAGTAACCAGGTAAGGACATTACCTACATGAAAATACACCCAGACTGGAGTAGACTTGGGCAAAGTGTGTCCTTAGAGGGAGTTGTTATATCTCATATCTTTGCTCACCGAGACACAGTATATCTCAATCATATCTCGCTCACCACTTGTGCCCTAGCTCATACGACATCAAATCAACTAAGTGTGTGTGGAAACAAGAGACACAAGTGGTGAGTCAGTCTAGTCTACCTATTCCCTACTTTATCCAGATCACACGTTTTTTTTTGGTGAACTTTCTCTCATCGCTCGTTGGTTACGACGAGAAATGCGGCCGAATGTAACCGATGTCAGACGATGTTGATCTCGCTCTCGCGCATTGTGTGTGAGCTGGATAAAGTAGCAGGAGGCGACTACCGTACTGAGTTGATAGTATGTAGGGAGCCAGATATAGTTGACAACTCTGGGATATGAATGTGACACACTTAACGGCGAGGGAGTTGTGTGTCTACTCATATCTGGCTCTTGAGTTACCCAAGACTAGACTGGAGCCATTTGTACTAATTTAGTACGGCGGCCACCAGTGGGAATCAAACCACGACCTGTTTCAGTATTCAGGCGTGTTAACCGCTAGACCATCGAGACAGTCAAAAGCCAGACTACCACACTCGGCTATGTTCCAGGCGGATCCTTCTTACTGACTTCCTATGGCGCATGGCATTCACAACTCTTTTTGGGTCTTAGCCTCCTCCAGTCTTCTTCCACGTGTCTCAGGCTCTCGAGTTGACACATACATGAAGCTTCGTTTGTCCGAAATAAATTGCTTTTAGCAATAAGGCCGCCAATTATACTTTGAAAATATCTTGGGTTTGTTTTGCGTATAATGGAGAATATTCTTTGATTATCCTTTAATATCTTCGTATCTGGATAGAGCGTGTTAGGCATTTTCAATCGTTATCTAGATATCCAGCGCCTAGTTGATAGAACATTGGACTCGGAAGCGAGAGACTCAGGTTCGATTCCCAGTACGGGCATGTACCAATGACTTTTTTCTAGGTGATGTACAGTCTATTTATTCTTACTTGTCCAATCTAGTAAACGAGATTCTAACCTTAAAATTGAGATTTGATGCCTAAACTAGACATTTTCTCGCAAATTCATGAACTATCATGAACTATGTTTATAAAATTGGCAGCGTGTTATCTAAAAGAGTGTTCCAAGTTACTTCATTTATGGAAATATGGCAGTTTTGGACTAAAAAGTCACACTTTAAGGGTAGAATCTTGTCTACTAAATTGGACAAGTAAGAATAAATAGACTATACATATGTAAAGTTTTTGTGACAATACCACCGTGAAGGAAAAGTTCGTGAGGAAAACTGAGTGATTGAGGTATACAGCGCTTGAAATTGCCAATCCGTGGCAATTAAGCTCATACTCTCTCTCTCTGAGAGAAGGCATGTCCTGTATTGGGACGTTTAAACGTCACAAAAAAATTGATATCTTAAATTTGCCTGATTAATGCGCTACGGTTTAGGCACTAGCAAATTAAGTACTTCATCCTGTTTATTTCAAAATCGAGTTAGGTATTTAAAAATAAGCGATTCGTACAAGTCACATGATCTTTGTAGTGACGTTATTTTAAAACACCAATGATTTACGAAAGCCTACACTGGCAGAGCGCGTAAAGCGCGAATTTTGATAAAATATGTTAGGTCTGATGTTGAAGACACACAAAAGAAAAAAAATGTTGTAAACACTAACGAACTTATTCATTCCTTTAAAGCACTCGTTACAGGCAGTTTATTTAATCCGCGGTTACGTTTTTTCCTCGTAAAATAACCACCATATGCTATTTTTTAAACCAGTGTTTTTAATGACGTTTTTTTTACAAGTAAGAGCGATATTCTGCGGTAGGTACAAGTGGCAATTAGGACCACACTCTCTTTCTGAGAGAAGGCATCAGCCCTACAATGGGACGTATATAGGCTATATAAATAAAGTTATTTTGTATTATACTTACTTTATTTTTTTTTTGTGTTTGCGAAACCCTTGAAATTTTTTTTATAGTTTTATTTTGTAACTGTTTTTATGTTTCCATATAAATATAAAAGCATTGTCACTCCTATCTTAGTGAGACGCAAATTCCCTATTAAAGTGGTAAAAGAAATCCACATTTTAAAACTGTGTAACACAGTTTACTTGTAAACTCTATATTACCCACTCATTATCATTAAATAAACGTAACTGCTAAGAAGGAAATGTACCGAAAACCATAACACATTGAAGCATTAAACAGCGAATTCGCACATCTTACGTCGAGTTATTCCATTAAGAACCCGTTCTGTAAACAAGGAAGTAAAGCCGATTGCACAGCATCTCGTTTACGTTGTCCTGCTCAGAGTCACAGATAAAATTAGAGCTTGTCTGTGGAGTGGGCGTGAAACGGCGAGGCATAAGCATTCGCTTATTGGAAATAAACGAATATAAACATAACTATAACCATAATTTTAATCGAACCAAGTGCGAAAAAGTTTAAAAAATTCTGAATTAAGCATGTTTATTTAGACTATGAAAAATCTTTTTTTACTGGGTTCCGCGCGAAGGATATCGCAAACATGGCCGACCCAAGCGGAGATGGCGGGACGACCGACCTCACGACCTTTTTGACGGGTTGGCAGGAGGTTGCCATGAACAGGGAGGAGTGGAAGGCAAAAGGGGAGGCCTTTGCACAGCAGTGAGACACATTACATCAGGTACATGTACCTCAGACTTAGCAATTTATTTTGAATTTTTTTAGAAAATAATTGCATCCATAAAAGGCAAATTTTATTACATTATTTGTCATAAAATAAAAGCTTAATTACATTGATCCCAAAGTTTCTCGAAGCTTGTTGTTCTACTTTTCATCAAACTAAAATTTGTGAATGTAATCTTAAAAAACCTGAAACTGTCACCCACGACACAGCCCTAGACTAGTGTAGGGGACATCATTGCCACTCTATTGTGTTGTTCCTGTTAGTACATAATGTTAGCGCAAATTTTATTTTGGTTTAAAAAACGATTTTTGATATTGCTTTTGATTTTGATTATGGGCTCTGTCAGAGTCGTTTTGTCCTCCTCCCTAGCATCGGGAAAAAGTCATGTGATGATGCCTCGGTTTTTAGGGTTCCGAAACTCAAAAGGAAAAACGGAACTCTTCCAGGTAAATTTTAATATCCGTCTGTCCATCGGACGTTGAAATTCAAACAATACCAGGCCACTCAGAAAGTTTTTCGAAAAAAAGGCTTTTATGTATAAGACACTGGCCACTTGTAATTGTTTTAAAAAGGTCGATTATTTGAAAGTAAAAATACTACTGTTCGATTTCCAAATTTTTGAGAGCTAATTCATATTTTCTTGTCTCATTAAAAATGGATCTGCATCGAGAACATTTTTGTGCTATGTTTTTTTACGATTTCAAATGAGGCTTAAAACTTGATGTGTCATTTGATCGACTTCGAATTGCTTTTATGGATGAAGGACCTTCAAAAGCAACCATCTACCGCTGGTATAGCGAGTTCAAACGTAGTCGTCTTACTTTGGGGATGAACAAAGGAGTGGTCGTCCTACGACGGCTGTCACCGAAGAAAGTGTTCTGGCAGTAAAAATTTAATTCAAGAAAACAGACGAATTACGCACGAAGAGATTCAGCATACACTGCAGAGTGGATCAGGAAGTGTGCATAAAATTTTGCACGAGCACCTTCGCGTTGGGAGAACAGTTTCCCGCTGGGTGCCGCACAACCTCACCGAAGCTCAGAAGCAGGCCCGATGGATTGATGCCGTGATATGTTACAAAAACTTGATTCTGGCTCGTCACGGCGCGTTTACGACATTGTGACAGGTGACGAATCCTGGATTTATCAATATGATCCAGAAACAAAGCGTCAGTCGACAGTTTGGCTGTTTCAAAATGAACCAACGCCTACGAAAGTGAAGCGATCGAGGAGCGCAGGAAAAATTTTGATCTCTAGTTTCTTCACTTTGACGGGGTACCTAATTTCAATTCCACTTTGAGACCAAAGCAGCATCAACGCTGAATGGTATAGCACAAAAGCCTGCCAGAAGTTTTTTTCTGAATTGAGCAACAAGCGACCGAACACTGAGCTACGCGGGGTCCTTCTTCACAAAGACCAACGCGCCCGCGCACTCTGCGATCAAAACAAGGGACTTCCTGGACTCCACACCAGTTTGAGTCTTGGGACACCCTCCTTACAGTCCTGATTTGGCTCCGTGTGACTTCTTTTTATTCCCTAAAATAAAAATCAGCTCAACGGGATACAGTTTTCATCGCTGAAAGACGACGCGCTAGCAGCGTTTGAGAAGGCCGTGGAATTGGATCTGCGGAGGACTGGAAAAAATGTTTCGAAAATTGGTTCAGACGCATGAAACTTTGTATAAAGCAGTTCTTTGAAAAGATTTAATAAAAATATTTTTTTCATAGCAGTTAGTTTTTTAGTTTCTCAAAACTTTCTGAGTGTCCCACGGGAAGGTGAGGTAATACGATCCCCTTAGGTCAAATGATCCCCCATCGTAAGTCAGAGACAACTAGTGCTATCTATCCAAAAGCACATGAAACGTGTTCCCCACACCCCTGCCAGTTCCCTCTCCAAGTCTCATGGCGGTGTTAACGCTTGGCGTGATTTTATTTTAAAAAAATAAAAAAGTGCGGCTCTGATCTAAGGTAAGCCTGTTTTTGACCTTTCATCGCTTTTTACAAGTTCGTGTTTATTAAAATGTTGTTTTATTTGCGGGTTGTTATAGCAATCAGCTAATATATAAGTAATGTTCGATCACCGCACGCGGTATTTGAAGGTTATGTTTTGAGCGATATCTTGAATTTTGATGTTTGGGGCGAAATGATCCCTTTTTGTGTCTTTTTTAATGATCCCTAGAATCATTTTACCTCATTAATATTTCTTATTTTTACAGATCATGCCAAGAATTTATATCGATATGGATATCAACCCATATATGTCCCCACTGCTGGGGCACAGGTCTCTTCCTGCATTGTAGAAAGGTTAGGCCATACTCCACCACGGGGGCCAAGTCCGGTTGGTGGATGATTGTAAGAGAGTGGCGGGCCTTACTGTCAGAAGTTATTAAGCCGCCCATAAAGCTTCTGACATGGCTTAACGACTGTCATTACATGACAGCCGGCACCAACGGCTTAGCGTGCCTTGCGAAGCACGGAAACACTCGGAAATATGCCACTAGCGGTAGTCACGGGACGATCACCCATCCTGCACCTGACCGCGCCTGATAATTTGTATACGCAAAACTTATCGCCAAAATTGGTCTGAAGAACAAATGCAAAAGGCATTAGATGCTGTCAGAGATGGTATGCCTTACAAAATCGCTAGTAACGAGTTTAAAGTCCCTGTTATGACGTTAAAAATACTTGACTAGATATTTTTAATTTTGCAATTGTTTTATTGATTGAACAATTGAACATTTGGATAAAACCAAAGTCATGATCAAGAAATAGCCACATTGATCCGGGACCGGTCATCGTACACGGTCACCTTCTCGAAATCGTTTCTGAATACACTTACCTCGGGCAGATTTTGCAATTAGGTAAAAAAAATTCAAGAAGGAGACCAAGAGGAGGATCCAGCTAGGCTGGGCAGCGTTTGGGAAACTACGCCGAGTCTTCTCGTCATCCATACCGCAATGTTTGAAAACGAAAGTTTTCAATCAGTGCGTCCTACCTGTGATGACCTACGGAACCGAGACATGGACACTCACGAAAGAGGACATAAATATGGACAATATGGACAGAACATATGGAGAGAGCTATGCTCGGAGTTTTTCTGAAGGATAGGATTCGTAACGTAACGTAATGCATCCGACAGAGAATCAAAGTTATCGACATAGCCCAGAGAATCAGCAAGCTGAAGTGGCAGTGGGCGGGCCATATCTTGCGAAGAACCGACAACCGTTGTAGTAAACGTGTTCTTGAGTGGAGACTGCGACTCGGCAAACGTAGTGTAGGGCGCCCTCCGACCAGGTGGGATGACGATCTGCGAAAAACTGCCGGCAGATGCTGGATGCGGCAAGCAAGACAGGGCGCTTTGGCGCTCATTAGGGGAGGGCTGTATCCAGCAGTGGACTACATAATATAGCCTGAAGAAGAAGATTGAACAGTAGATGATTATAAGGAAAAGATCTCTAATGAAACTAAAAGAAAGTACAAGTTGTGTAACTTGCTTACATACTTCAATCGTTATGAAGAATACATATTTGATTAAAATAAACATCTGGGTGTTTTATTTCCCTGATATTTAATAACGTGTGGTATAAAATGATCCCTGGGATTATTTTACCCCTGCCCCAGGGATCATTTTATACATAGGTGTGTATAAAATGATCCTTTACTAGACTTTCACAAAAACCTATAATACAAAAAAACTGCAACAATAAGTATGCAGTTACAAAGTTAAGTAAATTCACTACCTCCTACAATAGAAATCTTGTGATTTTCCCTTAAAATTTAGCCACAGTTAAGTTTTTCCCTCATGGGGATCATTATACCTCACCTTCCCCTATATTAGTGTTAATCAAACTTCTAGTTAACACAAATAAAATTACGGCTGTTTATGCGGCAAAAAAAATAATATTTCGACACTCAAGGGAATCAAAATTTATTGGGTACTTCTCGTTGACCTAGAACTACGAAATTTGGTAAGTAATATAGTCTTGTAATACAAATACAGGAAAAAAACTAATACCTATACATTTGCAATTCAACGTGTTTGTAATTAGAAAAAACTCAGAAAAAACTAAACTATTTATAATTTGTAAGTATATTATACGTAATACCTACGAAATTGGAGAGAACATTTGAAGCGCGAGTCCGACTTGCACTTAGCCGGTTTGTTTATTTATCATCAAATTCGTACCAAAAAAAAAAAAAAAGAGCGTCCTCTACTAAATAGTATTTTATAATTTTATTCCAGCAAGCCAATAGCTATTGGCTTGCTGGAATAAAATTATACTGCTAAGCAGTTGAAGAGGCAAGGGGTTAATCCAAAACGGTAGAATGTTATTCCGTTGTAAAATTTTGTCTTAAATTAAATAACTACAGATATAATTATCATACCACTATTCATGATGTTTCATGCATTAAAATCACATTAAAAAAAATTTAAGTTTCGTCGAAAACACAGGTCGAAAATAAAATATGCAATTTTGAATTAAACACATTTATTTGTTATTCTGGCGGCCTGACCAAAACATATTTTTATTAATATCAGACAGAGGGACCGTAAAAAACTATTTCTACACAATTTTTTTTTTGTCGTAAATACGATGAAAACCTACAAGTGCCAAACTTGATAAGATTTGATACAGTGCAGTGCTCTTTGGTATTAATAACAAATAATAAAAACCTGTCAAATGTGAACCAGACTAAATGACAGAAAGCATATTTTTTCTAAATATTTACGTAACATGACCTAATGATACATTTATGGTGGTACGGTACGCGAGTCTAACTCGCACTTGGTCCATTAGCTTCCACGCTTAGATTTTAGAATATTTCGTCGAAGTACGTACTAGTTTCCAGATGACGTAAAAACTATTTACGCTTGACGTGTGACGTCAGAAATAAATTATAAGAAAATAAAAATCGCGCGCGCGGTTAGTTTTTCTGGAATCACAATTTACCGTATGGTTGACAGCCGATGAAACAGTTGCCTTTTTCTTGTTAACTATAGAAGAGAACCTGAGTGCAGGTTAACGTGCTGTGGATTGTACTTACGGTTTGATCATTACGTAAAATAGTGGATTAATCCACGTTTTCCAGGGAAGGTGGTTTCTGCCAAGAGTACGTTCGGGGCTCATTTTATTTCTGTTTTGGTGAGCTGAAAATAACCTTCTATAAGAGGACAGCATTGGCACACTGACATGCCCCCCTTTACCGACTAACTACAGACCACGACCTTGCTCGCCCCGATCTAAAACTATGATAACTATGCAAACTTATAAAGATGTCACTTACAAGCATTCGGACGGTCAGATTTACCGATGGCTTTTGCCAGTTAGCCCTGATTTGAATCTCAATCTGTTATCTTGACGCTGTCCAGACAAAACAAATGAAATATTTTAATGCTACGAGTAGGTACAATCTATTATACCTAGGTCATAATTATAATGTTTTGTTGTATTGAATCTGTCTTTACACACTTTTCGGTTCATACGATTGTGATGTGCCTTTGACATTCCAGATTACAAAATTTATGTCGCGTAATATTAAAACTGTTCATTTAGAAATGTTTTATGGAATTAGAACTGTACAGGATGTAAGAAAATACGAACAAATTTTACTATGGGGGAAACATTAAAACACCGAAAAAATTATCAACTGTTCTAAACTGCGTGGCGTGAGTGCATGTAACGACTTATGAACGTTGATGAAGCGAAGGTGATCTGTCAGGATCGTGGCAGTCCCTGGTCTCTGCCTACCCCTCTGGGATATAGGCGAGGTTATGTATGTATGTAAGTTAAGCTTAATAAAATTTAACGCTATTTTTTTAGAATGGCTGAGGACGAATGGAAGTTGCGTACCTAGGGAGAAAACTATGTCCAGCAGTGGATGGGTACAGGCTGATTGATGCGTTTTGATAAATTTCCAAGTTTGAATTATAATGTGAATGTCGATATTCTGTTAGTCGTGTTCCACGAACCATTTATATTTTGTGCCACGAACAATTTATTTATAAAAAAACTAGCTGACCCAGCGAACTTCGTATCGCCTAACAGTCGATTCTTTATTTTTTTTTATTATTCTCTTCGCAAGAACCATCCTTGTACTTCATGGAATATTCTAAAAAAGAGTCAGCGAAATCGGTTCAGCTGCTCTTGAGATTTGCGCTTACCAACACATTCAGCGATTCATTTTTATATTATACTAGCTGCCCAGCAAACTTCGTCCCGCCTTACAGTCGATTCTTTATTTTTTTTATTTTTGTCTCCGTAAGAACCATCCTCGTACTTTAAGGAATAGTCTAAAAAAAATTTAGCGAAATCGGTTCAGCTGCTCTCGAGATTTGCGCTTACCAACACATTCAGCGATTCATTTTTATATTATAGAAGAAGATAGATAGATAATAAATTCGAGTATAACATGTTACAACCTATATAGCGTATCGGTATCAACCCTTTGTATGTCCCCACTGCTGGGGAACGGGTCTCTTCCTACGTCGCAGGAAGGTTAGGCCATACTCCACCACGGGGGCGAAGTCCTGGTTGGTATGTTGAAATGCATTTCTACGTGATTTTTCTATTGATTTAATGCCCGCAAGAGCATACATGCCTAAGAGGCTCTTGAGGGAGATATCTCACCATTTACCAAAGAGCTCTCAGCCGATCTCTGTGCTCGTTATTGACGAGGTAATAAATAATTACAAACTCAGTCGTGCGAGAGACTTTATCTAGATAATACAGTAATAAGACAATTTTTTTAAAACCTATTTTGAGGCTAAAAAATCCTGTACTCTGGCTAAACGTACCTGGTACGTACAGCCAGAGGTCGTGGGTTTGAGTCCCGGCATGGGCGGAATTTTTAGCCTCGGTTAGGTTAGGTAAAAATAGGTTTTTAAAAAACTGTCCTCAGCACGGGTTTGTGCAAAAAAGAGAATATTATAGTAATAAGATAGTAAAACCCGGTTCTTTTAGTATTTATTTAACAGGCTTGTCCAATTATGCTTTAATATCTGATTTACAGGTTTGTATAATGCTTTTCGAAAGTAATATGTGGCTGCCTAAATGCACTGATAAGAAAAAGAACTGGTTTTCGATTTCCACTGTTTTGTTTTGCTGCTCAGCAGTTTCTGCATTAGACAGTTCATTACTTGTCTGAAGGGTGTCACAACATTTCAGAAATCAAGAATTGAATTCATGACCAACGCCCGGCACCGCTCGCACTGACCGCTGCGCCCGCGCCGCCCTCGCCCCGCCCGCCCCGTGCCGCGGCTTGCGGAATTTTTTCGCGATGGACAACTGCCAAAGCTTCTTCTCAGATTAATTATTATTTTACGTGGCTCTAAAACATTCTATTATAATATCACTTGTGCGCCGCCGAGTGGCTATTCTCGTCGCGGCCAGAATTTACGAGCGTTTGATTTGGCCTCTTAATCTTTGACAAGGCGCAACAAAACACCCTGTCAATCAGCTTTATGGATTATTAAACTATGGTTTTAATGTCTCCGCGTCTTATAATTAAGCAATAACAGTTCATATATTTACCCGAATGACGATGAGAGTGTGTTATTATTTAGTTGACGTTTTTATTACGAGGAACCAGCCGGGAAAACAAAAGAGTACATGTGTAAGCCAAGAACATAAAATATCGAGACGGGACTAAATAGTCGGAGAGCCCGGACGATTCAAACTAATTACTGGCATTAATAACTTTGATTTACACAGAGACATCCAACTACACTCAACATAGGTACTTTATGACATACTCGTACGATAGAACTACTATGAGAAGTAAATAAGGTTATGTTAGGCTGGCTTTCGACAACGCTATCTGACAGGAATATCTATCTGGTTACCCGTGGATAAGCTTTATCGAGTGAATAATTCCAAAAACGTCTTGCATAATAACATTTGCAGCGCTATCCATAGACAAATTATATGACTGACAACCCCGTCAATCATATATATGAGTGATTTTCTCAAGCATGATATTTAGGCGACGCGGCTGAAAATCATATCTTTAACTAAACGTACAGTAAAGTTATTTTTTTAAGAAAGAAGGCGTATTTACCTTGATCAAGCCGTCAATATTTTAGTAGATAACATTTTGGTAATGAAAAAAAAAATTGTCATTGAGCATAATTCTAAGTTTGGTGGCGCGTCCACAATCTGTTTTTCTGGGGATGACCACCGCTTAAACGAAACTACACTAGTTTACTAGAAGTCACTAATTTTATTTATATTCCGTATTAGTTTTTCTATCTAATGACAGTTTTATTTTTATATTTAGGGCAATACATTATTCTAGAGAAAATCAAAAAGGATTGTCCGCGCGAAATTTTACATTTTGGTGGGAGTTATGTAATCATTATGTGATTCGTATAGAATAAACCTAGATGGACGAACTTCCAAAGATCACTTGATTTAGTCAGGCACCCACGCGCAGCATCGATAAACATGTTCCATCCCGTTGTGATTTCTCGCCAAAAACGTATTATTATATTATTTTTAATGCACTAACCCGTCCTTAGGACATTTTTTTTAAGAACTTATTTAGAGGCTAAAAATTCCACCCATGCCGGGATTCGAACCCGCAACCTCTGGATATCTGTGCCAGCGCTCTTTCCAACTGAGCTGGTGAGTCGCCCATTAGCTCAGTTGGAAAGAGCGCTGGCACAGATAGCCAAAGGTTGCGGGTTCGAATCCCGGCATAGGTGGATTTTTTAGCCTCTAAATAGGTTTTAAAAAAAAACGTGAGTTTATGTTATCTTTTTTAGTATCCGTGTATAATCTAGGCTACGCAGGTTTACGTAGACAATCATTGTTCTAGGTAAAAAACTCAGTTCTCCTCAAAGCACCTCCAATATTTTATTAACTAGAAAGAAAACCGCGTCTGTAATCCGTTGCCATCCGCGATCCACGCTGTCTAAATACACAAATTGACGCTGATGCGTAAACAAACAAATGGATAATATTCAAGGTGCCGCCTTGGCAATAATTTCGGTTTTAAACGAGACATGAGTCCGCCTTTGTGAGGTTTGTTTAGAGTTCAACTCGGCATGTGGCAGTTAAAATGAGAATATTTTGTCATTCCACTTCACACATGTTGTCTATTTTTGAATTTGAAAAACTGAAATAAAAAATAACCTCAACGGTCGGGTTGAGGTTATTTTTTAACCTAGATAACTCGTAAGGAATTACTTTATTTAATGTGGATCCCGCCTGCTTAACAGTGAATGCTCAGCAATCGGGTTGTTAGTTATTTTTCATTTCAAATTTTATTTTCGTCTTCATAGTGATTTTTTATCTTATGTTGATTTTATATAGCCTGTCACACTCGCGCCAACACGATGAATAGGTACATAGAGATATAAATTTTGTCAAAATCTGTGTATTGGCTATTGGTTATGAGGGGACATACAATCGGACATACTTGAATACAGACATACGAACCAATCACATTATCCTCCTCTTGGGCTTAGCAGCAGTCGAGTAAAAAATGGTTTCCAGTCCGGTGACTGTGCTACGTCTGAAAATAATAGTACACATAATTAAAAAAAATTTTGTCCTATGAAAAAAATCATGAAAGATGAATTGCTTTTTTTTTTCATAGTATTTTCTAAGGTTAACACGAGCTGTAGACATAATTAAAACTGTTTTTATACGGATTTATGCTCGTTTATTACATTTTTACAATTTTCCAACGTTTCGGCACTTTTTCAGGTGCCGTGGTCCCGGATGACATCCGGGACCACGGCACCTGAAAAAGTGCCGAAACGTTGGAAAATTGTAAAAATGTAATAAACGAGCATAAATCCGTATAAAAACAGTTTTAATTTTTTTTTCATGTCAGCGTTTAATCTATAAGCGTGATTTAAACCTTACTAAAGCGTGAAAGCGTTTAATCTAAAAGCTCATGGCAGTATATGAGCTTCTAGATTAAACGCTTTCACATTGTAGTGCACCATAAAGAATATTCTATCTATTTCTTATTTTCGTGTACCGACGGAGTGATGATAAACAATTAGGAAGGAAAAATTAATTATTGCATTAATTTCTACGCCAGAAAATAGCGAAATGTGTAATGCTTAGGAAACTGACCGTGTTACAGTAATCGAAGCTGAGCTGGGGCTACTTCTTCACTGTATAGCCTCGTCCTATTTAACCTTTTTTTTTTTTCACCCAGGAGAAACCCCAATTACGGGTACCACCGGCTCGGGGGAGCACAGTGGTTATGTCGGACTCCCCGCCCTGAAAAGGGCGGTATACCGACTAAAACTCCTGGGGTGTTCCTCCGCACCGCAAAGGACGGGGCCACGGGGACGCTTGCGCACACTTCCGCGACCCCGTCTGCGGGCGCCCTTTCGGGCACTCCTTCGGCGGCGCTTCTGCCCCGTCGGTGCTCGACGACGGGGCTAGAAAACGCCGCATCTCTTCGTTGGAGCGCATAGGGGCCAAGTGCGTATGATCTTGGCCCCCATACGCCCCAACGCGCCGCCCCCTCCATCCCATCGCAACCCGGTCGATGAGACGGGGAGGGCGGCGCACCTCCTCGTTGAGGCGCGTGGGGGCCCAAGCGTCCCGGTCTCCACACGCCCCACACGTGAGGCCCGTCACGTCGCCCACCAGCACTTCTCTGAAAGCAGAGAAGGCGGTGAGCGACCGCGCGGGCCCCCTCCGTGCCAGAAGGCACCCTCGGAACACGCAAGGGCGCCTTCCGGCCCGCCGTGATGGACGCGGAGAGTCCCCCGACCCTCCGCGTCCCGGCGGCCACTCTGGTCCGACTGGTACGAGGCGCGCGCGCTTCCGCGCAGCGGCGCCCCCCCCCAGTCGGTCCTTCATTCGGTTGGTCGCCTTGGTCCGGCTCCACAAAGTGAAACAGGGCCCACGCGACCCCTCCCGCCAGATTTTTCGCCGCTGGCCAGCAAGATCCCATAAAGAGAAGTTACTGACCAGCGCCCAGGGTGCACCGGCCCTTGCCACTTACCCTTCCTACTGGTTCAAGATGAATCAGTAGGAACGGAAGCGGAAGGGCACACGGGAAGGTAATCTGGCATCGCACCCCCGTCCTATTTAACCTGCCCGAACTGACAAATACATAATTTGACTCTTCGGGAACGTCAAAAAAGGCACTACGCAATACAGTGCACAGATGAGCTGTGAACAAGAGGGCTGAAGATGTATAAATAGAGCAGAATAAACGGGTAAATAGACGAGCTCGTTCAAAACAAGAGTTTCAAGTTGAAACCAACTGTCGTACGGTCTACAGAGCGTAACCAACCTGATACGTGAGCTCTGACAAACAAATCTCAAATAATTTAAAAGTTGGCCTTGAAAGTTCTCAATAGGCCATGGTCACGGCTGAGATATCCCCATTAACAAAGAACTATGCACGTTTTGCATTAAAACGTGAAAATTACTTTGCTAAATTCCGCCAAAAATCTCACAGACACCATGCGGTTAGTTAATGCACCGCCCTCCCTCCCACCTTTTAAAGCATATGCACGACACGCCTCGCCTCTAACACGAGGCATCCTCAGGCTCACAGCTCGCGCCTGATTCCGTACAATAAGCTCTCTTTTCGCTTGGACTAATCATATCGGCATACGATGCTAGCTGATTGCTAATACCTAGTGTCTACGAGCAGTTGATGTAGTATCAAGGTAGCCTAAGCTCAGGATCAGTAAGGTTAAGTCTGAGACGACAAATCGTTTCAAATCTCAATCGTACATCTCATATCTAATGACCAGGCTAAGATTTGGACACAGATTTCAAGACTCAAGATTAAGCGCAGGAGAGTAATGCGCCCTAATTGCATTCCGTCAGGCTATATTTTCGCTCGGCCCATCTAGATTAAACGTGCGTAGGCTGAAATACTTGGCTCCAATCCAATATTCACCTGTTGACCCTTGTTTAATGTTTATCTAAATATTACTACTAGCATCAAGGTAGCTGACCCAGACGGTCGCTAGCATCTTAGCTCAGTTCTGAGTCAAGAAATTTATCCCACATTTTACTTTTTATAAATAATAATCCAAAAGAATGATCACGCTTGTTGAAGAGAACCCATAAACTGTGGAAGCTGAGCGATAAAAATTCAACCACTTCATGCTTGTTTATTTTAAATACAGTTATGCTGTAGATTTTTTCTCACGTTACCTAAACATTGATTGAATCAGATAATATTATTTTACGTTCAATTTCGTAGTAGATATCTTATTCAGAATAGTGACTTCCTAATACCTATAATGTTTGTTATATTTTATTTACAGAAATTAACTAGACCATTTAGCGGTTTACCGGAAGTCACTATTGTTAGACTTGTGTATTCCCCACTTAGCCCCATAGTTGGGTCCTTATTATACTAGTAAGGCTACTATTATAATGACCCCAGATATATCGACATGGATGATATCATCATCATCAGGACTACTTTTCATAGAATAACAATAATTGTGATTCTATGAAAAGTAGTCATAGTAAACTATGAATAATTCATGACGATTTGATAGCCGATTGCAAACGAATAACAAGTAGCTTCCTACTTGACTTTGTACTAAGCGACAGCGCAGTGTACATCGAATTTTCATAATAAACTAGGAGTTTTTTAGTCTTATGAACCTCGGCCCCGTAGATGAAAATAATAGCTTAAGACAAATGCATCATCTGTGCCCAGTTTCTGGAAGATTGGCCGTTGTTTCTTCACGTAATAGGAGCCCACCAGCTCCCTGGGCTTGGTCTGAAGCATACTGCTGGCAGCGGCTGAATGAGGAAGGCAGAGGACAGAAGGGCGTTTCTTGGGGAGGCCTGGCCAGAAGCGGACAAATTCACGTCTCGGATTCATATTCACATCTCCGAAGTCTATTTCACACAGATAAAAGATAACTTCTAGCCACCTGACTACAGTGTGGAATGACTGCCTAAGTGGAGATTAATAGTGATTTTGATGGACATAAGGCCGCTGACGGAATACGACGGAAAATGCCGTGCTCGTGCCAGTGCCGCGGCTGGCAAGTGGTTTTGGCAACCGTATGACTCCCGGCTCCCTTCATAAACATTTGTTACTGAGCACCGATCATTTATAAGCATTCGTTATTGGTTAATTAATCCAATTTAGCGCTTTTACGCGTATTTAGTGTGAAAATTTCACCACTGTACTGCAAGGTTTTCACATAGGTATTTCCAAAGGATTTTTGGATAGTGCTAATCTGTCGGGAAAAGCCTTAAAAACCAAATAAGCATAACCGAGCCCATCCCACCTGTTTGAAGGTGATAGCATAGAAAAATCGATCTCGACGACACCGATGTTTTTCAAAGGAACGAAAGCTTTCGTAAAGTGTGGTGGATCTAGTCTAGGAAGTTTATTTTTGTTTTAATACATACCTACTTACGCACTTGATATACGCGACTGGACGTAGATACGTAATACGACGCTGAGCGACGAAATTACTTTTGGAGGCCACCTACATGTCGAAATTTTGCTGAATAAAATGCTAGATGAAATTGGTTTTTTGATTGAAAGAAAGACAGTTATTGGAACAAATTAACACATTATAAGAAATGGAAAGAAAAGGCATACCACTCAACGTTACACATAAAGAAAAGCAAAACAATTGATATGAATAGAGGATAGGACGGGGCAAATTGACAAATTGGCAAATTTGACGGCCTCGAGAATTTAATAATTAAGAGAACCTTGCTGCTGTTTTCTAAAATAAACACCTGTAGAGTTTTTCATGGATACTATCGTACTACAGAGGTATAATTAAAATTATGATTAGGACAAAAAACAAGGAAAATAGTTTACCAGAAGCGGAGCGGAAGGGGTCGTGGCCTAGTGGCACCTAGTGAATCAATCACTTGGGTTAAGCAATAGCAGGCGCGGTCAGGTGCAGGATGGGAGACCATCCCGTGACTACCGCTAGAGGCAATTTATTCGAACACCTCCGTGGTTTGCAAGGCACGCTAAGCCGTTGGTGCAGGCTGTGATATAATAGCAGCCGTTAAGCCATGTCAGTATGGGCGGTTTGATAACTTCTGACAGTAAGACCCGCCCGTTGGTGGAGGATTGTAAGACAGTATCCACCAACCCGGACTCGGCCCCCGTGGTGGAGTATGGCCTTACCTTCCTGTGATGCAGGAAAATACCCACGCCCGAGCAATGAGGACATACAAGGGTTTGGAATAAGAAGTTACTCATATCCCAACAATTATAGCTAACAAAATAATGTTTATAGGTTAGTTCCGCCACGCGGTTATACACATTTAATTAAGTCATAAAACGCCAATAAAATCAATATTAGCTACGCACCACGTGTAGAAATAGAAGTCATCAATGCAGTTCATTCCAGCATTATATAGTTTGGCGACACGAGTCGCTCGTTTTGAAATTAAACGAAAAGGTTTTATTTAATGTAGCCCAGAAATTGCGGCTTAATGAACGTTACAAGTCAAATTAGGTGTCCATTTCAAACTCTCGATCATTTTGGAGAAAAAATGGACAAAAAAAACTCCATCCAAACTTAATCTTTTCAAATTCCTCAATTTTTTACATTGAGGACTTTGAAACAGACGACAGAGTTTACATCATTATTACAAAGCATAGAAAACATGCGTAAATTAAACACCGTATTTGAACACTGGCTTTAATTCCAGACATCATTGTCATCTAAATAATCCTTTATATTCTTGGAGCCCTTTTGGCACAAAGTGTACAATATAACGCATATTTTGACCCGCGTTTCAGGCAAGTTTAATATATTTGAACGTCACAATCCATGACTTTTCTGTATTCTGTAATTTTAACGTCTGATTCACACCGTCATACTACTTTTGCGAAAGATTGCCAGCTGATGCTAGATACGGCAAGCTGAAGACAGGGCGATATGGCGCTCATTAGGGGAGGGCTGTGTGAAGCAGTGGACTAATATTGAAGAAGAACAAGATTATTATTGCCACCGCCTGATAAAAAGATTTTGTTTGAAAACCTATTTAGAGGCTAAAAATTCCACCCATGCCGGGATTCGAAACCGCGACCTCTGGCTATCTGTGCCAGCGCTCTTTCCAACTGAGCTAATGGGCGACTCACCGGCATCAGTGAAATTTCGAACCTCTTTACACTACTGCAAATTAGGTACTCGGGGCTGTAAGTGATGCAATTTACTTCAGCCAGATGTCGCTGCCTGTACGTAATACAGAGAATAGTGTAGAGGTTCGAAATTTCACTGATGCCGGTGAGTCGCCCATTAGCTCAGTTGGAAAGAGCGCTGGCACGGATAGCCAGAGGTCGCGGGTTCGAATCCCGGCATGGGTCCACCCATGCCGGGATTCGAACCCGATTTTTTAGCCTCTAAATAGGTTTTTAAAATTGTCCTTAGCACGGGTTAGTGCATTAAAAATAAAAATAGTATAATCATGTAGGTACAGCGATATCATTCCGATGAACAAGCTCCACGTTGGGCGCCACTGCGACATAACTACTTCCTGCCCGGTAGTGAGGAAACAGTAGTCGACAGAACAGAAATGTTAAGACTGAAAATGTGGCCGGAGCCACCAAAAATCTGAAGATTGTCTGGAAGCTTTGAGCTATCAGGGCCTTAATATAAGGGGATGGAAGAAAACGGTTAGTATTAAGCACAATCTTTATTACCTAACGTTTCTCTACAGGTAGCAATAGTAAAATTGTGAAACCTTAGTATCTAAACCCAGACAATTACTTAATTAAATTTTGCAAAGCTCAGAGCAGAGCGGGGTCGCTACAGAAACTGGTTCTTATATTGGTTCACAAGTTACACTGTCTAAAGTTGTTAGTCCCTACTTAAAATCAGATTGCCATCATCGGATTCTGTAGTAGGTAAATTCAATGATATATCGTTTGAAGAGGTAGGATTAGGCAGGACTGGTCTGATCGAGCACGTTATCGAGACTGGGGAAGCATTGCCGATAAAAGTGAAACAGTATCCGCTTTCACCTGAAAAGTGTGCCGTATTACGTACCGAGCTCGATAAAATGCTTCAATGGACGTAGTCACGCCCTGTGAAAGTCCATGGAATAATCCAGCGTTATTAGTGCGTAAGTCAAATGGAGACTGGCGCTTTTGTCTGGACTGTAGGAAATTAAATGCGGCACGAAAGGGGATTCGTATTCCATTCCGTACATTCCGCAAATACTGGATAGTTTAAAGGAAGCGAAATACCTGACCTCGATAGACTTGAGCTCTTCTTTCTGGCAGATACTGTTAGCAAAAAGTTCACAAGAAAAGACTAGTTTTTCTGTACCGGGTCGCGAGTTATATAAATTCAAGGTCATGCCATTCGGGTTGTGCGGGGCACCTGCTGGACAGCAGCGCCTCATGGATATGCTAATCGATCACAATATAACGAGTGACATCGAAACCGGTTTAGTCTTTTGTTACATTGACGATATTGTGATTTGTTCTTCCGATTTTCAAACTCATTTAGTGCTTTTGAATAGAGTTTTGGAAAAAATAAAAATGGCGAATTTAACAATAAATTTCGCGAAGTCCAAGTTCTTTAGGCAGTCACTTAAGTACCTAGGTTACGTCGTAGACGAGTTCAGGTTGCGTACTGACCCTGAAAAGGTCGCCGCCATTTTGAATTTTCCCATTCCGACCACTTCTCGGGAGGTGAAGATATTTTTAGGTACGTGCTCATGGTATCGTCGATTTATTCGAAACTTTTCGACAATAGCACCTCTCCTCCCTATTTAAGGTTCAACGTAGGTGAACCGTCCGCTGCCCTCAGCACTGCGACATAACTACTTCCTGCCCGGTAGTGAGGAAACAGTAGTCGACAGAACAGAAATGTTAAGACTGAAAATGTGGCCGGAGCCACCAAAAATCTGAAGATTGTCTGGAAGCTTTGAGCTATCAGGGCCTTAATATAAGGGGATGAAAGAAAACTGTTAGTATTAAGCACAATCTTTATTACATAACGTTTCTCTACAGGTAGCAATAGTAAAATTGTGAAACCTTAGTATCTAAACCCAGACAATTACTTAATTAAATTTTGAAAAGCTCAGAGCAGGGCGGGGTCGCTACAGAAACTGGTTCTTATATTGGTTCACAAGTTACACTGTCTAAAGTTGTTAGTCCCTACTTAAAATCAGATTGCCATCAATTTCAATAATTATATTTATGTATTTAATCCTAATTCCCTACTTTATAATAATAATTTAAATTGTTTCACAGACCTTTCCAAGAAGCACCCTTCATGTGAAGTCAATCCGGCAGCCAAAAATAGCAGCTGTTTCTCTACAGCGAAAAGAGAACACTGCCCCAAACGAAATCTCCAAAAGTAAAAAAAAGACTAAAAGCTATAAAAAAAAATGTAAATAAATAAATAAACCCTATCCAGCTGAAAGGAAGAAAATTGCTTCTATTAGAAGATTGCAAATGGCTTAAGCATGTGGCAGGCAATTATTAAATCAGGATAAATCTTACCGAAGACATTCAGCAACTAAGGATTGTCTCAACGCTGGTAATCCCTCCTTTACCCTTTAGCATGGGTCTGATATTTCCTGAAAATAGCCACGAATATGAGAGATGACCTAACTTGAATTGTACAACATTCTACACACAGCTTTCCATATAAGTATTTACTTACAGGGTCCCTGCTGCTACCAAATATGATTTAAATGGGCTGCTTCGACGCCATCTGAGCCAAGTCTGCTCACAATGGAGGACCAGACCTCCGTCAATCACCAGATGCTTCAAGCTACAAATTTAGCCCAATTTATACAAGCAGCCATTCATGTCACAACTCTCAATCTTATGCTTGGGTGGCCATAATCTGAAAATCATTATCTCCGAAAACAATATTCCAAAATTTCCATATTGTGTGAATAACATTTACTTGTATTTTTTTTATTACTAGCTGTATTTAGTCTTTGTTTATTATGTTATTATTTTTCTATCTTTTAATTAAATAAATGATATTCATCAATACCTGAAGTTACTATTTTTTCCTGAAATGGGGTAACTAGATTTCCTATGGCAACACAAACAATGCAACAACCAATCTCAGGCGGCCTCTCATCAAAACAGACCTAAGGAAAAGATGTCAGCCTACAAAATTCTATGGTGCTACCAGAGTAAATCGAAACCTGAGCCGTTCAAGGCATTGGAGAAAACACACAACGTGACAATTTATACATTAATACATGTTGACATCTCGCTATAAATTTTGCAGGCACACAACTTGCGCATTGAGAAGTAAAAATACAACATTAGCTCGCAGCCAGGCTAGTTTCCGCATTCTAGAACAAAAATATTTTTTGCGCGTAATAAATAGACAAATTTGACAGGTCTATTTCAGAATTTTGTCTTTTTCTCTATTTTCAGTAATAAAACTTGCCTCGTTTTTTGTGGCATTCATGATAATATCGCAAGAAAGCAAAAGACATGTCTTATGACTTATAGCTGATTTCGCAACATGGCATAGGAATTGATTTTAGTTTTTTGAGACAAAATGTTCTTTGCGATCTCTTTGCCAATTTTTTTCCAAATCTGTCCAAATGTTTGCGGTAAGTTAATAGACAAACAGCTAGTTACATATGCAATTATAATTTATAAAATAAGTAAGTACCTGTGCTAGTACTTACGAATTTTATGAGATTGATAAAATAAATCCTTAATATTAGGGGTTAAAGTATGAAATTGCCGTTTTATTGCAATAGGTTCTTTGAATTGACATAGAATCTTCATGGTTTGAGGTTTTCGAATGAAACTTTTTTCAAATGGTTTCTATGATGTTCTTTTTTTAAAAAATGTGAAACATTTGAATATCGACTTTCAATTGTTTTTGTTATTCAATTTAGACAAGAAAGATGGATACTGCGAAAATTCGAGTGATTTTTGAATACGAGTTCCGACGCGGAACTAACGCGGCAGAAACAGCCCGCAATATTAATGCTGCGTTTGGAGAGGGGTCTACTAATGCCGTTAAACCATGCCGCTAATTCCTGGATAGTTTGACTAGGATCGGCTTCCACTATCTCTCTTAATTCATCGTTATTCACCTGTGTGGGCGGTCTTCCTCGTGGCTCGTTCTTTAAGTCGAAATTTCCATCACGAAAGCGTTTAAACCAAAATCGCACGGTGCGTTCATTAGTAGACCCCTCTCCAAACGAAGCATTGATATTGCGGGCTGTTTCTGCCGCGTTAGTTCCGCGTCGGAACTCGTATTATAGAAGAAGAAAACTGTAGAAGGTGGGGAAAGAAATCAAACATTACAAAACTAATAAATAAAGAGCCTGCCTTGCTGGATCTGGATAGTGTCTGAGTACTTTTATTTTTAGAGAGGATATGTAAGAGATTTGAAATGTAAGTTAATTATGTATTGTAACAAATTGGCAAGCGTCAAAAATAGTTGGATGCCGTATAAATATATTGTTACGGGCTAGGGTTCTGGATATGGATGTAAAACGCCAATGACAACTTCTTAGGATTTATTCACGCGGGGTCTGGTCTGCAGGTCTTCACGACACGAAGTCCACACGTAGATTCCAATCGCAGGTCCAATCGAAGTCCAATAGTATCGCTGAGGTCGTAGGTTATCGCTCGTATCGCAGGTATGTTCACTTGAAGTTCACTCTTCGCTATTCCAAATGGAACTGACAGCGCGCCGCGGCGACCGCTATTTATATCCGCCGGCAAGGATTCTAGAACATTCAAGTACGTACCTACACTCGGTGCACGCGGCAACGACTCTAGAACAAAGTCCTTGTCAAAGAGATTTGAACCTTATACTAGTGGACATACGAGTCACTATTGCTTGCAGCGTTTTATTGTTTACTAAAACGCAGCATGCGGCGACTATTCGATAGGCTTCCAGAAAGCTCTATTCTAGATGGTTCGGGATAGGACCGCGACACTGCTCCCCTCTTAGAGATGCTCGTCCCGAGCATCTTCATTACTGCCGTGATAAGAAGCTAAGCGGTCGATGTGAACCACTTTTTGTGCACCTCTTGGCTGCCGTTGAATTCGGTACGTCACGTCATTTAACCGAGTTACCACTTTGTACGGTCCCTCCCATCTTGTCTGCAATTTCGGAGATTTTCCTTTTCGTCGAGTTACATTGTGAAGCCAGACTAGTGCTCCTTCTTCGAAGCCGCTTGTATTTGCTCAGCGGTCATACCTAGTCTTCATCTTTTCACTCGACTCCAATCCGTTTTCCCGTACTATGGCATGAATCTCTCGCATTTTCTCACGTAACTCGGAAATGTAGTCGTGTAGAGAACGTGAGTCGTCAGGAGGCCCTCCAGTCAGCAGATCTACTGGTATTCTCAGTTCTCGGCCAAAATTTACACGCGCCGGGGTTACCTTCGTGCTTTCATGTTCTGCAGTTCGGTAGGCCAGAAGAAATGGCGGTATGTATTTGTCCCAGTCTCTCTGGTGCCTGTCAACGACTTTTGCTAAATGTCTCTCAAGTGTTTGGTTAAATCTTTCTACCATGCCGTCAGATAGAGGATGATATGGGGTGGTCCTAGTCTTATGCATTCCCAATATTTTACAGAGTTCTTGAAATACTTGAGACTCAAAGTTCCTGCCTTGGTCGGAGTGTATTTCCAAGGGCACACCAAACCGGCAAACTACTTCCTCAAACAACTTGGAGGCAACAGTCGTGGCTTCTTGATTAGGTATGGCGAATACCTCTGGCCATTTAGTGAAGTAATCCATAACTACCATGAAATACTTATTTCCTGATTCCGTTACTGGGAACGGTCCAGCCACATCAACTGCAATGCGTTCCGTCTAGGTATTACGATTTTCTTCAGGCACGTGACATTTCCATCGGGACCGCCAAGTATGAAGTTCTCCTCATCACCACATTTAAAGACACCGTTAGTGACATCGATGTGACAGTTGTGTTTTTTCATAAAGTCTAGGCCCAGAATGCAATCATCCATAATTTCGGCTACGATTACGTTGTGAATATATGACGCCTCCCCAACGCATATCGTAACCGACCTTTCACCCAGGACGGGTATCTGCTGGCCAGAAGCGGAGACAAGTCTGCATAAACTGGTGCCTTTGTGTCTCCCTACAGCTTTCACCAGGTCTGGTCTCACTATTGTTCTAGAGGCTCCTGTATCTAGGGTGATTTTGCACTCTATTTTATTCACTGCACCGCATATTAGTAGACTGTTCCCATTCCATGCTTGTGAGATTCTGGTTACTGGGGCTTCCTCCGCTCCAGCCAGTACCCGCCCCGCAGTCCTGGCTTTTACTCGTTTCCCTGATTCACGGCGGAGGGCGCAGCGTTATGCTTCTTCACAAACTCTTCAAAACGCTGCTCTATTTTGTTGAGACACGCATCCAGTCTGTCATCTGTTTTGGTCGGTTGCCTTTCTTTCTTAGGACACGTGAATTGCAGATGCCCTCTTTCCCCACACTTGTAACACATGCGCCCGGAGTTTCTATTGGGAGGTGTCTTGATCTCTTTAACCTCCTCAGTAACTTCTCGAAGTTTATACCCTTGCCGGATATCATGACGCACAGCTTCTACTTCCAGGGCGTGTGCCAGACCTTCTTTTAATGAAGAATGGTGGCGAAGCTTTACTGCAGCCCTAATTTCAAAATCCTTGATCCCGTCGACGAAGGCTTGTAAAATATTCGTGTCCACCATTTTACTATCAGCAGAAGGGTATGCCTTTCGAACCAACTTCTCAATTTCCAACGCCCATTGTTGAAGTCCTTCACCCAGGCGCTGAGTCCGGTCGCGTAGCTGAGCACGAAAAACGTGTTCCAGGTGTCGTTCTCCATATCTAGCCTCAAGTGCCTCCAGCAAGTCTTTGAACTCGCTGCCTGAGGTGGGCAGTGCCTCCAGGACAGATAAAGCCGAACCTCTGAGCGCGACGGTGAGGGCTGTCAGGCTCTGTTCGTCCGTCCACCCGTTTGAAGCAGCGACAGTCTGGAACTGCTGGCGGTAGGCGACCCAAGACGTAGTACCATCGTACGGAGGCACCTTCACTTTAGGCCCGTGGTTTATGCTGACAACTCCGCTCGATGTAACTCCAGCAGCTTTAATACGCCGAACTTCCTGCTCTAGTCCAGTGAGGCCGGTTTTCACATTTTTTAGGTCATCCTCTAATTCGGAAACCCGTTCGTTCACTACCTCTACATCTTCATGTAGCTTAGCGACCGTATCACTGAACTTTGTAACGGCAGAAAGGATCACCTGTTGATCTGCCTTCTGTTCTTCTCGCAGGCCTTTTTGTTCTTCTCGCAGGCCTCTTTGTTCTTCTTGCAGGCACTGCATCTGCTTGCTCTGTTCTTCTCGCATGCCCTTCAACATTGCCATCAGGCACGACATATCCAAAACCTCCATGGTACGTGACTGAGGTTTAATGTCTTCGGTGGGCGTGGCCAGGTGGGCGTGGCTACGAGGCGGAGCCTGTTGGTCGGTTGGCGAAACCTGGTGGTCAAGGCCGGTGGGCGGAGCCTGGTGCACGGGGGCGGTGGGCGTGGCCTGGTGGGCGTGGCCAGTAGGCGGAGCCGCTGGGCAGGTATGCTGTGTCTCCACTACGCGCGTGGCCTGGAGGGCGGGGCCAGGGGGCGTGGCTTGGTCGGTGGGCGTGGCCTGGTAGGCGGGGCCAGTGGGCGTGTCCCTATGGCCAGTGGGCGTGGCCTGAGGGGCAGTGGGCGTGGCCTCCGCAGCACTTCTGGACCTGGTCCTCACTCCAGAAGTATCCTCTCTCGGAGTCAGTGGCATCTCCAAATCCCCAATTCTGACACCAAATATTACGGGCTAGGGTTCTGGATATGGATGTAAAACGCCAACGACAACTTCTTAGGATTTATTCACGCGGGGTCTGGTCTGCAGGTCTTCACGACACGAAGTCCACACGTAGATTCCAATCGCAGGTCCAATCGAAGTCCAATAGTATCGCTCGTATATATAGGTCGTAGGTTATCGCTCGTATCGCAGGTATGTTCGCTCGAAGTTTACTCTTCGCTATTCCAAACGGAACTGACAGCGCGCCGCGGCGACCGCTATTTATATCCGCCGGCAAGGATTCTAGAACATTCAAGTACGTACCTACACTCGGTGCACGCGGCAACGACTCTAGAACAAAGTCCTTGTCAAAGAGATTTGAACCTTATACTAGTGGACATACGAGTCACTATTGCTTGCAGCGTTTTATTGTTTACTAAAACGCAGCATGCGGCGACTATTCGATAGGCTTCCAGAAAGCTCTATTCTAGATGGTTCGGGATAGGACCGCGACAATATTTTTATTTTAATTAATAGCCTGCCATGCATATTTAAAATTCAATGAAAAAAAAGGAATGTGATAAGTTGTGTCTTATTAAAGTAACTCAATGTTATGTGGTTATGTGAAGGCAAAAATGTAAAAAAAATTAAAAATCATGTTACAAAAGGAATGCCACTGTTATCTAACTTAGACACAAGTCCCCCATTGCAGTGAGAGGCTTATGGAGTTCTTCTTGAATAATGTTCAGCATGGTCCATAAGTGCCACCGCAAGTAGGGCCTCAGAAAACATGATTTTGTGACAATGTTACAAAATCATATAAATTAAAAGAAATTAATTTTATTCACACTTTTAAATAATCTATAACACATGAATATAAGAAACGCTCGTGGCCTAGTCTAACCGAGTGATTGGAAGCAATCACTTGAATTAGGCAACAACAGGCGCGGTCAGGTGCAGGATGGGTGACCATCCCGTGACTACCGCTATTGGCATTTTTTCCGGTGCCAGCGGTCATATAATAGCAGCCGTTAAGCCATCTCAGAGGCCTTATGGGCGGATTGCTGACAGTAAGGCCTGCCTCTGCCTTCAATCCTCCACCAAATCCAAAGGCAACCACTTGGCCCCCGTGGTGGAGTATGCCTAAGCTTCCTGCGATGCTGGAAAAGGCCCGTACCTCAATAGTGGGGACATGCAAGGGTTGATATCCTGAACATAATTGAATCGCGTATCAGTTAACTCCATACCAAATTTTATTAAAATCGCTCCAGCCATTTAGACGTGAAAAAGTTGCAAATTCACACGCTCACAAACTTTCGCCTTTAAAATATTAGTGTGATGCGATTCTGATTAGGAACGTGGCACGGACTGTCAGACAGAATTGAGCCCTTTTAAGGCTGTATGGTTATAAGCCCTAAGCCTGCTGTAATAGGCGAAGGAACCAAAAAAATTAAGCCTTTTTTTTCAAGAAGGTTTTTCAATCAATCAACTAACCAACCGACCGACCGACCAACCGACCGATCGATCGATCGATCAATCAATATATTTTTCTAAAACCTTTTTGAAAACATATTGTTACAGTGATTCAAGCAGGGTCGCTGAAAATCTAACCCGTGAAAAAATACTCTATGAATATGGCGACGGAAGAAAATATGGCTATCGGGATACCATTTCCTTAACAGTAGTTACAAACATACACATGAAAGGAAATTAAAACAAAAAAAACTTTTTGTAACCAACTGGCAAAAAACAAAAATATTTGGATGCCGTATAAAACTTTTCTTTTATAACTTTTTAATTTCATTTATTGGCCTCCACGCCTGTTTTTTTACAATTATTGCCAGTGTTGTTTGTTTAAAGTACTACCAAGAAGTTCTAAAATAATTACGAAGAAGTTGGGGAAACAAGGCGATCATAGTGCTACAAAGTTATCTGACCCGGTGGAGGTGTCAAATTTTGTTTGGAAACGTCAAGTTTACTATGAGAAAAGTGACGCTGTCACCGGGTCAGATAAGCTTGTCGCACTCTACCTTGAGTGTTTTGAATATTGTCAGCATGCGCTTAAACTTTAGTTGTTACATTCAATGTAGGTAAAGAGATTTTCACCTCAAATACTTTTTGTTACAAAAAGTTTTTTTCGCTTTATGTTTTAATTTTACTAATGGCCGCTAAACCGGCAGTTTTTCACCAATATCACCATTGTTCATGTTGGTTACCAACACCCCCAAGAAATTACCTACATAGCAGAGCAGAAAAATCGGCGGTAGCCTAGTGGGTATAAAACAATGGACTCCGAAGCGAGAGACCCAGGTTCGATTCCCAGTGCGGACATGTACTAATGACTTTTTTAAGCTACGTACATTTGTGGAGTTATGGTAGCAATACCACTCGCTAACTGTGAAGGAAAACATAATGAGGAAACCAGAGCGTCTAAGGTGTTCAATTATCTCAGCTCTTGAAATTGCCAATCCGCAGAGGACACGCGTAGTAATATGCCTGTACTCTCTGTGCCCTGCAGTGGGATGTTTATTGACACAAAATAAAATCAATTACCCACATAACCTCAGTAGATTCGTAGCCTAACCTTTAAACCATAATTATGTGCAAAAAACGTTGATTTTACAATAAATTGGAAGGGTACAATCTGTAAAATCACAGCGTTAGAGGGCTCGTCCAGTCCTACGATCTTTCGTAGCTTGCGTCTACGCGCTACGCGTTGTGTTCGTAGCGTCGCGGGGTCCTGACTACGACGTAGACTCGGTCGTAGCTAATCGCTTAGTTGAAAGACTTTTATCAAACTTTTTTCTGGTAATTTCTTTCCTGTTTGTGAACGATAAAATACTTTTGCTAGTATTTTTACTACTATTGTTCGAAAGTCTACTATAGCGTGGTATTAAGAAGTGTAACAATATTTATTAATATTCAAGGTAAGGAGCCGCCTGGAAAATATCCTTTTACGTATGTAATTGTATGCTAATATATATTTGAATCTAAGAAAAATATACTGTTAAAAATGTATTGTGGTGTGCAATAATTGTTTCTCTAACTTCACCTACCTATGTAAAAGTAAATTAAAAACTTAGAAACTATTGTTCCGATCAAAGGCCAGCAAAGTGATGTTCCAAACGTCACCGACAAGCGGCAGCAGATGTCGCCACCGTCCCGCGGTTCTCCCAGCGGGTTGGCGCTGGCACTGGGCCCGGCGCCCACAACCAAGCTTATAAAAGAGACCGGAGCCCTGATCCCGCGCTCCGGCGCGCCACTCTCTCAGCTATCCTCATGGGGCGCGCCACATTCATACGATAGCATTAATCTACAAAAAAAAGAAAGATTTTCTTTCTTTTATTTTTTTATGTCTACTAGCCATTAAGTTGGGACCAAGTGATAAGTGACACGGTAAGTTTGTGTGCAGCCAAGTGTACGGAACTGTGATGTGAAACTGTGACTGTTCAGTGTTGCCATTTACGCCATGGATTTTCGGATGTTTTACCTTGCGATACAGTGCGGATAAATTGCGCAAACAAATAGCCAAACCTAATGTGGAAAAGTGTCAGTGTTATTGATGATGTTGCCAGGTTCGAAAATGTCAAACTGACGAGCAGATAGTTTATGATAGAAGTTTTTTTATGTTTTATTTATTTATAGAGGATATGGAGGGCATCGTCACCTTGTCGCCCTCAAAATAAGAACTTAACATTCAAGAGCACAGTACTTAAAATTATAATATTCAGAAATTCAGTGGTAGAGGATAACATTTTATTGCTAATTCGTCTAAACTACTAATAGTATTGTAGCGTGCGGTTCTTATGATGTAAGATACTTTTCAAACTAGACTTTCAATACGGTAGTGTACCAAAAACCTCCCATTATATCAAATAGGTTGTTATAAAATTATTTAATACTTTTGTCTGTTTACTAGATAGAGCATTGAAATATCCCTGTACAAAACTTAGTAGAATCACTCATTGTAATTGTACTTAACTCGTAGACAACAGCTCTGTTTAGCATTAATGCTAACATTAATACCATTAATCTGGCATAACTGGTTGATTAATCAATAACAATCTACTGAGATCGATCACATAAAGACGTACTAACTTAAGCGTAATAAATTAACCCAAGTGATTAGAAAGTGTGTTACTAAGCGATGGATTATTTAAATTGATAGAATTACGTACCTAAACAATAATAATGAAACAAGAGAAAATTAAATTGAAGGTCACACTATAAGTGTCAAGGTGGAAGACATATTTAAATTAAGTTAATGTCAAAACGATTAAAAGTAATAACTTACGACAATTACTAAGACTAAAATACCCCATCACGGCACTAAACATTAAAAAAGATTTAAAAACTGAAGTGAAAACCCTTTAAGTTCCAATCAAAATTATTTAATACATTCCACTTTTCTATTTTTTACACACCAAAAATTACTACTTTTTTTAAGAACTCCTTTTTATTAAAAAATATCGCTAGTTTTTGTTACAAAAAGAGGTTTATTACATAAGTACATGGTTTCGTGATTAAAACCTTCTTCATCACCCAGTTGACAAGAACTGTATTAAAAGCTTAGATTTTGTTATGTACTTTTGGAAATTAATTTAAATTTACTGACTCAACTGTTCTACATTGGGTTTATAATGTAGACTATTAATTATTATTAGACAACTCAGGTAAAAAACGGGAATCGAACTTTATTTTCAACAAAAGTCAACCATGACCTTGAATTTTCATCTGCTAACATTTGGTCAATGTCAAATCATTCAAAACATTAATGGTATAGGTGCACATCTGAAACGACGGCCCTAACGCTCTTGTTTTCATGCCAACGAACAACCCACTGCCCTAACTTGCCAAGCATTGCGAAACATCCGAGTGTACGAGTATATTCTATTTCGATTAATACCTTCGCGTGTATATTTGTACATGACGAATTACCTACGATGATAGTGGTCAGACGCTTGTACGTTTCTCTATCGTGGAATTTTAAAAGCTTTATATTGGCCTATGTAATATACTGCACCTGCCGTCGAAGCTTTGATCTATGAGCTCTCAACGACTCTCAACTCTTTTGTTGAACTTTACTCCATAAATAAAAACTATCACAGTCCTTTTTCAAAGGTAGACTCCCCTTTAGAAAGATCCTTCACGTAGTAATAAAAATGACCATGATTTCTACCAAGTAAAATTGTCGTTTAGTTTTCCTCGCCGCTATCTAAAAATTCCGATGTAACGACATCACATAATAACATTCGCAATAAAGCGCGACATTAACACAAATTTACCCGCAACAGAAATAGACAAGTAACATTGGCATTCAGTTGCTTTCCTCGTGATTTTCTAAACATTTTCTGTGTCTAAAATTATTCGAATTGGCGATGCAACAACTTTGCCCAGGACATTGCCGCTATCTCATAAACTCTACAATTTAGCGGACTTTAAATTTCTCGTGCATAATGTCAGGCAATGAAACGTAAAGCCCACTCCTCACGTGGCCTCTCAAATTTGCGTATTTGGCAAATAGTAACCATCCATTGCCGGGTTTGCCTACGAATCTTGAGTATTAACTTTATAAATCCTTCAATGTACTATAAATCATCGGCTTGCACCCGAATCGGCGAATGTGAATATCCAAGTGAAGCGCCAGCATAACATGGTGGGAGCAATAAATTTTTATCGACTATTTAATTTTTATGTACGTAACAAATATCAAACAATCCGGAACTGAAAACTAACGATGTTATTTATAAAAACACGATTCCTCTAAAACACTCGCCAGAGTTAAATAATAATCCGTGCTTACGTCTTTCCCTCTACCAGAAACTATTAAACTGCCTCTGAGGAGTGTTTTAAAGGAATCGCGTTTTAGAAATAAGACCGTAAAACCTTTCTAAACTTTTAGGCATGAATATAGGTAGCATTCCTTACTTCCCAGACAGCATTTTGTTTGACTAGGGAAGTTACCAGCAAACTGCCCGGTTATAGATGGATAGAGAACCTTTTTATTGCACAACCAGAAAAATAAGAATTTAACCATTACTAGTGTCTCGTAGAAAGACGCTTGACTAGAGAGAGGCCTCTGAACTTGATTTATACAAATGTCCTCAGTCTGTGTGTATCCATCCTAGTTTGGGTTCGCAGGGTATCCTAGTTTTGGAACCAGGGTGAGGGATTGTGAGGTATGAAAGTTATTGTTATCATTATCTGGATTACCACTTGTCAAACAAAATGAAATCTTCATCACCTAATCAATGTCCTCTTTGTATTCCGACGATAGGACTTCTGCGGGGGATAGGCTTGGATATGGTCAATTGCATAATCTTAGCATAAACTCCCATACGCAAGATTTATATTTACACTTCAGTAACTAATCATAAGTACTGTACATTACAGAAGGTTCAATTTGTTACTTGACACTATAGTTGCACTCCTCACTTTTTTTTTAATTAAAGTACTATTCTAATTACGTAAAAGTTTCATGGCTATGTTCAATGTACGATAAATTTTGATTGTGATCTGAGCTGCTGGAATCAGATATCTGAAATGCTAATTTCTAATTGTTTAACGATCAATTTCTTGTTAATTGATAGCAAACAGCAGGACTAGCATTTAAAACGTAAAAAAAGTTTAATTAGCCACAAATTTACTTTGTACCTATTTCCATCCATATTAACGTGCAACCAAAATTCCCTAAAGCTTACAAAACACAGCAACTAAAATGGAATCTCTACTGTCTAAAACTAAGGCTGACTTGCACCAACACTTTTAGAAGTGCAGCTTAAGTAGCAATTAACTAATATTCTTCATACAAAAGTCAATTTCAATACCCATCGAACCTTTGTCGTTTCGACGAATACGCAACAGGAAAATTGTTCCACCTTTGGGTGCGTGTACCGATGGCCATGGTCTCTCGTTAACTCGTCACGGCTTGGCGAGAGGCATTGAATTCCGGCAGCCAAGTAACATTTCTAATGTCTGCAGTTTTGAGTTTTCCATCAAAGTTTAAAACTACTTTTTAAAACTCCGTTTTTATTTATTTTTCATAAAAATGTCCGTTTTGATCTGTTGAATCGCGTACCTTTTTAAACAGAAAAGGAAAATAAATAAAAGTATGAAATAAATAACAATATTTTTGCCTGAAATCTCGGTGCAATAAAGGAACTCACCAAAAAAATTAAAACTTAAGACTTAATAGAACGGTCGTTGTTACGACGAGTAGTTACGACGAGGTATTATGGCTTATGTGAGAAGGTTAGGAGGTTAGGAGTCTAGGGGTTAAGTAACATTAAGAAAATGGTGCATGTCGGCCTTAGTCGCAGTAGTTATGGCATTGAGGTACACAGATTCCGGAACGGAGACCACGAACTGACAAATGCAGCATATGCTGGCAAACCCAAACAACTAACGATCTAAGGCAGATTTCTGGTAGAGACTGGATAAAGATGGCCAAGCACAGAAAGAAGTAGCGTGCCTTGAAGAGGCCTATGTCCACCAATGAATGAATACGGGCTGATGTCACGTCGTGATTAGGGAGACACCGACATATAAAAGAGTAACGGACATATTTTCCTGAAAATTCTATAAAAACGTGGATTATTGGATGATCCTACTAGCCTCAATATAGAGTATCGTATAATTAATTAATTTTAGTAATCCACAAACCCATAAATGCATTAATATTACAATAAAAATTCCCAACTCTCATGTTTTTTCGATTAAAAATATATTTTCACGTCTTCCGGTCATTGCAAGACAACTGGAAATTTACGTAGGTAGGTTGGTAATTTACGTTTTACCTGCTACATTACATCTTCAAAAATATTCTTCTTCATAAATCAATGTCACACGCTACCCGCAGTTGGCAACCGTAAATATAGGCAATGTCGAACTGTCCACTACGCTCCAATTACGCTAATTATTTTGCATAGCATGTAGGTACAGAAATAATCGTGCCCCACGTCTTGTCCTCAAGAGCGGTATGGAAAGAATTTTCACTACCCAATTTCCAAATCAAGATATTTGAATTGGAAATTTCTTGTCGTAGGATGACGTTCATCTGTCAAGGTCCCTTCCGCGTAAATTTTCGCGCCAAATCCCAAAGCATTTCCCTGTGAATTCCTTGAAAAAACAAATTAATGTTATGAATATATAGGAGCACTGAGAACTTCCAAAATAAAATTTCCGATACTTTCCATGTCTTGTAGGTATCCCGGCCGTATAAAATGTAGGCATTCCCGCATTCCGTGCTAGAGCATAAAGCGTTCTTTGTAGTATGGTAAACAGAGCAGCCCCGCTTGGCAGAGCAGTGCTAGGCGAGCTCGCCCCGGGCTGCGGCCGCTATAAAAAGATCATCATAGGACGGCCGACGCAGCCGCGACGCGACAAGCAACCCTGGAAAGCGATTCAACGGCAGTGCCATCGAGTACTGTTGCCAAAATAATTAAAGAAATATCCGACGGTGTCCCTCCGCCGCGCCCGGCGCCCGCGCCGCTCTAAAACCGTCGCTCTTTGCCCGGGAGTCGCAACTCGGGGCGCGGAGGGAAAACATCTCCCGCGCCACTCTTATTCCTTCTTTCCTTCTCGACGCTGCCGAAAAGTTACTTTTTCAGTAAGTTCTAAACGCTTTTTTACAACCGACTTACCTATCTGCATAGCCGTGAGTGTAACTATTCAAGTGTTTAGTAGTGCTGCAATTGTTACCAAAGAAAGTTGGTGAATAATAACCAGTGAGAAAGTGTTACATAACGCGCTACATGTATAACTCTATGGAATTTTAAAAATACCGCATTTTTACAAGCATAGAGCACCCAAAATAGCGCAACGTCACGTGGTACCTTAGCAGTGAACCGACCAATGGTGTCGCTCCACATTTATCAGCGATTGTAAATTAAACATCAGTTATTTCTCAAAAACCTTGTTAACAAAGTAATTTTAATCTTATATAAGAACAAAATAACAGCTTTAACTATTTTTATACGTTTAAATATTTTATTTTCCAACAAAAAGAAGCTTCACTGTTCTATGATTTTCCTGTAACTGGCAACAGATGGCGCCCGAAGCTAGTTAATTTTTACGTCAGTTTAAAAAAATGACGGCTGGTTTGGTTACGTGTTCGCGTGGTTTATGATATTTACGAGCGAATAAAAGTATTATAGTGTATTTTGTTAAATGTAATTAGATAAATTAAACTACGAACAATATTTGACTTTAGGTGTACTAGATATTTCATGAGACAATCTATTCCCATGAGTGACAAAAAGTTCTTGGTGAGTTGTGCATCAAAAGGTGCTCCCGTCCCGACCAGGAAATTGCTAGTTTAAGCTGCAATTGCCCTATTTTTGTGATATTTTACGGTTAATTGTGATAAATTATAATTTCAAGTTGTGTCTTAGCACTCGTTTCCTGTGCTGATACTTGGATTTGTCGATTCATTATTTTCATCATAGAAAGGTATCATCCCAAATACTCCTGATTGCGACGTAGTAAATTATAAATTTTCACCAATAGTACCTTGAATTCAGCCTGATATTTTGTCTAAAAGGTACTTTAACCGAGCGAAATAGAACTTTTGTAGAACATAACCTCAACATTAGCTTGCTGACGATGACTCGTCAATTCTAACCCTCTTGTTCTTCTCTTCTAGAACTGACGGCAACTTAAAAATTCCACCATGGAGGACGCTCACGCTAAAACCGTGGAGGAAGTCCTAGGATACTTCGGCACCGATCCAGACAAAGGTCTTAGCGCAGACCAAGTCAAAAGGAACCAAGATAAATACGGCCCAAATGGTAAGTAAACTTTTGTTTATGTTCAGTGAACTTTAGTTATAAAGGTACAACGATAAACCAGTCTGATTGTTTTCCATGGTATTTTAACAGTCTTACATACCTTTTTCTCTTAGTATTTTGTGGATACAAAGAATAATATTTAGTAATTGTACAACACCTTAATTAATCCTATATGTTGTTACTTCTCTTATGAAATGTGGTGAAATTGTGATTTGTTAGTTATTTTATGCAGCGTGGTGTAATAGTGACAAAGAGGATTGCAACAATTTGTTTCTATTAAAACATCAACAGAGTATGACACTTAGACTCCAGCTCAACAAACAAGCTACCTACATAAATATTAAACGAGTTGTGGAAAAACTGCTCTCATTGTGAACAGTCTCCAGTACTCTATGATGCTAATTGTAAGACATGCATATTATATATCTTACATGTTCATTTTCCATAGAACCTGTACATTACCACATTCTAACACTGGTAACATTCCCATAAAGAGCAGTGAACTGAGCCGAGCCGAAACTACAACTTAGAGTTTATTATGACAATTTGAGGTACAAGGCATAGCCGAGTGTACTTCTTAATGTCTGAGTTAAATTGCAATGTACATCGACATGTCAGTAGTAAACTATGAATAATTAATTGTAGTTCTGTGGAACAGGCCCCTGGACATTTGTCTGTTACTAGGCATCTGAGGATATGTCACATTTTTGACAAAGATGTGTTACAACTTTTATATATATTTTTTTTAAATAAGACAATTGTAACAGTATCTTATTAGAGGAGTGAAGGCTCGTCTCCACTTGAAATATACCTTGCACACAAATACATCAGAAACTCACACCTGTATACATCTGCAAGCAAAAACGTCACTAAATAGTATTTTAACATTTCTGTCAATGGTCTTTATGAAGCAATAGAAAAATAGGCCGCTAAGCTTCAAAACTTCACATTAATTTTCTTACATGTAAGATGTAGAATTGTTATTTAAGACTTCTGATATGGCTAATTAAACAACAGGAAAAGAAATTATAACATCCACTAAACACAATAACTTCTCCTGATACCAAACTAGGAAACCATATGCTATGGTAACCAAGCAAGGACATCACAAACATGAAGATACACCTATACTAAGGCCATTTGTACATGTATGGCGGCTCCCAGTGGGATTCAAATGTACTATCCCTGGCATGGTGCACAATATGCTCTTTAGCAGTTGAGTTGCGGTAACCTACATCGCCACCAATGCGATGGTAATCAGATGTGATAACGGTAGGCCAATGAAGCAGTCATTGATAAAGCAAAAAGTACAAAATTTGCAAAATGTTTTAAATAAACTCTCACAAAGTCAAGAGGTGTCCCAGAATCCATAATCACTACAAGAATTTAAGCCAGGTTTTCACAATCTTAGTGCACTCGGTCCGAGTGCGCCATTCGAGTAAACTAATGCTTCTGATTGGCTATTTTGGTTGACGGATGGCGCACTGGCTTTAGGTTCATCGATAGTTTTAGCATCCCGAAACCAGCAGACAAGATTGGTGAGGCAAAACTCTAATTTACATTGAATTTTTTCAATGATAGTGGTCATTTGAATAAGAAATAGACGAGTTTGAGCGAAAAGTGTTCAATAAGCTGATGAGGATTGTTAGGCGAAGCAATTATGCAATTATTGCTGCGGATGCCCCACTGATTGGTCGTCTATTGAGTCTGTACTACAGAGTAGTGTAGGATGAATTGTTTTACTATAGTAGTAAACTTTATTACCCAGTTCAAGAATATTAAAACTCCTCAAGTGTTAAAGTGAAGCTATTCCATTAAAAAGTCCTAAACATAAGTTCTTTGACCTTCTTCCAAAGCAAACATGTCTGGAGTTCTTTTGATCTTATTACTAAGACTAAATTCATAGTTTAATTTAAACAGTATACTGTTGCCAGGAACCTAATGCCACTAATCTATTACTAAACAACCAACTAACAAACATAGTTGTTGTGATCATTGTGGCCTTTGTCTTGAGTCACTCTTTGTCGTCATACATAAAACATACTGAATTGTTTCTAATTTTTATTTTATGGCCTCATAATATTCTGCAGCATGCATGCTGCAGAATTTTATGATCTTGATGAGATTTTTTTCTTTCTAAAATTAACTTGGTCTCTGTTACTGAATGGGTCATAAAAGACCTGCATCCCCATAGCAGTGGCGTCAGTTCGATGTATTTATAGCGTGGCGGAGGCCGAGGGCCGGCACTGGTGCGTACGTGTGAGCCATCCCTTCAGCCGTGACAAAGTCGTAGTCTGAAAGCCCACTCCCTCGCGTCATAATTACAAACACTTATCTAATCGATGAGTACAGAATCTCGTACGCTTATCTAGCCGTTTTTTGTTCCACTTCCACGCTTCTTTTTGTGTGTCGTTAACCGATAAATCCTTTTATTGTTGTCTCCGTACGATCGTTGATAAACTTCGTACGACTAGTATAACCAAACGAGGCTCATGGCCTGTGTTCCATTGCGTTACTGTGCACAAGACCCGATTTCATCGATGTCACTATTAACTACGACCAGCAAGGGTGCTAGTGCCACTATGTATCGTTTGCACCATCAATGGTGGAGATTGCACTGCTACGCACTGTTTGCCCTACTGTGCAAACAGTGGCACTCCAAGACGTAGTAGTCATTTGCACAACAATGATCCTACTATGTCTTGTGTGCACGAGGAATGATGCATAACATTCTTACCTTTCACGTTTACTCCCTAGTCCGATTAGTATCACGATTTTTTGAAAACCATGCGTTATATATAACTAAGCTTTAGTTCAATTAAAGCTCAAAACTCAATGTAACTCTTGAAGTGACGTTTTTCAGGGGACCTACTCCTACATAATCCAAAGACTTTATAAAACTAAAACCTATGAAAATATAATAGCTGCTTCAAGTAATACCAATTTGATTGGTCACTTTATTTTTATCACTCTTTTCCATAAAGTTTTAATAATTAAATTGTTGTATTATTTGCACCATTGATTGTGTTAACGATACATAGTACATAGTGTTATTTGGTGCTTATGAAACCTAGATGTCAAGCAGTTCCACGCACTGGAACCCGGGAATTATTCCCTTTGTGTCCAAAATTTGTTTACTATAGATGAATAGACTACAATAGGTGCCCTGAATTAAAATTGTATCATGACAGTTTCATACATTCAAATTTGTTAGAAGTACCTTTTTTATTGAGATTAATCCACATCAGTAGATCCACGTTACGTACTCCTACTGTTAGAGGCAACCAAAACGTGTTTATTTGGAGCATCAGAAATGCGGTGGCGTTGATGCACCTCATTGTTTATTTACACCTCGGCAGATCGGCTACTGACTCAATCACATGTGAGGTGGCTGCGTAAAGGCAGATTTACGCAGATCCAGTACCTGTATGTGGATCACTGGATTAAAATCCATCCACAATTCGATACTAGTCCGTAGAAATGTGGCAATACAGCGCCAGTGGGCCTGTTTCTTGTGACTGAATAGTAGAAAAGGCTTATGGTAATACGTCCGACGCACCATTTGTGAGCAACAAAATTAAAGTTGGAAATAGGAGCGTAGTGTACGGGGGCCTAAGACGCGTGGATGCGTAAACCGCACGTCACTCAAACCCGCCTCAAGCACTGTCACAATACGGAAAATCTCAACGGGTGTTTCGAGAATAGATTCAGGCGCAAATAAATATTTAATTTGTGCGCGGCCTTGTATGAACCACGTTAGATTTTAGCCGCCTGTCGTTATCGTAATCTGGCTATGGTCACTCTTGTTAGCTTTTATCGAGTAGGTCTGGCTAATGTAGACTGAACGCTCCATGATAAAGATATCACATTTGAATAACGCTGAGTTGACCCAAAGACAATAAAAAATAGTACTTCGATTCAAGTTAGTAAAGTTCGTATTGCTTACAGAAAAAAAAGTTATAAAATAATTTAGCCTAAAGTAAGCAGCTCAGTTGAAATACTATTTGTTTGTAAGAAGGCCATTTAATGGAAAAGTAAATTAAAGCTGGTTATTAACATTATCAACATTGATAAGTGTAAGATCGCTGTACGCACGTTGTCATTGTAGTTTACAATCTCCATCGTGTTTGTGTACAAAACAATAAGTCTCCCGCTTCGTATTTGAGAATTTCAAGAATTTAAAACATACGTACTGTTCAGTTCTTAAAATCACCCTTACCATAAATCCCGGAGATAGAATATAATTTCGAAATGAGTCTCGCTAATGTATAACTATCCGAAAGATAGTGTTCATTATGTTTCCCTACTCTACCAAATGTCCAATACTTAGTATTACCTACTCGTACAAGTGACAAAACAAGTAGCCGATACAGATTGTGTTGTGATTCAATATTTCCTAATGGTAACTTACACTTATATAATATGACGTAGTTAGCATAATCGCCGTAAATCATGACTGACTTCAATATGACTGTATGAATTGTATTCAACCAATTGTCGTGCTTATATTATTCAGTTAATAATGAAGCAGATGACCTAGGTACGTCGTTGATTACGTAGTAGATTTGAAATTATGTGTACATTCTATCCTAATTAAAAGGTTTAAAATGCTGTAGCTACTAGCCAGTAGATCGTTATTAAAATTAGACGCACGTGATTACTGTTCACGTGACTTTTTCGTGATTACATATTTTAGTATAATATTGAATTATTTACTTCCTCCATTAGTTTTCTAAACATGTCATTCACATTCAAGAAAACCGCACGTCCAGCGAGATAACTTTTGGCCTTGGCACGCGAAATAAATCTCTAAATCCACGGTCGGACCAGAGCCAAACTAGAAACGGCCCAGTATCCCAGATACTAGTTATCTTACAAGGGTGTATATCATTAGAGCATTATAGTCTCAACACTGCGACGTTTGATCAGCTCAGCAGATAAACGTACCATAAATAAAGCAAATCCGGATGTTTACACTAGGCTTTTCTTAGAATTCCCATTTTGTTTCATTACGTTTCGTAGTGTCAAAAGGTCTCTGTAGTCGATTATACAATTTGCGGGGTCAATCTGAATTCATTCTATGAATCAATTCTATTTAAATGTGACCTGAGGTAAAATGAACTTCCATCACAACGATGGAAATTATTATTGATTATTTGGCACAATTATTCGTCCCTAATCCGGACTTGACAATTCCATCTCTACCGAATAAGGCGCCATCGGTCTTTTTGTTTGCGAGCATTTATTGCTGTCTAGCAGTGGCCGGCATTAGTAGTGCTGCACCGATTGCACACGATCAAAGGCTTATCGGTTTATTTACAGCACAAATCGCCCGACTATCTACAGTAGGTAATGCACCGGACACGCGTCTGCATTCTGTGCGCCCACCGCGAATAAATAATGTAAAATAATACGCCACTACTCTTACGATACGACGTAATGTAAGGTCTAAACGAGCCCGCTTTTAGGGCTACGTTACGATGCACTGTGAATTGAATACATTTGTACGAAAATTTACATTTTCATAACCATTACACATTATGAATGATGTACATTCTAAAGTCACAATAAATATCCAAGTAAGTGTATCCGATACATTTACTTGGTTACTTATTTAGACTTGTATACTATTAAGAAAATCTGGAATTAATTTCTGATTTACAGCAAAAAATGGTGCTCTGCTATCTAGGTTTTTTTTGGCGTGATCGATAGCTAACTAAAACATTGACTCTGTTAGGAGTCTTTTCCGTACTACTAAGCGACACCTTAATTTTGCCATATCAAGAAAAGTAGAACCGTGATAAGGAACAAAAGAAGGTGAAATTTCCAACGGCAAATCTCAAAAGTCTTGTCCCACATCGACACGTCCTGTTTCGCACCGTAAACCCCTGAATCTATAATATTTATTATATTCTTTTTAATGCACTAACCCGTGCTAAGGACAATTTTAAAAACCTATTAGAGGCTAAAAATTCCACTCATGCCGGGACTCGAACCCGCGACCTCTGGCTAACCGTGCCAGTACCTATAACATTTAGCACAGTGGTCAATAGCCTACTACAATTTCATTCGCTTGTGCTCAGGCTCGGTGAAGTACCAACTTAGAACTTAGCTTGTACTTGCTTATGGTCGTAACCTATCCGTCTATCAAATATTATCTATCAAAGGCAACGGGCTCACCTACGGATAGATGCATTTTATAGAAAACAATATATAAGTTCGCAATTCACTGTTATTGTTGTTCGTTCTCGTCTAATTCGCGGTAGGCCGCCCAGTCGCACCGCAGTCTAGAGCGTGTACCACTCCACAATGCATAGAACGTGTGAGATAAAACACAATATTGTAATTTATTTGCTCCCTTTATGCTCCTAATACACTTGACCTCGCGGTACACGTATTCCACTTAAGGGGCTGTTAGCAGTGACATTATTCAACTCTCAGCAAGTAATAGCTTTTGCGGGTAGCGCACCGCACTAACTCTACGTAGCTCGTCCTTTATCTAATAAAATAGATAACCAACCAATCCGTCGATAATATTGGCAACATAATCCAGGGTACATATTAACAAATAATTGAGCTTTTAGTTTATTTACTAAATATACAGTTGTTGAGTGGCATGGTATTAAGCTTTGAATTAGAAGCCACCGTAGTAATTTCGTCAAAGATACGTTTATTGATGTTGAGATATACTCGGATACTCCTACGTAGTTAGGTGGACGATAAAAAAGTACGGTCTTATTTATAACAACACGATTCTTTAAAACACTCGAAAAACTCTGGTTAAAATAGTCTGTGGTGGAGATTTACAAGGAAAAAACGTAACCACAGATTAAATAAATTACCTCTAAGAAGGAGTGCTTTAGAAGAATCTTGTTTTTATAAATAATACCGTGAGAGACCTTGCATATTTCTTCTTTCTTATTTTTTTCATTTTGAACTTTATTTATTTTTTATACACTACATTATGTTGTCCTTTTACATCTGCTCCTGCGGGTAATATTTCAGATAGCTTCTTAAGAATGTAGGTACCTATATAAATAGTTAATACGCGATAGTATCTCTCTCGCTTAGATAAAAGCAGCATGGTTTACTCCTCGCTCTAATACCATCTAAAGTCTAGTTGTGTTTATAACTATGTGTGTATAACGCAAATTCAATGAAGCCTTGAAGAAATTCAGTGCGCCCAACAGTCTAGATTCAAGATTTTTCTAACGCGTGCGTTGTTGCGTTTCTTCCGTAATCTCGATGGTTCGTAAGCAAATCGAAATAAATCTTTTGATTTGTGTATTGCGTTGAAAGCAGCGATAGCGTAGTGAAGAACGCCTGCTTCTCAACCGGGAGGTCGTGGGTTCGAATCCCGGTACATACCGGGAAATGTCATTCTTTTCTAAGTTATGTATATATGTGAAATTATAGTAGCAATACCACTCGCTAAGTATGAAGGAAAACGTGATGAAACCGTAGTGTCTGAAGTATTAACTCAGCCCTTGCTACGTACAATGGCTCAATTATGAGGCTAACGGCCGAATACTCAAACGTCATTCAAATATTTAAAGGCATCTTAAATAATTGACAAGCCGTTAAACACAAAATTCGTATACACAAACGTTAGTTAAAAGCTCCTGTTAAATTTAAGTGGAACACAAAATAACTAGCAGTTAAACATCACTCAGCGAAAAATTCGTATACTCGAACGCAACTTAGCGCGATTTAGCTGTCAAATAGGCTGTCAAATCGAGTTGAGTAGGCGTTACAATTGAAAGTGGTCGCGAGGTCCTTCAAATCGTGAAAAAGTTTTAATAATCAGTGAACTTAAGTGAAAAACAATGTCCTTAACATCTTTATCGTCTTTGTCGGATGAGGAAGGGCCACATGTGCCTCGAAGAAATGAGGCAAAGTTAAATGCTTTCGAGTATTACAACGAAACAGACTTCCATGCGCGGTTCCGGTTGTCGAAAGAGACGGTATTATATTTGGAGTCCGTCTTTGGACATACTATCCAACCAATTACAAGGCGTAATAGAGCCATACAACCAGTGGACCAAATTTTAATAACCCTGCGTTATTATGCTACTGGCAGTTACCAAAGAGTAATAGGAGACATATTTCATGTTGAACAACCCACCGTTCACCGAATTGTACATAGGGTGACTGCAAGAATAGCAAACATGAGGCAGTTACATATAAATATGCCAAGACCAGAAGAGGTAATGGATGTGGCTAACGATTTTTATGCCATATCCGGATTCCCCAGAGTTGTGGGAGCTATTGACTGCACTCACATAAAAATCAACTCTCCAGGTGTGTACTTTTAATTAAATTTTAAAATTTATACTTAGTATATCCTCCTTACTTAAGGAGAGACTCTAGATTGGCGGGTCTAATGAGTTGATAGTGATGATAATTATTATAATTTCAGTGGCTTAAAATAATGATTGAAAACAATTTCTACCGCCTTCTCAAACACTTACAGTGAGTTAAGTGTATAATAAAATACTATTATATATATTATACTTAAATTGACTATTTGCTTTCAGGTGGTGCCGAGTCGGAAGTGTACCGAAACCGAAAAGGCTATTTTTCTTTAAACACACAAATGGTGTGCGACGCCAAACTACGTATAAGGAGTATAATAGCCAGGTGGCCGGGATCAGTACATGATAGTACTATTTTCAATGACTCCCCACTGTGTGCACAATTTGAAAGAGGAGATTTTGGCAACATGGTGCTCCTTGGAGATAGTGGATACCCATGTCGCCCTTATTTATTAACTCCCATATTAAACCCTGATACACCTGCTAAAGAAGCATATAACAGGGCCCAAATAAGCTCAAGAAATCCTATTGAAAGGCTCTATGGAGTATTAAAACGAAGGTTCCCATGCCTACAAAATGGGATGGGCCTAAATATAAAAAATATCCCACCAATTATTGTGGCATGTGCTGTATTGCACAATATTGCTATAGCCAGGCAAGATGATTTCATAGAAGAAGATGAAATTTTGCCTATTCATGAGCCTGCAGCACAACCTCTAGTAGGGTTTGAAAATTATATTCAAAACTTTGCAGTACGAGATATGATCATTAATACACACTTTACTAATTAAAAATGCTTTTTATTTTACAAATACTCTGAATTAACATTTATAATTATAAATCAGCCTTATTATGTATTATTAAACTTAAATAGTAGAGTAACAATCATCTTAGGTAATTTTTTTCAGAATAGATCACAACCATGAATAAGTTAAATTATAATAACATTGATAAATCAGCCTTCTAGTACGTAAAAATAGAGTAACAATCATCTAGGCATGTAATATGTAAATATATTATTTTAATGAAGATCACCACTACAAATAAGCTTTAAATTTAAAATCGGTCAAGTAGCTATGTAGTTGGAGTTAAAATAAAGTATGTAACTTGACAAAGTATTTAACAGTCAAACAAATAATCTCATCTTCATATTTATAATTGTAGTACAAATATCCAAGAAAACATTAAATTCTATAAAAATATTTAATGTTTTCTTGGTAATTTCAATTTATTTAACTTTAATTTTAAAATTTCCATTTCTAGTTTATATTTATTTAATTCCATTTTATTTCTGTTCATTAAAAACTTTTGTTCTATTTTAGCATTTTTTAATTTAGTTTTGAAGTAAAGTTGCTTCGTATTGGTTGGTTTTTCTTTGGGCATTCTTTGTTTGGGTACTGAAATTTGAAATAAGGGCCTGATTAATTTTTTATTTAATAAATAGTTGATAGGTGTAAACATAAAAATAGTTACTAGTTAAATTTGAAGTTGATATTTTAGGTTTGTTTGGGGCTTGTTGTTCTTGATTAGTGGTGGTCGCTGCCACTTCCTGGTCATCTGTTGAAGCAATGGTAAGTATATACATAACCACAATATTATATCTTCTCAACAGATTCATCCATAAGTAATAATAATTATTACCTGCCATATGACTAGTTATTGTGCAAGGTTTATCACCGTTTGTCTGTACCATACTACCCAGTAATAAGTTAGTATGTTGGTCATCTAAAATAAAAAAATAGAATGTATTGCATTTGAATAAAAAACTTTTGTAGTGAATGTGATAAGTTGATAAGATATTTACCAATGTGATCAATACTTATTAGTTGAGATGATTCTTGATCATCATTCTGACTCGTATTTATGTAAGAATTGTGATCACCTAAAAGAAATAAAATATAGATATTCAATAACAACAGTGTAAAATAAAGTTTTTTTTTAATTGTACCATACCAAAATATAATGCAGCATCATCATATTGATTTGATAACGGTTGAATTTGTGGCGCAGCCATTGCTAAAATCTGTGAGTCAATCCCAGTCAGTGTGCTCTTATAGGCTCCACCTCCAGTGCGATTAATTTCTTTCTATAAAAAAGTATAAACAACCATTAGATAGTAGGTATCTGGACAACTTTATAATTAAGAATATTTCACTTAAACAAACCTTATCTAACGATGCCTTCCTTTGTATTTCTTTTTCATAATACTGAAGATGCTAAAAGTAAAATTAATAATCAATTAATGAATGGATAAAATATACAATAGATCTATACCAAAGTAGTTCAAAATGGGGTTGGTGAGTAAAGTTGCGATGGAAATTGCATACACTACATTTTCTTTAGCCAAATTCTTCTTTGATCTCTGTTTAAGGTTTTCATAAAGTTGACGGAGTTGATGCCACGTTCTTGGACCGCTCACAGCAATGGCATTATACTGCTGGCAAATAGTATCCCAAGTCTTTCGTTTTTTTAATATCATGTTAGCATTTGTTTCCTTATTTTCTATAATTTTTTGATATCTGAAAGCATAAAACAGGCTCATAAGAAAACTCTCTTATCACATAATAATGATAAGACTTTTTCTATACTTCTTTCCTTTTCAAAGTTGCATAACGAGAAATCAATCTATCTATTCAGCCCATGAATGAAGCCCACTGCTGGGTATAGGCCTCTTCCATTTCACCCAACTCTCCCGGTCCCTAGCCAATCTTGACCACTGACCCCCGGCCGCTTTTTTAATGTCATCCCTCCAACCGGCAAGTGGTCTACCCACCGAACGACGACTGGTTCTTGGCCACCACTCCGTGACTGCCCTTGTCCACCCTCCATCATCCCGTCTCATCAGGTGTCCCGCCCATCTCCACTTCAACTTTGTGATCCGTGTGCCCACATCTTCGACTCTGGTCTTTTGTCGGATTACAACGTTGTGCACTCGATCAACAAGTGAAATGCCTTACATGGCTCGCTCCATGGCTCTCTGCGCGACTTAGATTGTTTCCATGTTAGCCTTTGTAGGCGTCCACGTTTCGGCATAACGAGGTATGAGATATGATGATTGCAGCAAGAAGAAAAACTTAAAGGTATTAGAAAGAGTTGTCACCGTGTTAACACAAAATATAGGTACTTTTTTACTTACTTTTTTACTATATCTACCAAAGTTTTCTTTTCGGCAGCTGTGTAATTACAACCTCTTTTCTTCTTTTCCTCCATTTTCGGATTGGTCCGTAATAATTCTCATTCAATCCTTGTATCAGGGAATAGCTTTCAAAAACCGCAATACCGCTAATGTTTTTGTGGTAGACTTTTCAAATGTCATTGGTGAGATAGCCCTAACGTTTCATTCTACGACAATATAAGATATTATTATTTCAAGATTAAACATTTTGCTTTGTACAAAACCGAGGTAATATTATCTAGTACAATAATCTTAATTTGTTTAATAAATCATATTAGTTTATTTTTATAAGAAAAACTTAGTATTTCATCACAAAACTTAAAATTGATCAAACGAATTCTGCGTAAATCGGGTACACAACGTAAGTTTAAATATTTTGTCAATGAAAACAGATTTGTTATTTATTTGACGGCTTCTCAGCTGATCACGGTCTGAAACTGTTTGAATGACGTTTGTGTATACCACTTATTATGTAACAGATGTTCAAATTTGAATGCCCTTCAAGTGAGTGACCGATTTGACTGACGTTTGAGTATTCGGCCGTAAGTGCGGGAATCTCAAGTCTAACTTGTGTATTAGGTTGTCAATCACAACCTTGTTCATTTAGGCACCTGCGTGGTATATCTAACGTTGTGTGGCAGGTTGGCTAAAGAAAATCTTCAAATTAAGTTATGTATAACGTCACCGATGTCAATCGCTATCAAGTGCATGCAACAGCTTATACACTTTTCGCCATTTCAAGATTAACCCGCTTGGTAAAAATCTGATTTATTTGGAGAGTTGAACAAACCCGTAACGTATGACATTCGAAAACATTGTAGTAAGCCAGCCATACAATATAGTGTAAGCTAGTAACACAGTCACTGTTTACTAAGTCATGCTTTGTGCATATTTGTGCTATGTATACAACTATTTATTGAAGTAACCCGAAACCTGAAAAACGTTTCTTGAGAGTAATAAAATTAATCACACCACTACACAAATCAAAAATGTTTAATGTGAAAAACCTATTTAGGGGCTAAAAATTCCACCCATGCTGGGATTCGAACCCGTGACCTCTGGCTATCCGTGCCAGCGCTCTTTCCAACTGAGCTAATGGACGACTCACCGGCATCAGTGAAATTTCGAACCTCTTTTCACTATTCTCTGAATTACGTACAGGCAGCGACATCTGGCTGAAGTAAATTGCATCACTTACAGCCCCGAGTACCTTCTTTGCAGTTAGGTTTTTACATCGGAATGATATCGCTGTACCCACATGATTATACTATTTTTTAAATTATATTAAACTTTTTGTAATTAAATTCTGAACTTGGATCTTTATGAAAATGGTTTTTGGCTATATTTCCATACTACCAACTATAACAGTTAACATAAAAAAAATGTTTTATAATCGGAGAGGCCATTTAAAAGATGAATAAACGTAGTAATTTTCCCCCCTGTACTTTTTATAATGTGACCTGTCAAAAATAATTTTATTCACGTGGTACTAAAACACGCCATACTAATCGGACTCAAAACTACGACGTCACGACTCTAATGCGTTGTAATCTATAGAGCGTTTATAATTATTTAAGTAATCTCGAAAATAAGGTTTTTAGGCATCTACACCTTTTTTAAAAAACGTTTGAAAGCTTCGCAAGGCACGTAAAGCCGTTGGTGCCGGCTGTCATATAATGGCAGTCGTTAAGCCATGTCAGAGGCCTTATGGGCGGCTTGATAACTTCTGACAGTAAGGCCCGCCACTGTCTTACAATCCTCCACCAACCCGGACTTGGCCCCCGTGGTGGAGTATGGCCTAACCTTCCTACGGTGCAGGAAGAGACCCGTGCCCCAGCAGTGGGGACATACAAGGGTTGATAACGTTTGAAAACCAAAGATAAAACAAAATGTAATATTTTTTTTTATTATTAGAATATTTAAATTTTTACCCATTTTTTGTGACCTGGAATAACCCGAAAAAAATATTTATGGTTCTATTTAAAAAAAAACTTGAGTGTTTCTGTCGTCTATGGTCTATGCCACTATAATCTAACTTTTACGCAAGCTTCCCATTTGATCGGTCAATCTCGCACAAGCGCTGAAAGACGTGATGATTCTTGGCGCCACCAAGACATGTACTTCGCGTTCTTGCGTCCAGATAACCATAGGTATCACATAGGTAAACAATAAACGCTCACGTTCCTTTAGTTTTTCAAAACGTATGTTAATCATCAAGCTCGAAGATTTATTAGAGCAACTTTTGAATTTACATAATTACGGGTTAGGTTAATAAAAGTCCTAACTCATTTCAGTTAGGGCTGATGTTTTCCACAGTATCATTAGTAAATTAGTAAAGTAAAAAGGTGTTTATGTGAGCAAATGAAATTATAGGGATAGTAAAAATTAAATCCAATAGCAGGTGCTTTGATTTACAAATTTTGAGGCGATTTCGAGTTGGGTTTTACTGGACCCACCTGTTTCCTGGGTTATTTATTTGATTTCCTTTTTTATGTACTATAAAGTGTTCTCTATACATCTCTATTACGTCGATGTAGGAAGTTGTCTTCATAATCTGAGAATCCATTCGAAATAATTGATCAAAAGGCACCTGCCTTTTGCCAATGAACAAGCCTCACCAAATTTTATTAGAGAATATTTATTAGCGATAAGATTAGAGAAGAGATAAATAAGTTAAATATTTTGAAGTAGCATACCATTCACATTAGGTGAACCCTGTAATGAAAGGTACCTATTTTATGGAAAAATAAATTTTCCGCCACGGTCTCCCCCAAGACCAGCTCCAGACCCCATCATTGTTTTGGAGTGCCAGATAGCCGATAGTTTCCACTGCTAAACGTTAATAACCCCATCGAAATGCTTTTGGCTGCGGTGTCCAATTAGACTAGGATACCCCTTGGCGAAGGCCGGAACTCATCGCGTAACCTAAAAGAAATAGGCGTCTTGACAGCGGCTTAGCTTGCCCAGGAACATCACAGATTTAATCATTTCTAAGGCCTGGCATGCATTGCGATTATTCACCGCACGATTTCTCCGAAAAAATGTGACATGTGGAAAATGTACTAAGGTGCAATTACTTGCAAAAAAAAAATCGCGCGATAATAGTTCCGCAACCAAATCGTACGCGATTTAAAATCCGGTAAAAAAAGAATGGCAGCGATTTTATTCGCGATGCGTGTTTAGTCTGTTTAGGTCTATATTTTCAAGCAAATAAGTAAAACTAAGCTAAGCTCCATGGGTCACTCGTTGTTACCGGCTTTCAGCTATAGGGGATCTTGGTGTATAGCGTGAAATATTATTCACGCGCTAGCGCCTGGTTTATTTTAGACGATCTACGTTGGCGAGTTGAGTCTAGCGCCCATCCGCGCAGACTTTCACGTTCCAATATGATATTATCACAACAAATATCAACTCGGAAAGTGGTGTCCTTACGTCAGCCACTGGGCATTATTATTATCTCTTTGAAACCAGACTTATCTCGAGTTTTCAGCTCACTTGTCATGAGATCATATAACTTTGATTTGCGCAATCCCTCGGATTTATTCTGTCGCATAATTTTGGTATTTCAACACGAAACAATACGTCACGCGGCGCAGCTCCGTTGGTTTCGTGGAGTGAAGTTATCAATTCACGAATGCAAGGCTTACAATTTAATTCCGAACCGCTAATAATCGATTCCGCCACCTACATTACGGAGGAAACTGTTGCCAACCTCAAATATTTTTTGTATTCTATTTTCGTGTTTCTTACTGACCTGTAGTACTTTCTACAGTACTTTCTCCTTTCGGCATCTAAAGCTGCGTGTTCCATAAACTGTCACGGTCTTTTTATGACGACCCATTGAATAGTTCCCGTCATCGTTGCTATTTTTTCCTGTATTCTTCGACACACTACAATAATTACTGTTAGGTACTCGCATAATTGACTTTCCGTATCGCCTGATGACATACCCACTCGCCCATCTCGTGCATATATTCGCTGAGCGGTAGACAAAGCATAGATTTGCTATGACGTTTACATCATTATCGATAGACAGATCTTCAATCTAATTAAAAGGGGAAAGATAAGGGTTTCTTCCGCGTATGGAAAAACTCCAGTCAGACTCACTCCCTGGAAGCCCAGTAGCGATCCGTCCACATGGTCTCTCCGTTACTGTGTTCCAAATTATGCTACAGTTAAGTGCATAATTATTCGTTTTTCTTGAGTATCGATAAAATTAAACCAATTCAGAGAAACAAAGCTTAGGGGCGCCCGTAGTAACTAGCGTCACTTAAAAAATCGTGTCGTTTATAGTGCCGTGAGTACGGAGGTTGATGCCGCTGATTCGACCTTTTTGTAGGTCCATATTCTGCTCAAGTGTTTCGTGTTTCATCCATTGGTTAAGTACGTACGTCAAATTAACGATGCCGAATTAATCGGCGAATCCAAAGCCGATAGATTCGCCTCTTCCGTGCCTCCACATAAGTAGAAGTCAAGGTTATGACGTCTCATACTACATTAGAGGTAACCTGTCGTATACAATCGCTCATTGTTTGTTTTATAGCTTGAAACTAAAATGGTCTACTTTTCCGATGGCCTGAGCTGTCCGGCTTCAGTATTATTCTGTCGCCGAATTTTCTTGAGTGTGGTCGAACTTTACTCATCGTTGCTGTAGGTAGAGCGTATTGCCCACGTACTTACACTTAATTCTGCAACCAAAACATGTTTCTGTGTGCACGTTATATCAACTCAGCGATTGACATTTTAATTTTTAATATCAAGTTAATCAGACCCTCGTTTCCGTTTAAATTAATATAAAGTCGGGTTAGTTACAGCTTTACGTACTTTATTTTCGTCCCAAATAGTATAATAGTAACAATTGAAACATGGGAAAAAATATGAGTTTTTATAAGTCGCCGACTTACGCGTCAGCTAGTAAATAAAATAAAATTATTGCGACTGCGAATGTCCGCATCAACCTGCAGACGTCTTAGTATTCTCAGCACATGTTCAGTTTTAGCGTAGTGCCGTTACGACAGGCCTACCACGAGTCTTGAATGACTCGGCCGGTCGGTACCCAGCTTTTGACCTGACAACGCCTCACTCCTCGAGCCTGCATTAAATCGTTTACGAACATTTACTCGTCTGTCAATCTTCTTGCCGGCGAGAGGAGGCTTGTTAGTAACTACAACTATCTGTACTAGAGATATATTTGGTTCTGCAAAGCGATAGGTACGTGATGTATAGGTAATTCCTTTCGCCAGTACAAACTGTGCGCACGTATCAAGAAAAGATGGCGTACCAAAAATTTGCAGGCCGTGCCGTGAACGTGTGATCATTTGCTGATAAATATTGTCGCTAAAGTGATAACGTATTGTTTTTAAGCATCGTTTACACAGATGCTGACATGATACCAAGTTATCGAGTTATTGACGCCTCGGCTAACTCTCTCGCATTAGTTTTGCCTGGCGACTCGGGCAAGATCTGACTCCAGTCGCGTCCGCAAATAGAGTCGCAGCACGCACGGTATCTGTCTAGCTGAAACAACTAGATGAGATGCCTCTACTCTTTTTTGTAATGCCAGAAACGCTGTCACGATATTGGCTGTCAATAAAGATTACACGACCGTTTGCAATAGCATGATCGAGATTGTTCGAAAGCGTTCGTGGAAAGAGAATCGCTAGTAAGTTACCACCTCAGAGCACACACCCTAATGTTGACTCGAGGGGAGCTCGAGGAGAATTCGATTGTCCTTACAGACATTCAGGTCAACCGATGACACCCCCCTGGCATATTTTTGTCGGAAAATTCATGGTTAGGGAACATAGAATCGGACATACTTGCATACGTCCCAAACACATCCATTACCCTACTTTTGGGCTACGTCGCAGTTGGGTCGGCAAGAGGGCGATCTACACAAAAAATAGTACGCAAAACGTATTGTGCTTCTGCATTAGTCATTAAGTGGAAGACAAGATAATTAGATACTCGTCGCGATGTGGCAATTGCTTACGTCACAATGCCGTAGCGAGGTCATTGTACAGGTCGCTAGACGTGGCCCAATGCGACCACGCCACCCGGTTAGATCTACAGGTTGTCACAGAATGCCTCGTTTACTCTTATGATTGTGTAGGTGCATATACGATGACCTCTGTGCGGTAGCGGTAGCGCGTCTGCCTACTATGCTAGAGGTCCCGGGTTCGAATCCCGACAACCCCCTGGTCTTGGATGTTTACATGTTTGTGATGTCATTGTTTCTGGTTCCCACGACACAGGGTATCCTAGTGTGGGCCCAGAAGCAATGTATGTGCCTGTATGTAAATGTTATGTTATATACATAATATGTACTTTCCTATTCATGTAAAAGTTGAATGTGTACCGTGTTGGTGTCAAAATGTTAATGAATGTCAAAGCTGTTAGTTCCACAATTTAACAGAACATGTGGAGAACAAACATACTAAGCCTTTGTAGAACTACTATGGGTTACTGTAGTCGATCAACTGGCTACGCAATGCACATTGAACTGCCACAATAAATGACGCCTCGAACAAATTTTGTGAAAGGTATTAAGTATTTTTATTTTGATAATAATTAAATATGTGACAATGTGCGAGCGAGAGGAATGAATGTCCGAGAGTAGATGAATGGGACGTTTCATGGTTCGATAATTAGCCCCAAAATTAAACGGTCTTTTAAACGCTTTGTAAGGTAATTTATAAAAACACATTTCCCCTAAATCACTCCTCAGAGGCAGTTTAAATAACCTCAGATTATTCAAGAACTCAATCTGCAGGTTTGCTAAAGGTCATTAGAATGGTGGCGTGGTGGTCGCCACGCCATAATTACCCTCTAAAATGGTTGTGACTGGTGATGGCTGACCCCTATGTTATGGTCGTGAACGAGTGCTGTTTGTGTGTCTGGCCACAGTAAAAGAAATTTGTTAATGCATTAAAAATTACTGGTAACAATCATGGAATCTTATCGTAGAGGCTCTGATGTATGAAAATACGGTCAGAGTGGAGTTCTTTTTGCAGCTGCTCTTTTCTCCGCTAGAAGTACGGCCGGATGCAGCGGCTAACATAATAAATTCAACGTAAAAAAATCTATACGTTGAATTAAATTATTGATTTCTGCTTTAAACTGCCTCGAAGGAGTGATTTAGGGGAATCGTGTTTTAATAAATAAGACCAAAAGTGTTTAGATTTAATTCAGTGTGTGTGTTTCTTTCTGTAAACCTGTGAATAGTACCTATAATAAGACTTCAGAAAGTCCCCAATGTAGGCGACCATATTATTATGAGCCGCGCAAATACGCACCTGCCTTATCAACATAACTAGTAGGTCATAGCCTTACTCTCGCAATATCATCGGCTATTCACATAAACAGTAAAAATATCAAAGTTTTATTACCTTTTCCCTTGTGACAGCGTTCGCTTTTGTTGTAATTCTATTGCTGGCCAACCGACCCCACGGACGAATGCGACCGAAGACCACTGGGCCTAGTTTCATAAAACTGCAGTAGTTTGTTTATTGTGACAATTCCTGGTGCGTTGCGTAGCTGAGTCTACTTGTTCATTTGTGGGTTAATCTACTTTGCAATCTACATCGAACTGTCAGAATCAGAACAATCCATGATTTTATTGTAGTTCTATGAAACAGGCCCCAGTTTGTGTTCGCTTCCCTAAACGCCGTACTATAATGTTCGGTAGATAACTTAAACAATAATCCTGACCTGAAGTAAAACCTCTGAGGTGTGCCTCAACGCTGGAAATTGCCACCCTTGGTGGACAAGCGTGGGGAATTAGGCCTATACTCTCTTTCTGAGGGAACGCCTGTGTTCTCCAGTAGGACGCATATAAAAGGTACACTGTCGGTTACTTGCACCGTTACGTGTACTTCTGATCAGTTCATTTCAGTTCGTCCGAATTCGTTCAATTGTTCTCTACACGCGTAGAAATATCCAACGTGCGTAGTTAATTTGCTCGCCACCTCTAGTAAACTGTGAATTGTGCCAATAGTAAAGAAACCTGTTTAAACGCAATGATAAGGGGACTGGCTTAGCTGAGTCATTGAATAACCACAACAGTAGAACGACTGACTTATGTTTGAATTTGAGTAGGGCCTGAATTGACTTTGTAATAAGCAGCCTATAAACGTCCTGCTGTAGGGCATTGACTTCCTCTCAGAGAGATATTATGAATCAACTTATTGCTATATTTTTAATATCTACTTCAACTTAAAATGTAAATATATTATGTAATCTCACGGCCCTATGTATAAAATTAACTTATTGTTATATTTTTCATATCTACTTCAACTTAAAATGTAATATATTATGTAATCTCACGGCCCTATGTATATTTAGTCTGTGGTTACGTCTTTTCATTATAAAATCTCCAGCACAGACTATTTTAATCTGCGATTTTTTATCAGTAGGACCGTTAGAATACCTTATCAGGATATAACTGGCTTCGTTAGATCTTTCAAGATCTGGAACCTCTTAATGTTCTACTCTCTACGAAACTTCTGGGATCGCCTTATGCAAATAAACGACACTATCCTCACACCGAGCAAACCTGAATTTCTGCGTTATTCATTTAGATGCTAAGCGCTGTACAAATGCTGATGTCGTCGCACGCATGGCATTGACGTCACGATGCCCGTACTCGGACCGACCACCACCGAGAACCGCTGTCGTTATATTTATGTAGGATCGTAACAGGCGAGATAAATCGCAAGCCCGCTCCGACTGGTTTATCGTTCGTTAAATTTACTCCTTTGATGTTTTATTCGAACGCTCTAATTATGTTTTTTTTTCTCTCTTTTCAGAACTGCCGACAGAAGAAGGTAAGCCCCGCGATGGTCGTCCGAACGCTAAGTATCGTAATCGTAGAACAAAGAGCCGGAACCACAGCTATTATCCAACGAATGAGTGCCTCTTAAAAAGTTTACTGACTTCAAAGGCATAAAAACGGCTGGAGGGATTTTGTTGATTCCTCCGTTTATTATTTACATTATAAGCACCCGCACGTGATGTCTCAGGTTTGCTTGCAAAGTATCTAGGACCTACATTTCTTATGTCGGTAATAAGACGCCTAGAGCATCCAATAAGTGAAGTGTGGATCCAAACAAACTCATATAAACCACAAGTTATCGATAGGCTAACATCGAATTCGTTACAGATATTGTAAAATTTAAAAGCTTTTGGCTCTAGTATTTATTTTATGCCAAATATTATTTCAATCTATCATAAACAAATCATACCAGATAAATAGAGTATATTTTATTGTACTACCATAAAAAAGAGTCACTTGTGAATTTTTGTGTTCATCACAAAAAGTTATAATAACTTACATAATCGTTAAATTGTTATTTAGCTTGTTTAGTCATATCGCTCGATAAAAAAATTTAGTGCCACTATATTTCGTACCGCGTTGATTTGTGATTTATTACACATAGTTTCCAATCAAACATTAAAAATTCCGAAAATCTACATTAAATTCTACAGCAATAGTTGTTTACTAAGCCAGAAACTACATTCCCTTATTTTTTTTAAATTCACCCTGTCAAACCTGTCATTTTGTCATCAATGAAACCTGTAGAAGCTTGATAGGTTTTAATATCAATAGAAATCGTTGAAGTAAATCGTGAATCCAAGCATATTATCACCAGCAGAGTTAATCAAAGTCCAGCGAGCAACCGTGTCAAGGCTCTACATTTTGTGTATATTGCCCTGAAGCCTCATTCGGAAGGTAGGTATCGCTCAGCCGAATGACCAAGTAAGCAAATGAAGAAGAATGTCGCGTATCAACAAACAAGTGGATCTATTCGAAATATTTTACCAAGCTCTTGCTGAATAACTGAATAATTCTCCTAATTACTAACGATCTTATTTATAAAAATACGATTATTTTAATGCATTCCCTATATTTATTTAATCTGGTATATTTATTTAATCTGTGATTACGTCGTTTCTTTGTAAAATCTCCACCACAGACTATTTTAGTATTTTAAGTTTAAATGAATCGTTTTTTGTAAATAAGGCCGTAAAATCGATTTTAAGCATCAATTTATAGCCAAGACAAACATCGAATATCCAAGAAAAGACAGGTTTATTAATGATTTACTCATTATACTCCGGGGTAACAAAATATGCTCTTAGATCTTTCGCCTACATAATAAAACTCAATAAAATTGTCCTTAGCACGGGTTAGTGCATTAAAAATAAAAAAAATAGTATAATCAATAAAAATATTTATATAATTAGCCTAGTTTTCAACGTGGTAATTTTATTTATCACTTTTGATTTTGATCGCATTTCAAGCAATGCCTAGCTATAGATTACAGCAGAGAGAGGGCTATTTAATAATTACAAGATAAACGCGATGTGATCTAAAAATCAATAGTTGATAACTGTGATTCACTGTCCGCTTCAATCTAGCTAGTCAGACATCATTTCATTAGGTCTATACTTGTTAGGAAATAAAAGTAAATTTATTAATGAATGGCATGCCACCTAATAGTAAATTCAAAGTAGCCAGCCAGGTATGTATTATCTTCTAAATCAGGCTAGGTTATGTATTATATTGTAGGGTACTTTTTGAGGCTATAAATCACAAATCGCACCTGCAAATCGTTGTAAAAAGATTTCGATTCGCTTAATTTTTTTCTGTCTTCTCCCAAGGCTCTTGGGTCGTGGCTGTAGTTGGTTGTTTAACACATTCAGAACTAGACAACTAGTTGCCTAGTTCGGAAGGAATCTTTCATAGATTCAAGCCACTATTAGCGGGAGAAATATCTTTTCCTTCCGGCCGTCTTGACCCAATTCCTGGCATGGGGAAATATTTCTTGAAAGGTGATCTCGAAAGTCTCGCTCCGTAGAGAAAACTGCTGAGGAATGCGATTTATCGAGACGATTTAAAAATTGAACTCCAACTCTGTTCTATTGGAGTTCAAATGTTATCTGAAGTACAGTCGTAGAAACTTTAATACATAATTATTATATTTAAAAACCTATTTAGAGGCTAAAAATTTCACCCATGCCGGGATTCGAACCCGCAACCTCTGGCTATCCGTACCAGCGCTCTACCAATTGAGCTCAATTGGTAGAGCGCTGGTACGGATAGCCAGAGGTTGCGGGTTCGAATCCCGGCATGGGTGAAATTTTTAGCCTCTAAATAGGTTTTTAAATTTGTTCCTTAGCACGGGTTAGTGCATTAAAAATAAAAATAGTGTAATTATTATATTACTTAGATTCAAGAAATTATTGTAATTATTTTTTTCTGGCTGTGCAATAACTTTTCTCTATCTACCACCATGTATATGTCACCGGAAAATAACAAGATCCGCCAGTTTATAAATTTCCTAGGAAAATTATAAACTTTCGTAGGATTGTAAACGAGAGATATATTGTATTATCTTACGCCCACATTTTCGCAAATTGATAAACTTAACAAATTCAAGCGTAAAATAATAAGTAAGCATTAACGAAACGCCACCTGCGCTCTCATTGGTTTAATAAGTCACGTGTTCCTGCTCCATCTAGAAATATCGTTGATGAAGTGAAATTTACTACAGAGCTACGAAAGTTTTATAGTGGTCATGACCAAAATAGTAAGAAGTCGATTAAAAAAGTCGTTGAAATGATGTAAGACTATAATAAAGCTTTGGGACGTCGCAATGTTACAAACCGAAATTAGGTTCGAAGTTTCAGGATGGAGCGAGCGAGCGAAGCTCCATCCTAGAACTTCGGGTGTTATGTTTTTTTTTATATAAGAGGAAAAAAAATGGGTCTAGAAGAACAAAATCATTCATACAGCAAGATTTTGAGGTTAGGTTTACAGAAAATTCAACAATAATTTTCTCGAAAAGTACGCATCTCCGGCAAGAATGAATTGCAGGTAGGTAATCGAAACTGATCAATTTATACTAGTTTGGCAAGTTTGATCGTACCTAAGTCTATGGACACAAGCATTGCCACTGTCGACATCAACCAATCAGAGAGCAGTGTGTTATTTGCCGTATTTTATAAAAGCGTAAAATAAAAAGCTCTTCTCTGATTGGTCGAACTGTTTAGAATCTTACGAATGGATATCAGTTAGTTTATAAATTAACCACGAGACTTCGCAAATTAATAAATTTGCGAAAATGTCGGCGTAAAATAATACAATTTATCTCTCGTTTACAATCCTACGAAAGTTTATAAATTTCCTAGGTAATTTATAAACTTGCGGATCTTATTTATTTTTTATTTTTAATGCACTAACCCGTGCTTTTCACTTTTCAAATTTCACTGATGTCGTGAGTCGCCCATTTGCTCAATTGGTAAAGCGCTGGCACGGATAGCCAGAGGTTGCGGGTTCGAATCCCGGCATGGGTGAAATTTTTAGCCTCTAAATAGGTTTTTAAACTTGCGGATCTTGTTATCTTCCGGTGACATATACATATGTACGTACATATGTTATGCACCCCTGCACATAAAAAGTATTTAATTTATTCTCTAACATAGAACAAGTGTTGATTCCAACTAATTGAAATGACCCGGAACATTAGCGGATTCCCGCTAAGCCTCACGGTTAGCAGTTTTTTTGCCATTTCGCGTAAGAAATTGGAATTTCTATCTCATTCTATTCTGTAGGTAAGCGCCGAGGCGTCTCTAACCCTCTTAGTTGAATATTGAGAGGATAGAGGTGGCTTTTACATTGAGTGGTTTTCTGTTTCCGTAAAATGTTGCTTTAGGAGAAGCAAGTGTACGAGTCTTATTTTTATACCGTATTTTCTAGTTTTTGTACTTTGCTGCTTTGTTCCGGGTACTTTTGGTTTTATTGCCTTCCTTAATAACCTTAGTCGGAATATTACGAAGATTGTAATAAACATAGCCAAATCGCTCCAGCCGTTAAGAGATGCGTGCGCCTATCAAGGAACAGCATTAAATTTGTATTTATTTTTTTGGTTCACTGGTTGTTTAATTACCCATAAATGAAATATAAAAAAGGCAAAATAGTTTTAATCCAGGGTATGAGTACAAAAACACAAAAAAGGCATGAAAAATTAATAAAACTTAATTTTCGAATTAGTTTTATATTAATAGTATGTTATTTTCTCTTTTCCAGGCAAAAGTTTATGGCAATTAGTCCTGGAGCAATTCGATGACCTTTTAGTCAAGATTTTGCTGTTAGCCGCTATTATTTCCTTCGTAAGTATCACCATATAATTATATTGGGCTTGTCAAAACTGAAGACAACAATTTTTCGTCGCCTCATAACTTCTATACCAGCAGTTTCCCTACGCCTTACGCTCAACAGTATCCCCTAGTCGTTTACTAAAATGACACCAAATCTACTCTTTGCGGTATGTGTGTCTAAAGGCCAATGTCTTCTGACCCATGTTAAATATGTTAAATACTTATTTGTGGTATATAACATACTAATCGTCTCTTTTCTTTGTTACAGGTTTTAGCTTTATTTGAGGAACACGAAGACGCCTTCACAGCTTTCGTTGAACCTTTCGTTATTTTACTTATTCTTATCGCTAACGCTATTGTAGGAGTATGGCAGGTAAGGAAACCCGTCATTCAAACTCACTATAACCATACAGTACAAACTGACGTGATAGTAATTCGTATTTTTTGCCCACGCACAGGAAAGAAATGCCGAATCCGCCATCGAAGCTTTAAAAGAATACGAACCCGAGATGGGCAAGATCGTAAGAGCAGACAAATCCGGCGTGCAGAAGATCCGAGCGAAAGAGATCGTGCCCGGTGACGTCGTAGAGGTGTCCGTCGGTGACAAGATCCCCGCCGACATCCGGCTGATCAAGATCTACTCGACCACGATCCGTATCGACCAGTCCATCCTTACCGGCGAGTCCGTCTCCGTGATCAAGCACACGGACGCCATCCCCGACCCTCGTGCTGTCAACCAGGACAAGAAGAACATCCTCTTCTCCGGCACCAACGTCGCCGCCGGCAAGGCGCGCGGCGTCGTCATCGGCACCGGCCTCAACACCGCCATTGGCAAGATCCGTACTGAGATGTCCGAGACCGAGGAGATCAAGACCCCGCTACAGCAGAAACTCGACGAGTTCGGCGAGCAGCTCTCCAAGGTCATCTCCGTGATCTGCGTCGCTGTCTGGGCCATCAACATCGGCCACTTCAACGACCCCGCCCACGGCGGATCCTGGATCAAGGGAGCCGTCTACTATTTCAAGATCGCTGTCGCTCTCGCCGTCGCCGCCATCCCCGAAGGTCTGCCCGCCGTCATCACCACCTGTCTGGCCCTCGGCACCCGCCGCATGGCCAAGAAGAACGCCATCGTCCGGTCCCTGCCTTCCGTAGAGACCCTCGGCTGCACATCTGTCATCTGCTCCGACAAGACCGGCACGCTCACCACCAACCAGATGTCAGTCTCGCGCATGTTCATCTTCGACAAAATCGAAGGCGGCGACAGCAGCTTCCTCGAGTTCGAGATCACCGGCTCCACCTACGAACCCATCGGCGACGTATACCTGAAGGGCCAGAAAGTGAAAGCCTCCGAATTCGACGCCCTGCACGAGATCGGCACCATCTGCATTATGTGCAACGACTCCGCCATCGACTTCAACGAGTTCAAGCAGGCCTTCGAGAAGGTCGGCGAGGCCACCGAGACCGCCCTTATCGTGCTAGCCGAAAAGATGAACCCCTTCAACGTGAACAAGTCCGGCCTGGACCGCCGCTCTACCGCCATCGTCGTGCGCCAGGAGATCGAGACCAAGTGGAAGAAGGAGTTCACCCTGGAGTTCTCTCGTGACAGGAAATCCATGTCTACTTACTGCACACCTCTGAAGCCTTCCCGCCTCGGCACTGGACCCAAGCTGTTCGTTAAGGGCGCCCCTGAGGGAGTGCTGGAGCGCTGCACGCACGCCCGCGTCGGAACCGCCAAGGTGCCGCTGAACGGAACCCTCAAGAACCGCATCCTGGAACTGACCCGCCAGTACGGTACCGGCCGCGACACGCTGCGTTGCTTGGCCCTTGCCACCTCTGACAACCCGATGAAGCCCGATGAAATGGACCTAGGAGACTCTACCAAATTCTACACCTATGAGGTCAACCTGACCTTCGTCGGAGTCGTCGGCATGTTGGACCCCCCTCGCAAGGAGGTGTTCGACTCGATCGTCCGCTGCCGCGCCGCCGGTATCCGTGTCATTGTCATCACTGGTGACAACAAGGCCACCGCTGAAGCTATTTGCCGGTAAATATCACTTCAAAGTTATTTTCCAAGTGTCGTGCCATCAAACACTTTTTCGTTTACTCCTAGTAGCGATTGAGCTTCATGTACTCTATTCCATCTTCTAAACTGTTGAACTTGTATACAACAAATAGAGAAAGCATAACGCTTTCTAGACAATAGTTTAAATCCACTTTCTTTAGTGCGGCGCAAGTACACCAGACTGTGTGGTGTCGGCCTAGAGAATAGCACCAACCCAAATTCTTCCCGCGGGTGTCGTAAAAGGCGACTAAGGGACACAAACCGGGGGGTGGGCAGCAGCGCCCCCTGCACGACAATTCCACCAAACTGCGATCCCCAACCCGCGTGCCCAGCGTGGGGATTATGGGCATTACCCCCTAATGAAGGCACAACCTTATGGCGCTATGGCGCTCATTAGGGGAGGGCTATGTCCAGCAGTGGACTAATATAGCCTGAAGAAGAAGAAGTATACCAGGTTCGAACATATGATACCTACGTCTCCGAATGTTAAGCTGTACATCAGCATACTTTTCATTTTCAATTATCTGTAGCTTGAAAAGACATTCGGCCTCCACTAGCGAATATGTTCCACGCACTGAAAGCGGATAGTGTTGTACAATGTTCCCTACCGTCGCCTTTGCACGTCGTTTTCAAGTATCCCAACCCTCTGCGCAGACGTATCGGCGTGTTCACCGAGGATGAAGACACAACTGGCAAGTCGTACTCGGGCCGCGAGTTCGACGACCTCTCCGTGTCCGACCAGCGCGCCGCCTGCGCCCGCGCCCGCCTCTTCTCCCGCGTTGAGCCCGCGCACAAGTCCAAGATTGTCGAGTACCTTCAGAGCATGAACGAGATCTCCGCTATGGTGAGTTTCTCTGCAACGATGGTCTATCTAATCAGCATATCGGTCGCATATACTGAGCCCGCTGCTGGGAATAGGGCTCTTCGCCTTCGCGTCAACCCCTTCCGGTCCTTTGCTAGTTTCGTCCGATGTTTGACCTTCACGAAGTCGTCGGTCCAATATGGGCAAAGATGATAAAAACGAAAAATTAAAACATTTTATTATTAGGCATTTTGCTTCTGATATAATCGGAAATTTATATTTTGAGGCGTTCACATAGCTCTGCGCTTGAAATTGTCCATCCGTGCTGGGCAAGCGTGATAATGAAGCACATACTATCTCCGTCTGAGAGAAGGCCCTGTGCCCTGCAGACAGATTTATATAGTCTAGAAAATGCTCTTATCGCAATTGCAGGGCGCAAAGTTTTGAATGGGCTAATACTCAAAGGTAACGCTATGTAAAGCTGTGTTGAGTGCAGTAAAATAAAATTAATGAATCCTTCCAAAAGTGTTTCAGAATAAAAGAATACTCGCCAATGATGACTCTTTTATTCACTCAGATCTTGAAGTCTTCATACGAGCTGTCTAATTGACTAGTCAACAAAGAACAAAATAATAACAAATAACTATTCCAACAAAGATATAGTGCCCCGCAATGTTCCAATATCCCAACTCTTATTATTGAATGTTTACGTTACGGGCCTGGAGTGCAATGCGAAATGTTTATACTAAGCTTTCCGCATGTTTATAAACTGACCTGTGGAATATCTCGACAAAGCTGGAACAATGCTGTTAATAAGCGTCGTATCGTATTTTCGGGGGATTACAATATTGCGAATAGCTCCGTTTGATTGAGATGCTAGTTTATCGATTTGGTAAACCCATTAAAGTTCTTAAGTCTATTTGTAAGCAGCCTAGAAACACAACGTCAACAACGTCGATGTTTAGACTGGAATCCGCCAAAGATTTTTCACTTTTGCAGTTGTGGATCGTACATCGACATTAAGATAAAAAATTTAATCATAGCATCTCGATTTATTCACAGTTCCCTGAGTGGTTCAAAATTTTCTTGTAAAGTATAATATTATATCATTCACGATTAGAGATATTTATATAAGCCTGGGATTAAGCCGCTTAGCCTCATGGTTAGTTTTCATGCACACAGCAAGGGTGGTAGGCTACTGCCTATCCAACTTATATCTTACCAGAGAGCCGAGAGTTCTCTTACATCAGTGCAGTCCTCACAGGCCCATCCTCTCTCAATAAACGGTCCCATGGGCGGGGGTTTCTTTGACGCATTTCTTCGAAGCCTTGGTTCCCTTTTAGCAACCACTAAACCGGCGTTCTCTTCTCTCTCAGACTGGTGATGGTGTCAATGACGCGCCCGCGCTGAAGAAGGCCGAGATTGGTATCGCCATGGGCTCTGGTACCGCTGTCGCGAAGTCCGCCGCTGAGATGGTGCTGGCTGATGACAACTTCTCATCCATTGTATCCGCCGTTGAGGAAGGTACGTGCTCTAATAGTGTACGTGAAACGTGAAACACAATATCTCCAAACCGATATTGATAAGGTGCGTTCTTAGTGTCAACTTTACAATGTGCCTGATTGATTATCTTAACTTTCCCTCCATACTAGTCTGAAGTTAAAGAGATGCGTTCTTGTGGATGTTGCTTCAGAGACCATTTTACTGCTAGAGTAGGTGAAACGTGACACATTTTAATCAATCTAATGTTGAAAATGTGCGTGCTTATAGCTGTAGTTTTAGACTCTACAAACTTTTAACATTACAGATACGAAAATTTAAATATCCATAATGTTATTGTCATTATTTTATTGCCGCCGGGAGTCAAAAGTACCTACAGTATTGTTTTCATAAATGTGGTTCATTTTCTATCTGTAATAGTGTTAGAATGTGCGAAAAAAAATGGAAGCCGGACAGAAGCACTTTCTTGATATAAGCGAAAGCGTCGACCAATATCACCCCTCCCCTTTCACAGGCCGCGCCATCTACAACAACATGAAGCAGTTCATCCGCTACCTGATCTCCTCCAACATCGGCGAGGTCGTCTCCATCTTCTTGACTGCCGCCCTCGGCCTCCCCGAGGCTCTGATCCCCGTGCAGCTCCTCTGGGTGAACCTGGTCACTGACGGTCTGCCCGCCACCGCCCTCGGCTTCAACCCTCCGGATCTGGACATCATGGACAAACCCCCCCGCAAGGCTGACGAGGGCCTTATCTCCGGATGGCTGTTCTTCAGGTATGAAATATGAAATTGAATTAAAAAGCATTTATTAACACCACAATTGGTACAGTATGTCTAAGTACAGAGTTTTGGAGAAATAGTTGATATTTTGGGAAGGTGATTGGTGTCCCCTAGTATAGGCATGGCCCTACAAGTCTGGGGGACGGTGGGGTTAGTTGTTTTTAGGCAGCTTCACACATTTAAGTTTTAAAGCTCGTCTAGTAAAACTTTGATTTTAATTTCTTTTTTACGGCCAGGTACACGGCATTACGGCATTTGAACCTGTAACTCTCTGTGCCGGCACACAATTTAGACGTTACCTTGACCACGACAGTTTTGTGATAAAATAAAAGAGTCTGTCTAATTCTTCTTTAACATTATTTATTACTTTTAGGGCCTGTTTCACAATCTGCAGATAAAGTTCCGGATAAGGTATCCGCAACCAGGGCTGCCGTTTGTTCTAAATTTGATGCCATAAACGAACACACGCAATATCGGAATATTTATTTAAATTTAGAACAACCGGCAGCCCTGGTTCCGGATAGCTTATCTGGAACTTTATTTGAACATTGTGAACCATGAGCTTAGTCTGTTTTTCTTCACTACTGCCTAAACAAAAAAAAATATGCTTGTCCATTTGTTTCTCTGCCACACATAACTAACAAACACTAAAACCGACTTAGGGGTATAACTAGATACATGTAATAGTGTTACAAAATATAATCTTTCTCTACCTGGCTAACAGGTGTTTTTTGTTTGGTCTCAATCAGGTTTTAACATACATAACCTCACGCCTGACCCCTTATGGGTAAGTCCTGACACACCTTTTTCGCTTCGAAAACATTCAATAGTCGCCGCATAAACTCGCGCTGGTTTCACCTCATTCAATCGGTTAATTACCAAAAAACTTTCTTAGGTTAATTTCTATTGCGTGCAGCGGGACTTGACGTCCCATTATATTACATTACAAATTAAACCTTATTTCAAAGATCCTTGCAACCAATTCCAGATACATGGCTATCGGCGGCTACGTAGGCGCCGCGACCGTCGGTGCTGCCACCTGGTGGTTCATGTACTCGCCTTTTGGACCCCAGATGACCTACTGGCAGCTGACCCACCATCTGCAGTGCCTTGGTGGCGGCGAAGATTTCAAGGTATGCTGGTCCACACGTTAGATGAAGGTCCTTTTCACATAAGAAGAGCCTTTTACTCATCAACGGGGAAAGTTAAATATTTTTATTCAAAGTAACAAAAAGATCTTCGCTTTATAATCTCTATCTTTAGTTAAATGTTACGAACAATTTTGTATGCATTGACGGATGAGTATTATGTATTGTGCAAATGTACAGTACCTGTTTCTGCTTTTAAACTGAATATTATTCTGCGGGTTACACCATCTATATACAATAACTAAGTTTGAACTGACTTCAGTGTAGACAATAAAGTAGGGACTTATAATTATACCAAGCAGTGGACATGACAAGCTGATAAATAGAATTACGAAGTTCATGAATTTTTGTGCACTCACGACTGGATCATATGAGCGGCTTTTTTGTGATCTCCTTATGGCATAAGGTGATGGAATGATTTGCTTACAAAAATACCTTTCAGACATGTTCTTACTAAAAATAATACATAAACTCAGCAAGTATAATATCAAATAACATTCTCCAAACCATTTTCCAGGGCATCGACTGCAAGATCTTCACTGACCCTCACCCCATGACGATGGCTCTCTCCGTGCTGGTCACCATTGAGATGCTGAACGCCATGAACTCCCTGTCGGAGAACCAGTCTCTCATCGCCATGCCCCCATGGTCCAACATGTGGCTTGTCGGCTCCATGGCTCTCTCCTTCACTCTTCACTTCGTCATCCTCCACATTGAGGTCCTCTCGGTGAGTTTATGCGTTCATCATTCTGTAAATGAGTCATTCTGTGACAAGAACAACACTTTACTGCTTTGTGGTCTAGTAATGAACTATTTGACTAGCAAAACAGAGGTTATGCAATCGATTCCCCAAAGGGAATCTAGTTAACATTTTAAGTAGTAATTCATATTTTTATTCTAGCAATGCAACAAGAGCTCCGCTCAAATATTTTTTCAGAGTTTGACAACTTTTTCATCGACCCTTACGCGGCAATGTCGACGCTCTAGCTTATAACGCATATCTAACTCGCCATGGCCCGATGTGTCCACAGACCGTGTTCCAAGTGACGCCGCTGACCATCGAGGAGTGGTACACTGTGATGAAATTCTCCATCCCCGTGGTGCTGCTTGACGAGATGCTCAAGTTCTCGGCGCGCAAGATCTCCTACGGTAATCCGCGCACCCTCTCACATTGGCTCGACGGCATGCAGTGGCTCGTCCTAATGTGGGCCGTCTTCTTTGGCATCATCCTCTACGGACCCTAGACAGTCAACCGCCCGCCGTGCCCCGCTCCATTCACACCCTAATATCCCGCGGCGGCGCCCACTCTGTCCACTGACAGAGTGCACGCCGCACGCCTCTGTGGAATCCGATAGACCATGAGCTGCGCTCACCACAGAATCTAACGGTTTGGAATGCTTACCCCGGAGTGCACAGTGTGAAGTGAGTGACGCCCGCACGCGGCCCGTGAGGACTCGAGTGACGCGGTGACGGCGCCGCCGATACGCAAGTGTCTTGTAGTGTCTGTATCAGTTAGGACTAAGTTAGGTTTGGGTCGGCGGCGACGCCAATACTTGGCCGCCGTCGCGAAATGCGGCCAGCAGAATTCGGTTCTAAAGTATGACATACTCGGATCGGAGCTTGGAAATGTCGTATTTCGTTATAGTTTGCAACTTCTTGCAGTAATTGAATTTTTGAAAACTTGCATTTAAAACATTGTGCGAGACAATAAATAGTTAATTTTTTTTTACACAAATCATCAGCTGTGGTGCCTAAAAGCATATTAACTTCTTTCGGTTCCTTTAGTTAACTTTTTGATTGAGAAGCGGCTGTGAACATCTTCATTTCGAATGTAAAGGGAAACACAAATTTCTTACAATCTTACTTTAATTTAGCTAACAAATTATTTGTGCTCGGTCAATTTTATTTTTATTTTTTTGTATATGTTTATTATACAAAACCATTTATAACACTATAGTAATGAACTCGCACAGCTCAGTACCTTGTCCAATATAGGACTATGTTTAAACTTACATAACATATTGTAGGTATCTACATAAATTATAAGTAATGTGCAAAATGTTAGCTACCTGTAATTTACTGTAAGTAATACTGTTAGGGACATGATTAAAGTTACTTTGCTTGATTCTTTGATGATTCTGTTCGACGAGAATGATACTTTCTCTGTCCTTCACTGTGGCCGCTTGTTGATAACATTCCTTGATTAATGCCTTTACTTTAACACCGTGAGAACACTCGGCTCATCTTGAGAAAAAGTTAAATTGACATTTAATCTGACTGAGCAGAGTGCGATTGAGGTATTAAATGTTCGAATGTTGAGTGTATCTTACTGATCTGTTTTAACTAACTTACTAATTTTACTGTCTTTCGAATTCCAAACACCTAACCACTGTTTTGCCTCTAGTTACATCAACGTTACGATGATATACCATCCTGGTTTGATTAGTCAAATTTAGTTGTGATTATTTGGTGAAGATGCTTGAATGTGTATATTGTGGATACAACAGGATGGTGTCAAGTGTTGCAAGTTGATGAAACTATGCAAAGCTATAGATTGATGTACCTATGTACGAGCATTTGATTTTTTGATAAGAAGTAATTATGGATTGGTAATTATAATTGAATTGATGTCTTTAAGTTTTAAATCTCGTATTTTATACAGGTTTCTAAGCGAGATGTGTAATTTTAAGTTTCTTTTTTAATAATAAACTATTCAAAATTGTCCATTCATATTTTTATGTTATTTCGATCTGTGTTTTGGCCGTGCGTACATAAGTATAGTTGCATGACGTGGCGTGCTAAGTGCTCACTGCATGATAATAATTTTATTTAGAGAGTGTTTGGTGTGGTTTTATATTGACAGTTTTCAATATTTTCTTGTTATTGAGAAATGTTACTATGTCTTTATTAGCCTATACAACACTTTGGTACCTAGTAATTGATGAGAGAGAACCGGGTATTAGACAACACAGATACCACACAACACCACAAGTTTGGGCATGTACGAACCCTTGACTTGACACAAAGTTTTTTCTAACTATCCCCTTGAATCTATTTGCGGTTATGTGTTGGGTATGAATAATTTATTTGAATGTACAGACATGTTTATACATATTTTACATTAATTAAAAATTGTCGAGAATAAGACAACTTGAGTTTTTTTACCTAAATTGTGATTGTCCTATTAGTGCATGACATATTTGCACCCTCCTACCACCCATCACTTGAAAAACACGAAATTATTGTGCAAAACTGTCCCATACTGCCACTCAAACCCCTAACGTTTTATGTGAATCCTGCTAACATCCTTGATGATTTTAATCATCCGCTGCTGGTTTTGCAAAGCTTATTGATTTTATTGAATTATTACTTAGTCAACCTATTTGGCCACATATGAACCAAGCCGAAAATTCATTATCAACTCTGTTGATGATTTGCACTCATCCCAAAATTATTAATTTTGACAAATAACTTTTACGATGTAACATTGCAAAACTGCGAGCATCCACTGGCCGCACCAGCACCGACCACCCTCTGCAGCGCAGAGCGGGGGACCGCCGCCCTCCCTCCCGCGCCCCGCATGCACTAACGTGGTGTTGTCTGCCCCCAGCCCAGCCAACGTGGAAGATCTAAGCGCCGCCGGCACGCCGCGGCGCCCCTGCACATACATATTCCATGAACACTCATTGTTTGTTGTGATCCCGCAGTGAACTACACATTTAACGTAACGACACACGGTTGTGATCTCTGCACAAAATCTAGATATCAAGTAAGTCCGGTAGGCTGAGCCGCCGGCGTTCCAGCACTAACGCTATCGTTGTTTTACAGCAAGCGAGCAAGTCATTGACAAGTGGTAAGCCACCGATCCATAGTTCCTCACCCGCTTCCGCCTGCCACCTCGAGGCTCGCCTCTATTACAGCCGATCGGTGCGTAGTGTAGGCCGCGCCTCGGGCTTGACCAGGCTCCACGTGAGACTCGGTCGGGGCGAGTTAAGCGGCGGCGGCGAAGCGGGCGCTCCTGCTCACCACAGCTAGTTCACCAGAGAGGACATAATGTTGTTCATAATGTGTATATACTATACAGTATGCTTAGGAGGTTTAATCAATTTATTAAATTATGTTGTTCTATTTATAAAGACTACATGGTGCCCGTCGACTCGACCAGTGCTTATAGACAAGTGTACTTATTCTCTTTTAAATTTTAATCTAGTTTGCTTATAATATAGAACTAAGTGTTATGTTCGTCTATTAGTGCTGATGCCTCGACGAGCAAAATGATTCTGTAAGTGAAGGATATTGTCCAGTGTTTGGAAGGTAATCGAGTCCAAAAATTTAAACATACCTGTACATTTTAATGTATTATTGTTTTGTACAATAAATCGTTATAAAACGACACTTGTTTCAATTTATTACTATACAGAGTGTTCGATTCGCTATAGGCTTTTTTCTTAGTAGGTATATAACAAGATAGATAAAGTGAGTGGGTGCGGAAATCCACTATCGGAATTGGTTTTATCTTTCGTTAATTATTCATTATTTCAATTGTGTTAGGATTAATAGGCAGAGGAGTGTGAATGTGGCAAAAAGTCCGCTTTGTTTCTCCATGATACAGACACGAGTTAGGTAAAGGATGAACTAATACTTTTTGCAGAAATCACTGTTTTTACCAGCTATCTTCTAAGAATCATAAGTGTGTAAATAGGCATTGGCAAAATCTTGTCGCAGCATGCCGATGCCGCCGCCGGGCGCGCGCACATACCTATCCGTAATATCTTTCTAGATAATTTGGAAAGCGATTGTCAATTTCCCTTATATGGCAGAACGATATTCGCCTTGAGCCACTTGTAACAAAAGCCACACACAGTGACACAGCTTCATACTGTCAGCTGAAACCATAATAATGGTTGAGTCAAGGTTGAACTGCTGATGACTGTATAGGTATCCAACAGTCAGTAGTTCAGCCTTACCTCGTTCCCTTTTTCAAAGTTGTCCGTACATAAAGTAACTAGGTATACCTACCTAATTCAAGTGGAATGCACGTAGATGATGTTAAAGATTGATGTGCTGTATAGTCGAAAGCATGTCGACCTTTATGATTTTTGTTGCCCATTCTCCCATTGGGGTAGTAATTGTTCTGAGCCCGTAACGTAACTGACTGAGAGTAGAGGAACGCCTGGGATCGATGGGTTTGGATGGGATCACATGGCATATGTATGTAGCCATATCATGTAGGTGTAGGCCTATAATTATAATCAAAGCATAAAAAAATATGAACGCAGCTCAGAATAATTGACAGAGTTCAGACACATTTGACCACGGATGTCAAAAAAAGACGGATGCCATCTCGCATTGAAAGGGTGTGAAGCACCCTCAGATCATTTTGTGTTCTGAGGAAGCACCCCTAGTCCTATACTTTCGTGTGCATACACGCGCTAACTCACCAGATACACCAAGTCGGCCACTCTGCCGCCATTACGCTCCGGGCAGCAGTGCCAGTAAGTCTTGTTTGACACAAAAGAAAATTTTAAGAAATGCCGTCTTGTGTGGTAAGGTGGTGTAAACACTTCTCGAAAAAATGCAATAAGTCTCATGGGAGCACCTACCATGCGTAAATAACGTTTTAAGTTACTGATTCGTGATGTTTTTCCTTATTAGGTTTTGTTTACTTTTCTAGAATTACTTACAAATTGGGATGTCAAATACCGCAGTGATACCAGTTTTTTTTTCGGAAAAAATTCACGAAAAGTGGAGAAATATGTATTTGTTGCATTTATTAGTGTTTTTATAGGAGTAGTTTTGGAGTTATGGAAATACGCAACCGTAACCCTTATAAATTAATAACATATCTTTAATATCTTCAAATATCTAATTGTATGAAATTTGCCGCCTCATTTCTGTACAAGCCGTGCTGTGTGTGGACATCTAACAACGTTGTGCATGAGCCGTCTATTTCTTTTTATCCAATGGCTATACCAAAAACATAAAAAACAAGTGATAACCTACAATAATTATTAACAGCTGACATCCAGCTGATATTAGTTAAGTTGTCAAACACCCGCCACCGTTGTAGGTGGCAGAGATATTACTCAGATATTTTGTATCCTAAACTTTCCACTTATTCGTCACATGTGATAATGTGAGTAAATTGAGCGCGTGAGTTAGTTGGTGACGCTGTTTCACATTAATTTGTAAATGTAATTAGTTTCTCTTTCTAATTCTTGTTTCTTATCCGTTTTTATCAATGTTTTAAAAATTGAAGAAAAAATAAGAAACAATTGTATCTGCTAGAAAAACACAAAATTTGTCGATTCCAAAACTCCCAAATTTTTTTTATACAAAACTTCACTCACTATTAGCACCTTAAAATTAGTAAATATAGTTACACCCGATTTGATTCTATAGTAACAAACTAAAAAAAAAGTGCTATCAATGTTAGCTAACGTCTCAACTTTATGCAAATATGCATCCGATATTTGCATAAAGATATTATCTAGTCATAACCAATCCCTAAATCGAGGCCCCACCTCCTTCATAAAACTTAGAATATAATACTACTTCGTATAGAGCCTTTTCAATAAGCAGTGTTGCCAACAGTGATATTTAAGCGCACGACATAAAACGCTTCAACTGAATTTGTATCACTTTAGTGGATTCAAAAAATGTATTCACTGTATTAATATTTCCACGGATAAGTAGAATTTCAAGTTATGATATTGAACTCGACAGAAATCGTGAGATTTTTTATTTTTGTGGCAGCATCACAGACTGTTCACGCCACAGTTGCTATGGAGATAACACTTCCGTCAAAAGCTCGCAACGAATCTGCCGTTTTAAAATCTTTATTATTTTCCTTTATTATGCATCTATATATACTACATCAACATCCCTTTCATTCGACCTGCAACAACAAGTCTACACTGGTGACCCCAAGTTCGACACGGCACAAAATGGCGCAGAACGTAAAATATTTTGAAAATCATGGTCGTTTGATCGGACGCCGTGGCGCAGCTGGCTGATCGTTTCGCATCCAAATCGCATCCGCATCCACCAAGGTAGCCATGTTTACGGGTAATCCTGCTTTGTCTGCAATGGAGACCAGCATCGAAGAGCTGACACGCAGAATAGAGGCATTGACCGCAATGATCCAAAAGGACCAGGTCGATATTTCGTACCCCAACCGTCCCCGTCCTCGACCCTGTCCCCGATCCCGTCCCCGCAAGTCACGTCCCGACGACCATCCCCACTGCTTCTTTCACTACCGATTCGGCAAAAGACCGAAAAATTGTACGCCACCCTGCACGTACAATGCGGAAAACAAGAAGGGCAGCCATTAGTCGCCGCCAGTGACTGCCCTAAAGCAAATGGCCGCCTGTTCATAGTAGACCGGAAAACTAAGCTACAATTCCTCGTCGACACGGGTTCAGACTTGTGCGTCTATCCAAGGTCAGCTATACGGGAGCCGCAAAAGAAAACCAAATACGAACTGTACGCAGCGAACGGTAATGTCATAGCTACATATGGGTTTAAGCAGCTAGAACTTGACCTCGGCCTTCGCCGTGCATTCACTTGGCGCTTCATCATAGCCGACGTGTCGAAACCCATAATCGGCGTAGACTTCTTAGGTTTCTACAACCTACTAGTCGACTGCCACAACCATCGCCTCATCGACGGACTGACATCGCTGACGGTATGCACACCGCGCCAACAAACAACGGAGGCAATCTCATCAGTGCGCACTATACCGGCAACTGAAGACACAATCTATCACAAGATTCTTCGCGAATATCCTTAAGTCACCCGTCCGAACCGCAAGCCAAACGATCCGAAGCACAATACGGAGCATCATATAAGGACGACGCCAGGACCACCTGTCTCCAGCAGACCTCGCCGCTTAGATCCAGAAAGGATGCAAATAGCAAATAAGGAGTTCGAAGATATGTTGCAAGTAGGAACAGCACGCAGATCTGAAAGTCCATTGTCTTCAGCATTACACCTCGTGCCTAAGAAAGACAAAGGTTGGCGACCATGTGGAGATTACCGGCGCTTAAATGCACGCACTAACCCAGACAGATATCCTATTAGGAATATACAAGACTTCGCCTACCAGCTATCCGGTAAGAATGTCTTCACAAAGATAGACCTCGTGAAAGCCTATAACCAGATCCCAGTCCACAGCGAAGATATACCCAAGACAGCAATCACAACTCCATTCGGGTTATTTGAGTTCCCATACATGACATTTGGGCTACGCAACGCTGCGCAAACATTTCAGCGATTCATGGACGAAGTGCTTAGAGGACTTGACTTTTGCTATGGATATCTCGACGACATTTTGATTTACTCGAAATCTGAGGAGCAGCATCTCCAACACCTGAGGCAACTTTTCGCACGTTTAGTCGAGTATGGCGTACTCATAAACACTGCCAAGTGTGTTTTTAGCCAAAAAGAAATCGAGTTTTTGGGCTTTCATGTATCCGCAGCCGGCATCCGCCCATTAGATTCAAAAGTCCAAGCCATTCAAGACTATCCAGCACCAAAAACCATTAAAGAGTTAAGGCGATTCCTCGGAATGCTCAATTTTTATCGGAGGTTTATCCCCGCAGCAGCGAAAATCTTGACGCCACTTAACGCACTGCTTGCTGGTCAAGATGGGAAAGGGAACAAGCCAGTCAACTTGACGCCGGAGCAGCTGAAGGCATTCCACGACAGCAAGGAGAGTCTGTCAAAGGCCACACTGCTTTGCCATCCAGATCCAGAGGCGCAACTGGCTATACAGACGGATGCTTCAGACGTCGCCATTGGAGCAGTTCTCCAGCAACGCAAGGGTGATGCATGGTAACCGCTGGCATTTTTTTCAAGAAAACTGAGCCCGTCACAGAAAAAGTACAGCCCTACGACCGTGAGCTACTTGCAATCTACGAGGCTATACGATACTTCAGATATATGGTTGAAGCACGCCCATTCATCATTTTCACCGATCATAAACCTTTAACCTTTGCCTTTTCCACACCTCGCGATTCATGCTCACCTCGCCAATTCAGATATCTTGACTTTATTGGACAATTTAGCACAGATATCAGATTTGTAGCCGGCAAAGAAAACTCAGTCGCAGACGCTCTTTCCCGCATAGAGGAAATACAAGCAGCAATAGACTACCAGTCTCTAGCGCACGACAAGACCACAGATGACGAACTTCAACGGCTGCTGCAACAAGGTTCGAGTCTCAAATTAGAAAAAATGCCAATCACAGACACGCAGGTGCACTTATACTGCGACACGTCTATTCCAGAGCCAAGACCTTACGTAACACCGTCATTCCGGAGGCAAGCTTTTGACGCGCTGCATAACCTCAGTAATCCCGGAAAAAAGGCTTCAGTGTGACTAATAACTGAGAGGTTTGTTTGGCCGGGCATAAGAAAGGACTGTCGACAATGGACAAAAGAGTGCATTGAATGTCAACGCTCGAAGACTGCGAGGCATACCTCGGCACCTCTTGCAACCTTCAAGACCCCAACAGCCCGTTTTAGGCATGTCCACATGGACATAGTAGGTCCCTTACTCGTATCTTCTAGCTTTAGATATTGTCTCACGATCGTCGACTGCTTCACTCGTTGGCCTGAGGCATATCCGCTGGAAGATATAACAGCAGAGACCTGCGCTCGCAGCTTTATCAGGATGGATCTTGCGGTTCGGCTGCCCCGAACGCATCACGACTGATCGTGGGAGCCAATTCACGTCCCAGCTCTTCGCATCCATCGCAAATATCATCGGAGCTACGCATCACTCAACAACAGCCTATCACCCTGCTGCAAATGGTCTAGTGGAGAGGCTGCATCGGCAGTTAAAAGCTGCAATTACGTGCCACGCTCACGCTCGCTGGACTGAGGTACTGCCGATGGTACTCCTTGGCATCCGCAGCTCATACAAGGAGGACTTCCAAGCGTCACCAGCAGAGCTGGTTTACGGCGAAACCCTGCGCCTTCCTGGACAGTTTCTCACGCCGTCAGATGACCGAGAGGTTGACTATAGTGACCTCGAGAGCAGACTGCGCAGCCGCATCGCCCAACTGACGCCGCAACCTACATCTTGGCATACCAGCAGCAAGCGGACCTTTTACATCCCTAAAGAGTTAAATACCGCCACTCAGTGTTCCTGCGACAAGGTCCTGTTAAAAAGCCACTTGAAGCTCCATACTCAGGACCTCACAAAGTGCTTAAGCGTGGAACGAAAACCTTCGACATAGAGGTCAACGGCAAACAGTCCACCGTCACGGTAGACCGGCTGAAGCCAGCTTTTCTGGCTAGAGAGACGGTAGAATCCGAGCAACCAGCAACTCAGAAAACTCTTATTAAAACCAGGAGTGGTCGAGTAGTAATATTTGCAAGACACTATCGACCGCTGTAGTCGCGGTCTCGGCGGGGAGTATTGTGGCAGCATCACA